>VZSZ01007750.1:1188817-1223411 GCA_013398815.1 Ibidorhyncha struthersii
CCCGAGGCGGGGCGGGGCGGGGCTGTGCTGTGAGGGGGCTTCCGTGAGGGCGACCGCCCCGCGGCGCTCAGGGCTGTGAGGGCAGGGGGACCTCTGCCGAAGGGCTCGCTGCGGCGGAGAGCGGGGCGCACGGGTCTTCTTAATTTCAAAATAGGCTTGCTGCAGCACACTTACCTGTTGGCAGTGGTCTCTTGGGTTTATTTGCGTGTGGTACGGAATTACTTATTTTGAATAAACGTTTTTTTGTTTGGGTTTTGGCTGATCTGTTGCCTGTGTGCTTCTATTATGTCTCCTCTTTGTGATGATACAAATCCAAAGAATAACCACTGTGTTACTCTGCAAGTTTGCCTCAAATCCGTGGCTGTGGCACAAGCCCGTGTGAATGTTGTGGGTTGCCTCTCCTGGACCTTCTGTGCTTCTGGGGCTCTGTGGGGCTAAAGTCACTAGAGGGACCCACTTAAGGCTTCCTGGAGTCTCCCGGGAAACCTCGCGGGCTTTTCTGAGCTCCACGCTTGATTTGTCTTTGGCCTTTTACTTAGGACCCTTCCAAATTTGACCGAAGAACCACAGAAACTTTTATGTGAATGAGGAGACACAGTTTTACTTATAGACATCATCTGTGAACTTGGGAAGTCTCGTTTGCTGGAAGTTAGGTTCCAAATGCTTTTTGGAAACCAGAATCAAGTTGTGTCGCAGGTAGGGTTTGCTGCTGATACAGAATTGCTTCTCCTCCCCCAGTCAGGCTCAAATGTTTGCAGGAAGCGTAGTGAGTTCTTTTTGTTAGTGTTATGTGTGGTAGATAGTCATGTCCTACAATGTTAACTTGTATCCCAGAATCTATCTTGATTATATAGGAAAGGAGAATTCGATTTTGTGTAACTTAAGATGGCTCTTATCTGTACACTTGCGGGCTGAGATTGAGGGGAGAATGTGTTTAAATAAAAACAACCCATTTCAGGTAGGAAGCTCCGGGAAGAACAGGCTCTGTTGCGTCAATTTCTCATTTCGGAGAACTGCAACTTCAGCCTTGGTTGGATAGTGTTTTCTGGTTCAGGCTTATCCCAGCAGAGACTAACAGATTGGGTTGTGTACCCTGTAAATTGGAAGACAGTGTTTCCTCAGGGCAGTGATGTATCTCTCTTTAGCAAAGCAGCCAGTGTACTGTAGGTTGCTCTGAATGTTTTGCTGATGACTTTCTGTGTTATTTCCAGAGCCATGGAGGACTTGGAAAATAATACCACAGTCTTCTCCACCCTGAGATCCCTCAACAACTTTATTTCACAGCGTATGGAGGGGGTGTCTGGACTGGTCACACCAGGATCGTCTCAAAGCTCCTTGCAGATTCAGTACCAGCAGAGGGTGCAGGTGAGGTGTCCTCATCTCGGTGATGCCTGCAGTATCACTTCAGTGTGGTTCCTTTTGATTACAGGAATCAGGATTGATTTCATTAAGATCTGACCATTCTTTCTAAAATTGCTATTCGTGCAAGCTCAATAATGGAAGCTTGCTTTTGGTCAACATTCTAGAATCTTTAATTTTTTTTAAAGTGTCAGACATATTTATTTCTGTTTTGTACAAATTTAAGAAAGGTCTTTTGAATTTCTTCCCTGCTTGTTATATCTGTATACCAGCTCAGGAAATTAAATTGTAAGTTGTTTTCATATTGCTGAACAAAGGAGCTTTATATCTGTTAATATTTTTCTAATACGTAATTTGTTACCTTTTTTCACAATCTTCCTTAAAGTTTCTTTGCCTGGACGCATACAGGAGACTTTCATTGTGCTACGCCTTTGATGTGCTAACCAGTTGTGCTTTCTTGTCCGCTTCTATTTGTATTCATTTTTTTTTTTTTTTTTTCTTTTTCCTTTAAGTTGCCTTATGCTCATAAAGCATGGAGTAAATTGACATCTTGGATCATAAGGACTGTTTTTTAGGCTGGAATGAAGTTTCTGTATTCTGTATCTTAATATAATGTCTATTTCAGTCTCTAAGTAGAAAATAAGCTTGCTTTCTTTTTAATGTAAATCTGCTTTGCACTTGGAATGTTGACAAAAGTTTATGCATTTGTGGTACATCTGTTTACAGAGGTGGTTAGAGGAAGCTTTCTCTGGTTAGAGAGTCTTTGTTAGCTATGTGTTGAATGTACATTGCTTAGATGTGAAGTATTACTGTCTGTGCTGTAAGGTAATTTGAATGAAAAAATAAAGTGCAATGCTGTAGCAGGTAGTAAAAAAACGTGTCGTTTTGTTCAGCAGTTAAATTTCCTGGGGAGCATGATCTCTGCTTCTTGGTTAGCTGTTGTTAGTTTTATGAGGGTTAGGGAGTTCATAATTAATGTTTTTTCAGGTAGAGAAGTACATTTTGTCAGAGTATCTCTAGGGATTGAATGAGAAATTCTTAATGAAGAACTTGAAATCCACATCTTTCCAACTAACATTGAATTGATGTGGGTTTCTGAGCGTGTTGTTGAACTCCTGGTTTCCCCATCTGCAGCTGGTGTGAGAAGTACCATCAAAATTGTAATAGTTTCCTTGTAATTTGTAAAATGGCATGCAAGTGTCAGCTGAATAGTAAAGGGTGGGAGATAATGATATTGTTGCAGTGCTGTTAATGGTATGCAATGTTCCTTTTCACACATGAACTGGCCAGTTGGAAGAACAAGCTGGGCAGATCCACTCCAAATCCCAGCTCCTGCAGGTGGAACGAGAGAAGATGCAGATGGAACTTAGCCACAAACGAGCTCGCATTGAGCTCGAGAAGGCAGCTAATACCAATGCCAGAAACTACGAGGTAAGTATGAGAGTTGCAGATGACTTGATATCGTAGGCCTAAGTCAGAACATACATAGTGCGTCTACATTGGTGTTTTAGTTTGGATCAGGGATGTGCTCTTGACTTCTCATGTGCTGTGCTTTGCAGTGGTGGGTCTTAGAATCTGTATAGTTGACTTTTTTTGAATGAAACTGATCTGAAAGATGCAGTCCAGGAGCGAGCCTAATGTTCTCCAGCTGCTAATGGACACTGTCTTCAGAGCAAGACTTCAGAATCTGTAGTAAATGCTCCGGGGATGCATTTACTGCGTTTGCATTTACCGCATATGTGGTGGTGGTGGTGTGGGTGTCAGGCTCCCAGCACCAGCTGTTTTGCTCTACAGGTCCCCTCGCAGTGCACTGCATATACTTGCTGATGTACGCAAGAGTCTGAACGTCAAGGCCTTGTTTGGTTGACAAACTGATAATCTGATCGCTAGATTCTGTTAGTTTAGCACTGAAGTTGTCATGGGTAGCAATAACAAAAGGGATTTGTTATTTGTTTCTCCCAGTAGCATTAAAGCGTTTTTCTCCCAGATGAATTTGAACTTCTGCTGGCACAATCGCAAGCATTTAGTTTGTGTGACTGCAATTAATTGGAATGGCAGCAGTGCCAGCCATGCACTGTCACACAAGAGAGCTTGCACTGATAAAACAGTGAGCCTCACTCGGGGACTAAGAGGTTTCATTGGTTTCTGGTTTTATGCCTGCATATGTTTGCTTAACTACATTACTGAAGTAAGTAGCAGATCTGTGGGTTTTGTAGCATAATAAAGGTCTTATATGCGGCTGATTATTTTAAAAGAAACATTTAAAAAATATTAAGCATGTTTTGTTGTATTTTACAAGGGTGCCGGGTGACAGATTCAGTGTGTAGTTGTGAAATAGCGAGTCAGTGGCTGAATTCCTCATTCCTCTGAAGTCAGGTGATGGGGGGATTAAGCCTGGAAGAGTTCAAACTGGAATGTAGCTAAGTCAGTCACAGAAACCATTGAAATACTGGTACAAAAAAAGGGAGCAGCACTAATCCAGCACTGTGGTAATTACCCTGCTCAGATTCTGTGTTTTGAGTCATGTGGATAAAGGTTTTAGGAACCTCACATCGCTTTGCATAATCCTTCCTTACTATGTAAATCTGTGTCTCGATTTGCTTTGATTAGCAAAGGAATTTACTACACATTTTTTCAATAAGTGTTAATCAATTTATGGTAGGAATAAACTGAAATGGTGTATGAAAGGTTGTCAGAGTGCAAAAATATTTGTTGTATTCATTGATAATACTGTGTATTTAAACCCCGTTTCTTTTCTGTTAAATAGCCTCATACAAATTCCAGAAGCTTCAGAGGCAAGTTTGTCTTATTAACTCAACTATTGAGATCTGAGTTTCTGAAAGTCAATTTGCTATGCATGGGTCATCTTTAAATTGGAGCATCAAATATTTTCATCTTTGATCCGCTGGAGAGTGTGGAGTCTGTGAAGCCATGTCTGTATTCTCATATTCATGTCTCAGTCTAAGAGATTAGGAAGACTGTCTCTAATTTTCTAGCTCCAATGCCCTGGGTAGTTCCTTGATATTGAGTCGCTGCTGGTAAGATTTTTGCCCTTGCTAGTGCAAAGGTTAAAACTGTGGTCTGAGTAACAGCTTCATGATGATGCCTTGGTGACCATGGCAGAAATTAAAATGGCTTCACCTTTGTGCTACTTTCTTCTTATGTCTCTTTGCATTTTTTTTCTTTGCAAGCGAGAGGCTGACCGTAACCAGGAGCTGCTCACACGCATAAAGCAGTATCAGGAAAGGGAAGCAGAAGCTGAGAATAAACTGAAAGAACAAATGGAGATGAACAAATCCTATAAGAAGAGCATGGAGACAATGAGTAAGAAGCTGCAAGAGAAGGAGAGCAAATTAGCTGAAGCTAATGAAGTAAGAACAGAGTAATTTTTTAATCCGTTCATAGCTTCAGGTGACTTTGCAGTTCTTCTGAGTTGAAAATACCCTTTTTGATTAAAAAAAAAAAAGTAAATAATGGAATTGCTACATTCATGACCTGGAAATGAATAAACTCTGGTGGTGCGCATCTTTGCTGTCAAAGTTTAGAACCCAACCAAGTCTAGACACAAGTGAGCAGGTCAGAAAATGTTGCTGTGTTAACTAACAATGAGAAGCGAATTCTTAGACAGGTTGGTATGGAGAAAGAGAAAAAAAGTGCAAGGCAACATACAGCATCTAGATTTAGAAGTCAGGTTATGTGACACTGAGTAAAGGGGAAATGATGGAGGAGATAAGATGGGAAGGTGTTCAAGGAAGTAGGGGGCTGTAGAGTGGATTAGACCAAAGTTATGTACAAAGTATGTCTAGGTGTTCCACTGTAAAATGAATGCTTGGATAATAATTTCAGTTCTTTTGGATGAACAGACCATCTTCTCAATGCTCAGCCTTTTCAGATATCATTATAGTTAAGTTCAGCTAAATCATTTGTACCTTTTCTGTTTAATTTGGTTTCCTGCACCAGTTGTGGATCAACAACCGCTAACTCCTTAAGCCTTTCTCCTGCCTAGGTGTCACTGGAAATGTATCTGTGATAAAGCAGGTAAACGGATTTATCGTCCCAGTTACCAGGGATTAAAAACAGGGAGACAGGGATGGCACGTGAGAGAAACTAAGCCCACATATGAAATGTGTGTAGCAGTTCTGTTTCTGTGTTCTTTTTATTTCCATATCCATCAGTATCAAGATGAGAACCCTACATGTCTCTCTGTCTTGAAAGAACCCTACGTATGTAATGTTTTGAGATTGTTCTCTTTTTCTATGTTAAAGGGAGCTGAGTAATGGCTATATGAAACAAACCTGTGAACTTTTCTTTAGAGTTAAGATATTTAGAACAGAATTTTAAAAACCACTGGCCTCTACTTTTAAGGAAAGCATAATACTTCTGGTATTTGGTTGAGGCAAACCCAGACACTTTCAATTCTGAAAGCCAGACAAAATATATTTGGAATGGTTGTGGGATAATTTTTTTACTTAAATATATATACTTGTGTTTTATCATAATCTAGCTTTGAAGCTTGATATTTTTTCATGCCAGTTTGAGGTCATCCACTTAATAGGTAATGGAAATGACAATTTGGGTGACAGATGAAAGCAACTAAATGATTTTCTCTTGCCTTTGTTTTTGAGGTGAGTTAGCAGGTCTGAAGGCTTGCAAGAGTGTGGGATTGCTTCTAGATTCAGTGCTTGTACCTTTTAGTTGGATGTGATTTCTGTCACTACATAATGTCCAGCTTGCAGACTCATAGCCTTGTGTGTTTATTCTTTCTTTCTGTTAATTCAGACAATCACTATATTAAAAGGGAAAATATCAGAGCTGCAATGGAATATAATGAACCAAGAGATGCAGATGACAAGCCAAGAGTCTCAGAAGCAGGAGCTGATGGAACAGCTGGATGTTCAACATAAGTAAGCAGGGGCTGAATGACTGTAGGGAGAAAAAGACAAACAAAACTTCAGTCTTCTGTAGCTGTCATCACTCAAAAGTTTCAACAGCGTTTGATTTCCCCTCTTCAAAGTGGTTCTTTGATCTGGATGTGCAGGTTATAACCGTTGTTTCAGACTAGCTCCGAGGTGCAATTTAATTGTACCTTGAGAAAAAAAAAAAACAACCAACTTCAGCAATGATAAAGTTCATGGTGTTCATGTTTGTGGTGGAGAGTTTACAGAAGGCGTGTGGATGGGAAAGGCTAATCTGAACTTTATAGTCTGAACAGAACAAAAATATCAGGCCATAAATCATAGTTATGGGGTAGTTGAGACGAGTGTGTTTTTTTCCTGATTACTAAGTTCAACTCTTCAATTTCAAAGATGCTGTTTATTTACTGTGAGTGTATATTTGTTGGTTTCAGAGTTAAGGGGGCTTGATTTTTGCGTGTTTCTCAATGCATCTTTTTAGTAAAAGTGAGTATTTTTGTGTCTGAATTAGAGGGAGGTGATAAGAGTGTGAAACTGTTTGAGGCATAATCTTCTGTAACCGTACCATATACCTTGTTAGTGGTGTTTGAAAATGTTTGTCAGAGACGCTTTTGCATGTAGGTTGTTTCTGATATGTAATTCCTTGGGTGCTAAATGCCTCTCGTGTCTACATCTAACAGAAAATGGCAAGAGGCTAGTCAGCAAATCCAGACATTGCAAGCAAGCCAATCTTTGCTGGCAGAATATGAACAGAAGATTAAGGTAAGAATTTTGTGGCCTATATAAAGCTTAGTTTTTAATTTATTCTGTGGAAGAGCAGAACAGTGTGGGGTTTTTTTTTTCGGTTTTGTTATTTTAAAATGACTATTGCAGAAATAAAAGGTTAGTTTGTCATATAAGAATCTGATCTGGTGGCCAGCAAGAGTTTGAAGTTGGCTAAATTCAATTGAATGGAACAGGTTACCTACAATTAGCCTTAACGTGACATTCTTTACCTTTCTTCAATGATTGAAAGCCCATGCTTTCTCTATAGAGAGGTGATTTAGATCCGTATGCAGTGCTCTGGATGAATGATCTGTTTGATCTCGTGCTAGAGCCCAGTCCATCAGTGTTGTAGAACAATCTTTTTTTCAAGTGGAGGACGAACCTAGCAGCTACAGTTACTTTTCTGCTTCCTGGAAAATTCTTCCCCTGGAGTTTTGTTTAGCTCTTTTAGAAAGTGCAGTTACTTGCAAAGCTTTCAAAACCACACTGACTTAAATGTGAGCACAGAGATGCTTTATGTCCTTTCAAATTAACATGTAGGTGGGTGGGAGCGTATCTTTCTCATTTGTTTTATCTTCCTGGGAGGTAGATGTGGGGAGTTACTTTGGTTTGAGCAAGTGATGGTCGTGGCATTGCCTGTGGTTGCTGTGAAGTAAAGCTACGCTGACAGCCTGCCTCATTGCCAGTTCTGTGATTGCAAGAAGAGACTTCCTCCATTGAAAGGAAAGGTCAGGAAGCAGGATATCAGACTGCAATACTGCTCTAAATAAACTAAAAGGAGAAAAAAGAGAGCAGCATTTACCATAATGCTAAAATGCACAGTTGTGTTTCTTTTCATTCCTAATTCTTGCAGGCCATCCAAGTGCCCCTCTCTGTGCTTCATTGACAGAGGGATAGAGGACAAGAAAATCACAGATTTGGTTAGTCAATAAAAGAAGGTCCTTTTAATAATTAGCAGAGGTCTTTTTTTGTTACGAACTTAGGGTAAACAGGTGTAGAGAAGAGGTGAGCCCAGGTGTTACAAGTGGAACAAGAGTCTTCCCTACTTTGAGCAATGGATTGGACCAGATGACCTACTGAATTCCCTTCCAACTTCATTTGAGTCATTGATTTGAGTTTAAAAAGTACAATAGAGAAGTAGCTTTCAGGAGTTCCAAGCTAATCATTGCTGCCCTCTTGTCATCCCATGTTTTCCAGGATCTGGAACAGAAGTTATCCCAGCAGGAACATGATGCTCTAATTGTCAAGAACATGAAGGCAGAATTGGCCCGTTTCCCAAAAATGGAGCGGGAATTGCGCCAACTCAGGGAGGAAAATGCCTACTTCAGGTGAAAGAAGGGTTCAGTTGTTGAGAGGGTTATCTTGTGTTCTTCTCTACCTGCTCCAATTGCACTATATGTACTTTCAAATCCCTCTACTGGGCTTCTATATGGGAAACTTCAGAAGGAGGCTTAAGTATTTCATATAAATACTGCATATGAATTGAGCAGTGTTGTGATGGTTACTAGATGAGAGGATTTGACAAGATCTGGGTAATCTTCCTGAACACAGCAAAAGCATATTGATCATTCTGGATGGTGATACCTATTTGTGAGAACAAAATTCAATGTTTAAAGATAGTGATGAACTTTATACAGGTTTGGGAAAGAAATCCCTATAGAGAGAAGAGATAGCTGAACATTTCTGTAATAACTGTTTTTGCTTAGTTATTGTCACCGCTATATTAAAGGCCTGTTGTTCCAGCATAACGTTCGGAAAGTCTTTTGTTTGAATTTCTAAAGCACTCTGATAATAGCTCTCGGTAGAGTAGACTTTCTGGGTTTCTGAAGTGACAATTAATTTGAAAAATTAAATTCCTATGTACTATGAAATAACTTGCCTTAAAGGAATATATGGGTTTTGTTTTTTCTAGAGTAAACTTAGTTTCCATTCTTTGGTGCATCTTAAATAAGAAGCCTAAATTACATGAGTGATCTTGCTAGCTTTTTCTTCTTCTAAAATTAAATATTTTCCCTTGGCTTTGTTCTTGTTAGGGTTTCATTATCATTTGAAATTATTTATCTTGGAATCTTTTCTCATGCTTGTTTTTTGTATACAGAAACACGATACCAACAGATTAGAGGTCATTTCTTTTTTAAAAATAGTTTTACCTCACCACTGTGCACATCTATTAAAGTAAAAACAAGCAATCTCAATGCTTGCTCAGTCATCAGAGAGAGTACTCAAAAAGCCTCAGTGTCCACCGCTTGCTGCGTTCCAACCCTGCATTCAGCCTGACTGAAGATTAGAGTTGGGCGTCTTTTGCTACCCTTCATGCTGTTTTGCCAATCAGTAAAGCTGATACAAAACTTCAGGTTGTTTGAACATAATTAGGATGGCACTTAGAGTAGAAAAAAATCAGTTCGATCAAGCTGTGTGTTTCTTTTGTCGCAGTGGCTTTGCAGTGAAGGTTATAGAATGAATCAGTTGAATGTCATAATGTCAGTTCAATGTCATTTGATTCCCTTGTAATTCCATGTGTATCTGGAAGTTTGTGAGAGTGAATTGAGTTGCATGGCTCTTTAATTGTTGTCTCTCTTTCAATCATAGGGAAATGAAAGAAAACAATGGGTTGCTTAAAGAGGAGGTAGAAGGTCTCCAAAGAAAACTGGAACGCTATGAAAAAGTACAAGCACAGCTAGTGACCGTTGAATTGGAAAACGAGGTGAGGAGCTAGGAACTTTTGGTGGGTTAGCAGAATAGGGGTTTCCTTTGTTGCCTGTCCTGTCTTTTAGGATCTTCCTGTATTGTGTTAGTTGAGTTATGACACCTGTTTTAATTAATGGGTTTGAACTAGGCGTTCCCAAACCTAAATGTCAGCATAAGGGGAGCTATGGCAATGAAGGTGAAGAAGGCAAAAGGGTATTTACTGTTCAGCTGCAGATTTTCTGTAAAGAACAATCTCATCATTGTGTGTTTTTTGGCCTCGCTGTGTTGCTTTTACCTTTTTCGCACTGGAAATGCCTTTTTTATTTTTTTTTGGTGGCATTAAGCTCTGCCCAGATGGTGTTGCTGAACAGGCGTGTAGTAAGAACCTTGATACACACTTGGATTGGTGCCGATGCTAACGGGGCTGGAACGTGGTCTCCAGTGAATGAAATTGTCTTGCTTCCATCCTGCTCTGCATCAAGCATACAAGTCAAGAGGTTAACCTAAACGTGTAAACTTCTTGATGTGCAGATCTATGGTGGTGTCTGATCAGGTTTAGATAATACTATCTGGTATTGACTGACAATAAAGTGATAGGAGGAACTGGAAAAGGAGAAATGGGCACTTCAGCTGCTACAGAACCGGTGTTGAGGATACAACTTTTCTTCTCTGCTGCCAAGGGTCTAGTCTCCCAAGGTCTAGTACAGTGATGGTAGCTCAGAGGGTTAGATAATCTATAGTGCTGATGTCAAACATGGGTTTCTCGTGTCGTATAACTGTGGCGACAGGGAAACTGTTTGTGAGGGCTGGAGAATGACAACCCAAAATTTGTAGATAAGAAGATAATGAAATCCACAGGAGGAAAAGATGCTGATTTTGAATGGAGAATTATGAGAAAACTGTGGAAAATGAGCTGTTAGAATATTTGTCTATGTCTCTAACTCTTCTTTTTGATCTCTCCTTTAGAAACTTCTGGGAAAATTAAAAAGCTGGGAGAAACTGGACCAGAGCACTGGCTTGAATATCAGGTATGTGCTCACAGCTCTGGAGGCAGGTAAAACTTCTAAACCACTTTCCTTTCCTCTCAATCTTCTGATCTCTGAAGTGTGTTGGTCATGCTTTCTTGCTATTGCTTCTTCATGTGGAAGCTCTTCCAGTACTTTTTGTTATGTATAAGTACAAAGCGTTATAAAGTACCTTTGGGAACTAACAAACATTTTTCACTGAGGCAGCTGGACCAATGTCTCTGTGGCCAAGGTTCAATTTTGAGTTCTTTGAACTATTTGCATATAGCTATGTTCATGTTTAGTTAGAGATTCTGCTAGCTTAATGAGTGAACTTTTAAGAATTTTAGGATTGGAAGAGGATGTATGTTACTGGTAACAAATTGTTGTAAATGTGATTTCTTTGAAATCTAGACATCAAAGTAAACTGCCAGATCATGTTGTTGTGACTTTTCTTCCCTAAAGCAGCTGAAGAACAGTTGTTACTTTATTTTATCTAACAAGAGAAATTAAATAAACTCAGTTTCTTATGAAAGGGGGGAGAAAAAACCCCAGCCCCCCAAATGGTGTTTTGTAACACCAGCCAGTCTCTTTCTGTACTGTTACTTAACAGCTCTTTCTGACATCTGGAGCACTGAACCAGACTTTTTAAGGTCTCTGGTATGTATGTGGTATAAAGAAGGGCTGGAAATGGTGCATCTGCTGATCGTTTTCTTCCACTGCAGAGGGTTTTCTGTGTAGCTACAATGCTTTTGTGTATCATATGTTTTGGCACTGCTTTATCTTCTGTAATGTTTTATGTTGTTCTTACCCTAGGAGGACAGACAGATGCTTCTTTGTAAATAAGTGTCTCACTATGAGCATTATAGTACAGATCACCTTTCACATTGGATTGAGGCCTGAGCTGCAACCCAAACCACAGACCCTATTTTTACTGATCTGTTTCTTTTTTACATTCATTACATCTGCACAACAACAGAGCTGTGTCTGCACCTGCTGGGATTGTTTGGAAGTAGGAGTGTTTGGATATGCACCTATGATTTGGGCACGTTACTACTTCAAGTAAAAGATACTTGTGTTCAACCTGGGAAAGCCCCCTTAATTTTCTCACCGTTTTCTGTTTAATGAGGATAACGAACCTTTTTCTAGAGGCATGCTAGTAGGTAGCATACTTGAGATTGTCTCCCGCATCTGCTGAGGATACATACATTTAGATGAAGTTAGAACTGTGCTAAATCTCCTATGGCAAGGAATGGACAGAAATAGTATGAATCCTTTTCACAAAACCTGTTCTATCAGACAGTGGAGTAAAAGCTTTTTACTTACCTCAAGCTGTTAAAGGTTTAATGAGGTAATTTCACAGTGGGAGAGAAATGGAACCAAGTGATTCTGCCTTGTTGAAGTCTAATAACTCCTTCATTTAAAATCAGAATATTCACTGTAAAGTGTTAGGTTTTTGATTGGGCCATATTGTTTAGTGCTATTAATGGCGTCTTCTCATACAGACAAGGGAATTGCTCTTGAGAAAAATCGTCTTTTACATGCAATTGTAGCAAGTGGAACTGGATGATTCCTGCCTCCCTCTCTCTTTTTTTTTTTTGGTTGCTCAGACTTCTTACAGCATGAATTACATTCATTTTTGGTCAGGAATATAAAGATGATGAGAGATCATTGCCCTAGTCAGGTTCCTGGAGTATGCTGTCGGCGAAGGTTTCAGAAGAGTTAATTGCTCATCTCATAGTAGAAGAAAATATGAACAGGTTGGATGGTTGTCCCAAAGAGCCAGAGCAACATGCTGTTTGCTAATAACTTGATAAGCAAGGAAAAAGGGCATGTGTTAGGATTTCTCATCTTTTCTTATCACATTTTTCATTGGTACAGAGAATGTAAGGGAAGTGCGTACGGTGTGTGATGTTTTAGGAGAGGATTGCTTTTCATTTCCTCCAGCACTTCCACAGGGCTTGTTCTGTGTCTGCTCTCGGTGGTTTCTGTTCACTGATTGCCTGGTCCCAGCAGGCTTTTTGTCAGATTGGCTTATGATCAGACTTATGAGTGTAATTTCAAGTATAAATTTATGTAATAGTACTTGGAAAGGAGGTGCAGCTTTTAGGAGTGGAGTGGTAATCCTACTGTTTTAGTACCAGTCTTTTTGGTAACAATGAAAGAGCTAAGTGTTTATAATGCTTCACCTTTTGGGGGGAAAACAAGTTCATTAATAGTTTACTCCAAGGCTAATCTCATGTTTGTTAGTTCTGGATTCCACTTGTAAGCTCCTGGGTTTTCCCCTTGCTCTCATAAACGATGGAAACAAAGACAGTTTTAGCTCTAGAGCATGTTGTTGTGTTTGCATTGCTGTTGTGAGTGTTCTTTCCAGAATTTGCCCTTGGAATTATGCTTGCACGTTATATAATGTACTTGTAAGCTGCACCATACCCAGATAATAAAATAATACCATAGTTATGTATGGTTCATGTAAACACGTTATGAATCTACATAATCTTTTTTGTGTACAGTTATATGTCCTTTTGATATCTTAATATTCTTACTGCCTACTTTCCAGTGTAGTTGTCTCTGTCTTTTATTGTGGATGTAATTTTGTCTTGTAGGCCGTTTTTGTATGTTACTGTTATGCTGCCAGGGATTTTCATACAGTTGTCATGTGTCGCTGTAACTTGATATTCCTGCTGTAGGATTGGGTTTCAACTGTAGAAGGAAAAAAACACTAAATTCTGAAATTCTTGCTTTGTGAGTAGGAAGTCTTACTTATTTTTGAGTTTACTCTCTTTGAGAAGGAGATTCATGTATGGCTATTGTAGGACTTGGTTATTAGGAAAGAGTTGTGCTGAGAAAAACAAGCTTCTTGTGCGCTGTCTCTGCAGGATGTGTTGATGTAGTTTGTATTTCTTCAAAGTCCAGTATTTGTGTAATGGAGTTGTTGACCATCTTCACTGAAGAACCATGTTAATCATGACAGATTTGGTTGTTTTTTTTTCGGAGTTAGACTATTAGCTTAGAGATATTTTCCAGGTAGTTTCTTGACTGCCATTAAACAACATGTATTTTAGCAGAAAAATATTTCTGGGAGGTTGTTGCAAGAAAAGGTGTGACTTTATTTGGATGACAGTGTGCGAAACCACCCACGAGATGGCATCCTTTCTCCTGCTGCTGGAGAAAACTGGTTTTCTGCTCCAGTCTGGCAGGCTCAGCCTGATGTAAAAACATCAGCTGGGCACCTGAAGAAGCGTCAGCTAGTCTAATGAAAATTGTTCGTTGTTGCCAGCAAATCTTTTAAAATGTATTTAATGCTACATGTGTGCAATCACTGTTTCCTTGTCCAGTACTTATGGTAGTAACTTGGTATGAAAAAGATTTGTGCGTATTTCTCTTCAGGCATACAAAGTAGAGTGTTTTTTCCAACCAACTCTGTAAACTTCATATTTACACCACAGTTTTCCTTTTGTCTTGCTTAACAGGAGTTTTTCAAAGCCTGGTTCTTTTCTTCCCACCCCAAGCCTTAGAATTGCATCCTTGAGAGCAGCACTGTCACTGTTCAGACTTTCCCTTCTATGGCATGTAGAAGATACCCAAATAAAAAATAAGGGTTCTTGTTCTGTGAGCTTTTACTCTAAATAAGGCTTTTTTTTGCTGCTGCTTGTCTATGTTTGGTGTTGCCTTTGTCCTCTAATGAATTAGCCAGGTGATTTTGGTATCCATAAACAGATATACCCTGGAGTATTGAATGATGAAAATGATGTGCATCAGGTATGTTTTAAAGATGAGGCAGTTAGCAAGTCAGACACTGATAGTCATCGATAGCAATTGACAAGAGTTAATGCTAAATTTGTCTTTGTATTTATCCATAAGTGACTGATTACAAGTTTTGAAAGGTTGACGTTTTGCTGAAAGGTTATGTGAATTTGTGAACGCTGACAGGTGGACCATAAGCAATAGCTTCAGAGGAGTTTTAGTCCCAGCATTTTTTTTGAGAGAGAGAATAAATAGTGATGTGCAATTTTTGTTTTGGTTTGTTTTGGGTTTTGTTTTGTTTGTTTTGTTTTCTTTTGGGTTTTGTATTGTTTTTTGTTTGTTTATTTTTTGGTTTTGGATTTTTATTTGAAAGTACTGACTATATGATGTTTTTATTTTCACCTGCTGGGCTCAAAGATATTTTTATACACAGCAGAATTATTTTATATCAGTGATAGACTTTTTTTGATGTTAGTGTAATGAAGGATTGGAAAGAGATCAAATATATTGATAACAACCTATTTAAGTAGATATTTCCTTTTTTGGGGCACCATTTTCTGTTGCAAATAGTCCTGTCAGCTCAAGCTCGGTGTTAGTGTGTGGAAGATAAAGCAAAAGATTTTGTTCCTCTTACTTTTCAGAGTCACTTTCCTTCTTTCCATGCCCATCACAGGGAAGCAATGGAGAGTTCAGCTGTCCTTTTCTGAAGGGCCGTGGAATACAGTATGGAAATTAATGGTGAGGTTGATGTATCAGCAAGAGAAGTGGTGTGCCTGGACTCTTCTGTGTTGCTCAGAGGCTCCAGTCGTGGTCTTGGATGTTCTTGAGTCGCGTCTAACTGTGGTTACGTTGGAAGGCAGTTCTCAGCCCCCCGGACGCCTACAGTGTAAGGCTGACCTGGAGGGACTCAGCTTTAACGAAGCATGGGGTTGGAGAGTACCTATAGTCGTCCTTCAATTTGCAAGGGTAAATTTAGTTGGCTTCAGTGATGATATCGCATTAAGCTGCTAGAGCTGTTTTGCATGCTTGCTGTCCGGGTTTGTAGAGAGAAGTGCAGATTTGACAGGAATTCAGGCCAATGCTTAAGGACCATGTTCCCTCAGCGGAGCCTGCCAGCTGCAGAGAGCAGACACTGATCTGCTGACCTGTCGCCTAGAGCCAAAGAAGCGAACCTGTTAATGCTGACCTGGTTTTCTTTCTGAAACATCTGTGGGCTGGCTGGCTGACAAATCTTGGGGACTAGCTTCCTGCAATGTCTGAGACCAATTAAGAAGAGGAGATAGCGTGAATGTGTATGCATTTCCTCTCTAAGAAAGGGTTTAATTAAGTGGCAAGCATCTCTATTTAGTACAGTGGTTAGCACAGTTGTAATTTGTAATTACACAGGTGCTACACTTGGTACGGGAAGTCCTTCTATGCAGATTCTGCTTTTGGAGCTGGGGGGAAGGGAGGAGAGAGGGAGGGAAAAGGGAATCAGATTTCTTGATTCTGCATTTAGTGGTGGATTAGTGCTCTTTTTTTTTCAGTGAATAGAAGAGAAGGGAGAATATTGGAGTTCTCTACTTTCCTTTTTCAATCTTGATTAACTATGCTTAGCTACTGTGCGCACTCTTCCATCCAAGGCATTGAATATCTTTGCAGTAGTGAATGAAGCTCATAATCTTCTCCTTTCTCACAAGGTAGTAATTTACCTTTCTCTGAAAGTCCATTATGAATAAGTGGTTACTGGTTTAAAAAAAAAATCTGTTGACAGATATACAAAGCAGTGCATGCTGAAATAATCTGAATTGCTCATATGCGTTTCTGGATACTTAATTAACTGCAACCAATCAAGACAAGACTGGGGTTTATTGTTGCTAGTTCCAGTAATGCCGTAATTCTAGCATGATAGCTTCATAGTTAAGCAAATATTTTTATTGGAGTAGCCTATAGTAGCCGACTGGTCTTTTGTCACCAAGCAAGAAATCAATCTAATTAAAAGCATTTGATACTGGCTGCTGTCGGTAACTGTACCACTGACCTGAACTTAGGTGCTAAATTCTGTGGGTTTTTTGGGGGGGAGGTTTGTCTGGGTTGGCTAGTGGTGGCCCCCTACTTTAAAGCTAAGTCCCTAATTGGAGAAGAAAATTAGAATTAGCATAGTATTAGAATATTGAAACTTCATTTTGTACCTCTAAGTTTTATGTAAACAATTGTAATTTATGATCTATGAACGTACTGAAAATTGCATGGCTGCTGTTGATGAGATTCCCAGTGTAAAACAAGCTGTCCCGTCACAGTGGGAGCTCCCAGGGCACCAGAAAGGGAGATAAACACTACACAGGGGAAAACACTAATTAAAAAAAGAAAACCACCACAGACAAACAACAAAAAAAACAAACCAAAACAAAAGAAGCTATGCTTACTAGAGAAACTTTTATGGTTGTGAGGTCTGAGCTTACCTCACGGAAAGCTTATCTGCTGGTGTCCTGTACAGACACAGTACTACATGTTACAGTTAATTTTAAGAGCTTAATTGTTTTTCACCAAAAAATTTGCCTTCCTTCCACTGAAGTTGAAGGTTTGATAAATGTTAAAGAAATCACTCTGTGAGGAGGGCCAAGGTATGCAGGTCGCTAATATTCTGCAAAAGCCCTCAAATTAGGGCTTTCTGCTGTCTTCTACATAGCGATGAATGTCGTGTGAATTTCTCCTGTATATTTCTGCTAGGGCAAGTTAGTCTCAACTTAGAGCAGTTCTGCCATTCCTGTCACGTGAGGCTTCTGACTCAAGCATCTGTGTGAAAATGTTCTGTTCCTACCTGCTACTTCATGGTTCTGTGAGCACAGCAGCTGAAAGAGGTGGTCCTGCATAGCAAAACGTATTCCAGAATGGAAAACAGCTTTCAGCCAGATTGGTTTCCTCATCAGGTTTCCTGTGTGAGTGCATAAATACTGGTGCTGTCCCACAGCAGGGCAGAGGAGGTGGCAGTGAGCAGCCCAGGGCTGGAAGGGAGGATAATCATTGTGTTTATTTAGAAATAAGGTTTACATACTGAGTATTTTTAGGACGTAGTATGTGTAAAAGATGAAAGCATTGCTTTAGAAGCATTTAATATCTTATTGAGGGAGAAGTGCCTGAACAGTTCCAAAAGGGGATCTTTGTTTTTAGAGAGTGAGGTAGAAGTTTCAAGAGAAAACTAATTGTGGTTGTCTTACAATGACTGCATGTGTACTGAAGCCACCATTTTTTACATAGAGGAATCTTGGAGGAAGCTGTCACCTATTGACTGTGACATGCAGCATATGCTGGAGTGTTGCTCTAAGCTCTTCTGTTCTTCATTATACTCTTGTGTTAAAATGTGTATTATTCTTCACTTTCCACAGTGCCTTAGGATTTAGCTTTCTGTGACAGAATGCTTTTCGTGTGTGGTGAAGAGAAAATGTTCCTTTGTCATCTCAAAAGCTGAAGCTCCAGTTTTAAGAGTAGTCAGAATGCAGTTTTGGGAGACTTCAGGCCATGTTTGGGTGTTGGAAGCCTGATGTCTTCAAATCTGGGCTTTAGACAGAGTTTAGTCTTCTCCCGTTCTCATAGTGTTGATCCACTTACTTTTAATATGGCAACCAACTGTGCCTCTTTTCATAGATTTCTTAAAATATTGTAGGTCTGTTCCTGCCAGTGCTTCACTGAAACGCTAGGCAAAGCTTCCTGCTGTATCATTTTCCTATCTGATTAATTTTCTCCAAAAATGCTGTACTTATCTCTGATGTTAAAAAATATTAGTGTTCTTTCTCCTTTGCCATTAATGCTTTTATTTCCATTTGAATATATCTGAGTAATAACTCTTGAGGCTAAAGGAAAGATAGGAAGAGTGTAAAACATAATGGATGAGCACCTGACACCGAGGCAGACTGAGGCTGTAATGTATAATCCGAGAATCAGAGTAAGAAGTAAGCAAGCTCACATCAAAAATATGTCTGTCCTTGCTTTGCATTTCAAAGCTCTGGGAACAGTTAAAGAAACTGCTGTTCCAGGATCACAGACCTGGCATTCTGGAGACGGAGAAAGCTATTGAACAATAGCTTAGCACACTATCAATCTTCTTTGTTGAAGAATAATTTGAGGAACTTGGATAGTTCGCCTACAGGAACTGCATGGAGAGTAATGACATCAAAGAAAAGAGGGACGATTCTTACTAGGGGAATAAGAATTTTATTTTGGAAGTGAAGATGCCGATGGACCCTTTTTTTTTTTACTGGAAAATATCACTTCTTTTTATCAGAATATAGAATATTGTCCCACCTTGAATACAGGCTGCATTTCCCAAACCAATAAAGTTAAGACTCTCTTTCTGCTAGGAACAGGAGCTCTTTTAAAAACGTGTGCTGGTGTTGTCTTCTGCGTAGCAGGTGATTTGTTTGCCACGGGGGACTCCCTGCTCAGACACTTCATTTTGTGTTGCTGCCATACTTCTTGAAAGTAGTGTTTGAGATGCTGTTGAAAAACAGTTGGGTAGAAGTAGCTTGCTTTCTTCAGCATGTAGTGACCCATGTTATGCGTAAACGGCTTGAACTTAGGTGCTCACTCTGCTGTGAAGGAGCAGCTTTCAAAAATACAGACACTTTTATAATGAGCCACTTCCCTTACATTAAGCAGTCCTGTTTGCCTTAAAGTGAAATTATCATTTAAATAGAAGAAACTAATCAGCAAGGGCATGGTTTGCTACTGTCAGAGAGCTCAAATGCTCGTGCTTGATTTTTATTCAGCCTCTCATTTGGTCATTTCCAGAAACCCAATAACCACTATAATCTCTAGCTCGTTTTTAATTTTGTCTTTCCATTTCCATTTGAGCATCTTTCAGTATCTCAGGTCTAAATTTTCTGCTGGGGCTGTCAACATGCTATGCCTTCCCTCTCCCTTAGGTACGCTGTGTATTGCGCCTCAGTTATCTCCAAAGTTTTGTTTTTGCAGGGAAACTTTGAAACAAAAATGTGAAAATGGATCCTGTACATGCCTATTGAGGCTGATTTTGTTTTAATGTAGCAATGCCTTTTTCAAAACCCTTCTCAAAACGCACAGGCCTTTTCTAAGTAGAAGCAAACCAAAATGCTTCGGTAAGTACTCAAACTCCTGTATGGTGCTACTCCCTTGCACTAATGGGCATGGCCTTTATCTACAGCACAAGGAATCTGCCTTCTTCATTGGATCTAGGAGTGCCAAGATGGATTGTGCCAGACTAATGTAACAGCTTTCTTTGTCTGGAGAGTTGATTATCTTATCAAATAAAGCACAATAGATCTTATTTATTTGAACTTCATTGAAACATTCGATCGAGAGAGCCACTTGGGAAAGTATAAACCATGTGGGAGAAGATGAAAATTAATAGAAGAATCATAGGGTGTATAAGGAGTTGTGTAAGCAGGGATAGATTTAGTATTGTTGAAAGGAAAATGCGAGGATAAGTAGAATTCCTCAAAGATTAGCCTTAGGATCTGTGTTATTTAGTATTTCTATTAATGGTTACGGTGCAGAAATTTGGTGTGTGCTGATAAAACTTGGCTAATGGTGCCAAGTTCAGAGAATTCATAAATACACAAAAGCTGGATATGCAAAACTGAGTGAGCCTAAGGATTCAAGTGAAGAAGTGGGATAAAATTCAGTGAAACAAAGCACAAGGCTCCATGGAATTGGGAGCTGAATACAAATGTCTGTTGTAAAATGTAGCACATGCGGTGGAAAGGACTGGAAGAGGGCAGTGTACCTGTTCACAACAGGATGGTTTTTAATTGTCACCCATAAGATGCACCAGGAGAAGAAACTTCCATGGAAGCAGAAGTGTTCAAGTGCATCTGTAGATGGCTTGGGAGACGCTTCTCAGAGTTCTGGTCACCCACTGTGGAGGAAGATAGTGGGAACTAAATGCAGAAAAACCTTGCTGGTAGGAGCCCGCGAGCCCCCTGAACTGGTGGTGAATGGAAGAGCTGGCCTCCTCTGGCAAAGGCCGGCAGACGTAATGCTGCCAAGAAATACACGGATGGAGGGGAGGAGAGGAAGAGGGATTAATACCCATGAGAAAAAGACCCATCTATACTAAAGATTAGTGTTGGCATTTAAAGCAAATTGCACTAGCCCTGCCGTGACTGCAGCTAGAAGGAGGTTCTAACTTTCAGAAAGACTACGTTCCGAATGCAGTTTCCAGTGGAGTCAAAAGCACACAAACTACTGCTGCTATGTTGAAGCTCCACAAGGTTATGGAAGAGATGACTCACGTTCATAATAGCAAGGGACTGTACAGGACCTAAACTAAAAGATCCTTTTCAGTCCCACTTTTATGCGAATGCATAGGTACCAACCTGTAAGCAAGGGAATGGGCTCAAGAATAGGAAGAGTGGAGCAGTATTTTTTTAGTTTGGAATTGCAGGCATTGTTTAATACCAGGGTTCTGAAAGCTGCAGTTGGGAAGGAGGGGAAGGGTTTAGTGGATAAAAGTAAACCATGTCTTTCTGCCAGCACAGAACAACAGCTGTGGACGGGGACCTGAGGTGTGAGAACAGCTGACCTTTGTTCATGTTGAGAAATAAACAGTTTGCTGAAAAATGCACTGAACTATTAAGAAGAGGTTATCTGCCAGTGTAGATAAGACCAAAATATGATTTGTATCATCTGAGAAACTTTTCGGAGCCTATTTGGTGCAGGTTATCTTGATGGCGTTTTGAAAATGATTCACTCCTGGTTAGTACTTAACCTCATCAATGCCTAGAGCAAGGATTCGTACTTCTGGTGGTAGCCAGGAAAGTGCTACTTTAATTGTTTGTCTTTGGTTTGTCATCAGTGCAGGGGGGAGTTCTGTACTGGATCAGCCAGGAAAGGTCTAATTTTCAGTTTTAATTGTACTTAATAGGGTAGCTAGTATAGCAACATCAAGATGGGGTGAGAGAAAATTGGAAATGTATGAAAATTAAACTGATCCATTTTTTTAGTATCTTTAAAATGCTCCTAGCTCTGACAAGCTAGCTCAAATGCTTTGTGATATTATTATGTAAGCCTTGTCCTTAAGCCTCAATCTTTCCTCCCTTGGGACCTCTTTGCCAGTGCGCATTTTTGACCAAAGCATGTCTTTGCCTGGACTACATTTTCTTTCCTCATAAGCTACGTTATTAAAGGCAATATGCTTGTAAATATACCTTTGTGGATGCATTTTTCTTTTTCAGAGAGGAAAAAAATTAATGTGGCTTGTAGTAGCAAAAGCAGCGCACAATATTTTCAAACATTTTTAAAGGGCATAGTGAACTTGAAATGTTAGTGAGTTAAAAGATTAATGTGATAAGTGCCTCAAGGTTCTCTTGAACTGGCTGTGATTACGTAAGTGTTGTTTGTTAGTTTAAAATAACTTGCAGCACAGAAATTG
This sequence comes from Ibidorhyncha struthersii, assembly GCA_013398815.1. NCBI lineage: Eukaryota > Metazoa > Chordata > Aves > Charadriiformes > Charadriidae > Ibidorhyncha > Ibidorhyncha struthersii. Next base: position 1,210,681 of record VZSZ01007750.1, read on the forward strand.
CCTTGTTGGATTGGTTTATTTCCTAATCCATCTCTGGTCTGGTGTCAGAGACAGTGCTATGCTGGTCTAGATAGGAAAATCCATCCAGAGTAACGTGCAAGAATGAAGCAGATTATTGGAATAACCGTTTGTAACTCCCATCAGCATGGAGCTTTCTGTGGGGTTAGAATAGCATGTAGAAAATGCGGCCAGGTCTTTTCAGCAGAAAGAAGATAAAACATGCCCATGTGCCACGTAGCCAAGGCAGTTGAGGTGAAGGTGTACGGAACCTTCTTTCCCTCCCTGCCACAGATGTAGAATGCAGGGAGTGCATTATTTTTTCAGAAATACTTTTTTTTTTCTGATGCTCTAAAATGGGTTCTGCTTGTATTTTGCTCATCACCTGGCAGCGAAATGTTTCTTGTAATGAAGCCACGGCTGTTGCAGAATGGCATTCTTGTACGAGTATGATATATTTTGGAATAGCATGTTAGAAACCTCTACACATTGAAGTAGCTCTCAACTCAGAAATAGGATCTGTCAGAGAGCCTAACCTTCCAACGTAGGTGCAGTTTTGGCTCTTCTAGAAGTTTATTTACTTGAGATCTTGAGCATTCCTTCTCTCCTTTTCTAGCACCACTTCGACTCAATCCTTATCCTTTCTCTACATTATTCTCAACTCTCTAGTCAGCAAAGTTAACAATTGCTATGCCTCTTTGGGGAGTAATGGGCAACTATTGCAAGAACCATTTTCTAGCACAAGTTGTTCTTGCTGGAATTGCTTTTGAATTCTCATTAGTTGTTTAAACTCTCTTCCAGAGATACTCTGATATAAGCATCATAGTGAAAGGATGATCAGTCTTCTGGGTAGGAAGAAATATGAAATTCTGGATTTTCCTGAGTTATACCCTGCTGACCAAGTTAATTTCTATTCGTTTTAATGAAACAATCATTTATCTCTCTGTGGTACACATGAAGCTGTTCAGTGAGGGCTCGAAATCCTACTAACTTGTCTAAGAAGGACAGAAGTAGTGTATCTGGCTTTGACTGAGGGATCTATTCAGTATCAGCATCCTCAATTAGAAAAGACAGCTGTTCATCAGTTAGTTAGCTTGGGCAGTTTTTGATGATACTTCACAGCTCTCCAGTTCAGGAGATGATCTTTAACCTAGTTGTGAATTTTCTTTTTTTTTTTTTCACTCAGTTTTGCTGGTACATTTACAAATAACATTTCTGACTCTATGCTCTTTGTATTCCCTGAGTTAAAGCGTTGTGGCTTCAGGTGGTTTTCTGTAAATTTAGCAGCCAAGGTTGATGGCATCAAGCCTGTTTTGTGACAAGCCTTTCATTTAGTCCTGATGGTTTCCAGTGTGACTTTGGCAAAGACATCATCTGCCTGCCTTCTGGATCGCTGGCCTGCTTGTCAAGGTGACAGAACACCTATCGGCTCGCCTGTCTGCAAGTAGCTGGCAAGGGGAAATGCAATTGGCACTTTGTAATAACTGATATATTTGGAAGGCTGGTGGAGAGGAAGTGCCCTGAATTTGGGGTTTTTGCAATTGTGTAGACATAGGTCTTGGAAAATGCGTGTGCACCTGTCTGTATGGCTTATGATAGATGCTAAAGATAAACGTGCTATTTCTCAATGTCAGTCTTTTGAGTGTAGCTAGATATTTAAAATAGCTTTTTTTTTCTAAAATATTTGTCTATTTCTTCCGTCCCGTATCGTTCTTTTCAACGGTTATGTGTCTAGATCAGTAGAGTTTCATAGAATCATAGAATAACACATTGAAAGGGACCTCAAGGATCATCTGGTCCAACCTCTCTTGCCCAAGCATGGAGAAGATGGCCCAGTGCCCTGTCCAGCTGAATCTTAAGTGTCCGATGTAGGGGAAAAATTTGGAGGATACAAAATTAAACCCTTAACTTTGCTTGAGAGTCAGCCATGCTGTTTTATGTTTTCGTGATGTATGTTGGTTAAGTATTTGCTAGAAGTGACTTTCATGGACAGTCTCTAGTAGCATATGATGTTAGCAGTTAAGTGTCAGACATGTCCGGTAACATAGGGTGTTAAAAGAACTGCACTTTTTTGTCTAAGATTGTCATGGCTACAAAATCAATATTTGGCCCTTTGGAACTGAAACATCAGAAGGACAGTTACCAAAGTTTTAGCATCTGTTATCAGTCCACGGCTTTTGCCAGGGAGAATGGTATGCTTTTGGTATTAAGTTGGCATTCAGATCTATGGTGTAGGGACTAAATCGCTACCTGGGATTTGATGGAATTGTGTCTGACAAGCATCTTGCTGATGGCCTCAAATTGCACATGGGTTTTTGTAGCTTTAAGGAGCTGTCTCTCACTGGGTTGTTACCCTTTTCTGTACTCGATAATTTGGAATCGTTAGGTTTGCATACACTGTCCCTGCATTCTCCCTCCTTGCTGTGTGTGCGAGGGGAGTTTAAGGGACTTCACTGAAATGAGAAGGAAATAACTACCTTCTCCTCCTCCACAAACTGCTGCGGTTGTCAGAGGCAGCTTGAGGGCCCAGGCTGTCTCGCTGTTGTGGAAGAGCTGCAATTCCCTTCTGTCTGAACAATAAGCTTTGTATCTGTTTGTACAGTAATGAACTGCTTTTGTTTCCTTCAGAAACGTGCTCTGCTGTCTGGAGCGTTTCCATTTACAGACAACCCTTGCCAAATTAATTTTATTTAATTATCTCCCAGGGCTAAGCTTGAATACATTTTGTGTTAAATTCACCGTTTCTCCCTCTTCTGAACGAAATGGACTTAATATCCTTGTTAAAATCTGATTAAAACTAAAATTGAGTTTTTTGAAGTCTGATTATCCCATGAAATGGAATTTTTAAACCTAATTATGAATGGATTTGCATACATTTTTAGCACCATTGAAAAGAAAGTTGAAATAAATTTATTAATGAAATCCTCTTCTGCTGTCTCTTTGGGCCATGAGGATTGCTGGAGAGTGAGGGAGGAGGAGGGAAGGCGAGAACAAAAGCCCTCCCTCCTTTGAAATACATCCCCCCACACCCCCCCGAGATTAATTCCAGAGCTGGTTTGACCCTGTCTCATTTTTATTCCTCTCTGCCACACAGCCCAATTTAGGTAATTGATGGCCTTTCAGAGGGTAACTACACAGTTGAGCTGGTTTCATGTATTTAAAGCCTTTGTGCTTTCTGAAGGGAGAATGTGGGGGGGCAACATTTGTTTCAACTATTATGTTTTTCCCCTTCTTTTCTGAGGTAGCCCTGATACAAAATCAATAGGCAGCTCTCGTTTCTCCTTTCTGAGACGCTGTATGTTTGAGCATTTATTTTAAGCCTGAGAAAAAATGGATAGTTTTACAGACCATAGTGAACGTGCACATGGGATTTGTGATTATTTATGTACTTCCCTGGGTTTGAGGCAATAAGTTTCTTTGTAGGATATATCTGAATCTCTCACTACAGTAACTGTGCCCGTTCCCTTGTGATTTTGGAAGTGATCATGTATGGAAAAAGGAGTGGCAGTGGAGGATCTGTCTGCTTGTCTGACTCCAGCTTTTTGAAGGAGGTGCAGAGGGCAGCAAGATGACTTTGCAGAGAGGTATTGGTTTCACGTGGAGACTCGTACTGTTGAACCTTTCTGTATGTTTTCTCACACTAATTGAAAAGTTCATCTTCTTACATGAAAGGTAGAACCAAGGTAGAACCTAAAGGTGTGGCTTCTTTTTTTTTCAATCAGTCATCCTCTTTCCCAGGGTTTCAAAAAGCTCTTTGCACTGCATAAGCATTAGTTACAAAATTTTAAGTGTGTCTTCTCTCTGTCCTATGCTGTGTGCAGATTTTTTTTTCTTGTACAAAAATTATAGTAAATGTGGTAGAAAAAACGTGTTTTGGCCATTCAGAAATCCTGGTCCTCAGACATGACTCTGCAAAGAGTAAGTGCTCAGCATGTGGCCAAGTGTTCTGCAAGCATTTGCAAAGTTACTTCTGAGCAAAGGGACTTGTTTTCCATATGCCTTTGTGTTTTCAGTTTAATCCTGTCTTTGCAAAGGTTAAGTACGAAACATAGTGGAAGTATCAAGTTCTACAAGAAATGCGTAATTCTGGCACCATTTCTTTGAGATGCTTCTGGAGTGGGGAGTTTTATGAGGGAAGCTGTGGTTCAGCAGAGGAAGGAGGATTGAGCGAAGATTGGAGAATGCTTTTAGCTGGCAAAAGCTCAAGTTATAAACGAGAATGGTTGAAGTAGATTAAAAATTTGCTCGGTAATGTAACAGGAAAACTTGAGAATTCAGACAAGCTTAGGAGGAAAGAAGCTAACTGAGGTAGCTCTGCACCAGTGACTTTAAATTGTTTTGTGGTTTAATGGCTGTGGCTTTCATTTGTGCATGGTCACTGAAACTGTTGTCCAAAGTACGCACCTTTAGCATTGGAGTTGTATAATACTTATTGTATAAACAGGATTCCCATTTACACTTAGGTTATAAACACTTTGCAGTATCTTCCCAATCGAGCTCAAGTGGAATCTGAGGAGTTAAGAGTGTCTGATGCACCTTTTCCCCACGTGTGGGGCTGTTGTGCACAAGTGCAGTCGCACCAGCCATGAGCGTAATGGAGAACCTGCAGATCCTGGAGGAGCAGGAGGAGGAGATCTCCAGTGGGGTACACATTGTGAAGACTTCTAAAAGGGTGTTTTTTAACTCTTTATTGTCGTCTGGTTGGTTCTGTACTGTGCCTTCACCAAAGAAAAAGTAACTGGTTGTGGGCAGCCCTGTATGCTGTATTCTACAGTGTGACGAAATAAGATCTTGAAAATAAATGTGTGTGCAGGGAAGGATGCGAAAGTGGTGTGAAACAGGGATGGATGTTTGTTTCTTGAAACAGGGAGAATAGGAGCTCTTTCTCTTCTGTGAATATATTTTGAATTTTAGAAACTGTTAATTTTATTAGTGCCTCCCCTAGTAGCTTCAGGCATTGAAAACGACTGAAACTTGATGGTAGTAAGCCAAGATGGTGTCAAAGTGCTTGTGACACCCATCCAGTCCCTATCTTAATCCCATCACAGGAGCCTATGGCAAAGACACAGGGAAGTCATAATTGCTTTTGGCTGCTCTGAACCCTGTGCTTGATGCAGGCAGCTGAGCTGAGGTACTGGTTTGTGAGAACGAGCTGGCAAAAGGAGAACAGTAATTGCTGAAATGCCAGTGTTTACATCTTTAATGCGATTATGCTATAGCAGTTCCACTTTCTATGAACAAGTCTTAAAGTCTGCTTCTCTTTCCTTCTTACGTGAATTATTCATTATTTATGGATGATGGTGATTGGGGTTTGGCTTTCACAGGCAGGTTTATTATATCCACTTAGCTCTGACTGCTTTGGCATGCTCTAAGGCTCAGTTATTTTCCCAGCGTTTGTTCTTAATGTTCATCATTCTTCTTGATGTTAAAACTTTTGGAGTATGTAATCAAACTCTGGTTTGGGGAATGAGAGACTGAGGGGGTGGGGTGAGTTTGTTTTTTCTTTTTTTTTTTTTTTTGGGAAGCACAGGAAGAGCTTTTTATTTAAATCTGTGCTTATTGCCAAGGCTGAGGGCAACTGTTTTATTGTCACGGTGTGTCAAAGGACTTGGATAGGAGGCGCTTTATATGTGCGGTTTGGGAGATTTGGATGTTAAGGAAAGAAAGCAGAATTTGAAAATGAGAGATGGGATTGATGTGCTCTGCCCTTGAGGGGAGAGTGGCTCTGAGGGCTGATGAGTTTGGGATTTTGTACCTTCTGTCCCCGTCTGTAATACTGAGGTGCCAGCACCACTGCAGCAACGACACTCTTTGGGTTCTTCTTCTTTTCTAATGATGTGTCATCTGGTTTGTACTGGGACTGCAATGTTTAGGTCTTAGTATGTCTCATGTTTGTTAGTAGATGCCTAGAGCTGATGTTAATGGGCTTGCATAAAACTTTCAGTCTGAAATGTTATTTGTCCTTCACTTTGAATATTAAATTTTTAGAAACTTAAAAAAAAAGTATGAGAATTACTGCATTTGTTTAAAGTTCTGAAAGCTTTTTTTAGCTAAACAGTTCAAAGAGCGCATCTCACTAATCAGAGGAATATTTTTGCGTCCCCGGGGTGGTCACAGTGTTCTAATTGGAACTTGGGCTTCTTTGAAGTCCTTTTTAATCCTCCCTGAGCTGGGGGAGAGGGTTTGAAGGCAGCACTGTAAATCTGAAATTTCTTCTTTTTATTTACATGTGTCTGGGGACGCGTGTAATTCGTTTTCCTGAAGTTAAGCTCACTTGCCGGCTTGTGGACAGCTGAGTGAGAAATGCGCTTCATTAAGCGGGGAGGCCTGAGACAGATGGTGGGGGGTTATAGATTTGTTAAAGCCAGTACCTGAGCAACAGGCTCTGAATGGTAAATGAACTCAGTGGGAGATGATGTGGTAGCTAAATGCGAGGCTAGACTAAGCAAAAAGCTAGGATTTAAACTCGTTTCAGGATTAGCTTATTAGTATGGCACGCAAAAATAGTGTGGCATACTGATATTTACCTGCTTTACCAGTTAAGGAAGGGATGATTTAGGGTGCAGCTCTTAGGGTCTGAAGCATCAATAATCCTTTAAATCAACATGGGGTTATGTTTTCTTACATTGGAGTTGAATTACAGAGTTTTTTGGGTGTCCCTAGTCAGATTGCTTAAACTCTTTGTGACTCAGATTCTAAAATTAAGGCCTCGCTATGGTCTGGTTTCTAGAGAAGTCTAGTGTTACCCCAAGTGTATTATGTGCATGATGTATCCACCATGAATGGAGCCTCAGTGACAGCTGATGCCTTTTGTACCACCTTAATAGAAATAACTTGTAGGAATAAGCTGCTACTGACAGCACAAGCACCTTCCTTGGGCATCTTCTACTTTATTTGTTCCACTATTGATTTTCATGATAAATATAATAATTTATCAGCCATGTGTTTTCTGTGCTTCAGTAAGGTTTTTAACCTCCCACATTTGCTGAAACTAGGATGTTTTACTTTCTGCTTCTGCCAGAGGTGAGGCGTCTGGTGTGAAAAGCTTTGAAATAATCTTTGCTTGAGTTTGGATAGCTTTTAATTAATCGAAGCAACAGGCTTAACCTCAATTTTCTGTCTGAAAGAATGACTTAGTATTCCAGCTGAACATATAAGCAGTATGCTTTTCATTCTTTCTAAAATTGTCATGATAAATTTACCTGTGACTGATGTTATTGGATGATATTAAAAAACCCAGTTAAAACAACTTTACTGTCACTTAAAGTTGCAGTTTAAAGTGGCCATTCCTGCCATGAGATTGAAGAGGTATGTGATTGTAATCAGAAGTAAATAAGAATAATACATGGGATGTCAAACGACTTAATATAAAAGTAGCTGAAAATACGGTCTAGACTCTCACAAGGACCTGTAGGCAGTCATTAATAGTATTTCCTCTTGCTCAAGATTAGGGTTTTTTTGTTACTGCTGGCTGATATTTTCAGCTGATAAGAGTCTGGGAAAACAATGTGATCAATAAGGATGTTGAAAACAATACAAGAACTTGGGTAAATTAATATTCTGCAAGGATTATCTCAGACAGGTGTCAAAAGAACAAGACTATCAATTTAGTGAAATCTGTAAAATAGTCAAATATACATATATTGTCAGAACCTAGTCTTGGTTACAGTATTAGCTCCCTTCCTTATCAGACAGAGCCCTGGTTATCTGTAAAAAGTGATGTAAAGTGTTAGTAATTTCCATGTGAGTAGAAGTTATGCCAGAAGGGTATGTTGGATCCATGCGAGTTGTGGTGTGTGGGTTTTATTTGTTTGTTTGGTTTGTTTCTTTGTTGTTGTTTTTTTTTGTCGTCCCCTATCCCCCTCCCCTTCCTTGAAAAGACGCTGATGTCTGATTTTTAGGCTGGTCCAAGTGTCTTCAAATGTCTTGGAAGTGACCTAGCAGAATGGAACCGGCAGAGGTTCAGTAAAATTGTCAGGATTACTAACTCAGTCTGTTTATTTGCATAAACATTTTTGCCTAATTTGAAAGCAAAGGAGTTAAGTTTTTAATGTGAGATCCTTCTGTTGTAACCAGCCATCCCTGCTGGCCCTCACCTTAGCAGGGAGCACGTTTCTGAACTAGCTTTTATTCATTGGCATGAAATTTAGAAAGAGAAGCTCCTGCCTGATCTTCAGGAAGTGTCATTTATTACCTTTATTCTGGCTGTCAAGACACTTTCCCAGCTTCATATAATCCCAGTAATTGGCCTGGAATGGTTTTCAGGGTTTCTAATGATCCTCTGTTGAATGATATCTCTTTGAAAGATACAACATTGGTCTATTCAGAGATTGTTTCCAATGAACATATCTTTGTATTTCAGTTTTCAGATACTATTTTTTTGTTGATGATTACTTACAGGTATCCAGATGCCTTGAAAATCTTAAGATACCCCTCTGGTTAGAACAAATAACTGGTATTCTGCTGTGATTCTGTTATTTAGATTAGTTTGATTTACCCCCCTCCCCCCCCTTCCCCAGCCACATTGTGAAGCCTTAATTTTTGCCCAGCAAATAGTTCACACTGTCCTCTCTGCCCAACTCTAGATTGTCACAATAATTGTTCCACCTCCATTGACAAGTGGAAACTATAGGAAAAACTACCCTAGTTATGACTCCCTAAAATAAGTTATTTTATTCATTTCATGGCATTATTTTTCCCTTTAGCTGTTTCTTTTTTGCAAATCAGGTTGATGATGGGATAAAAGACTTAAAATAGCTTTTGCTGCTGCTGCAGTAAAATGAAATGTTACATTATTAAATGTGTTTACATTTTGTGCCCGAAATCTTAAGGGCAGTAGGTACGAAATTATATGCCACAATAATTTCCTTTCAGCTTGATCATTAATATATAATTACATTCGCTAAATTAAATCTAAAATTGAGAAAAAGCATTTGCTTCTTTAATTGTAAAGATCATGCTGATATGTACTCTAGTATGGGAGCAGCAATAGCCATTTTTGAAAATCCTTTATGATCATTTCCAACCTCGCTACTTCTGTGCTACTGCTGGTAAAGGCTAAAAGGTGCTTTAGAAGTTTGTGGGTTTTTTTTTTTTTTTTTTCTTTGCTCTCTGATCTGTGTTGGTTTTTGGGGAAGAGTTAAGCAAAAAGAACTGTTACCCACAGATGTCATCTTAGAGCCGTGAGTAGTACAAGGCTGTAATTGGTATAGCTTTTCGAACTGATTGTGAATGAAGACATGTAAGGTACTTAAGGATCGCCCTCCTTCATATAGGACTCTTACTAAGAGATGGAGCAGTGATAGCCAAAAAATGGACAGAAGTGGGATGGAGAATACAGTGCTGTGGGCAGTGCTGTCTGACTTGGAGAAGACTGCTGTTGCTGTTGTAGGAAGCCTCTGTTGCTAGACACCAAGGATTTTCCTTGCATCATACCAAACAATGGTTGGAAAGCATTTCAAAGATACTGGTTCTTATGGATTAGCAAGTACAATAGATTTGTTGTGCTTCCTTGATTACCTAAAAAGGGAAGACCTTAAGAACTGTTTGTTTTCTTATATTTGAAAAACATAGGATACACAATATTTAATAGCTTTGCAGATATGCTCTGTGTTTCTTGAGTTGTATATCAAATGACTTATTGTTGCCTTTTATTGCCTGTTTCATTTTATGCAACTGAGTTTAAGCTAAATTAAAATTCTTTTGTGTTACAGCATGATTGAAATATGTCGATTATCTCTGCCCCTTTTTTCTTTTCCTGTAGGATAAGGCATACCAATGCATGCTGCAAGAAGGATTGATTTCATCTGTATCGTAATACCAAAAAGATTGTTTTTTTTTTAATTTTGCCTAAGGAGACAGTCAAGACCAGGGCATGGCAAAGTATGCTTTGTTTGTTTTGAAAATGTCAAGCATAAGCAAGAGTCAATACTTTTTTTTTTTCCTTATTTATGCTACAAATCGTTAGCTTTTGTGCCAAAAAGCCTGAAGAGTGGCAGCTCAGTAGAGTGGAGAGCCAAGCATGTTTTGCTCCAGTTGTAGCCAGTGGTCAGCCTTGTGCTGTAATGTGAAACAGCAGAGCCATGAAAGGACATCCCTGTGGGTTAGCAGCAGTACAAATTGAGCTTGTATGGGGATATACATGTCATTAGTAAAAGCACAAGATAGTTTATTGTGTTTTTCTAGTTAACATGCTGTTTCCCTTGCTACTTATGTACTTTCTCTGTGGTAGTATGTCTTTTTTTCTGGTAAAGCATAGGTTAGTTTTGACTCTTAATGACAGTACTGAAACAAATCTTTCATACATAGCATACAATTATTCATCCACCCCAAAAACCAAAACGATGACACGATGGTGGGTATCTTGCAGTGTAGGTAGCCTGACTTCTCGCCGGTTTGAGAGCCAGACTGACAGTTCACGTCTCACCCTCGAGCCCCCTTATTGCTTTTTCCGTGCAGGTGATGTTACCTGACTCAGAGTGTAGCACTGTAAGCTCAATGAGAGCTTGAGGATATATTTTGATGAGAAGACAGCTGAGCCAGTTAACAGCTTCTTGTTGAAAGGGGGAATTTCAGCAAGCTGATTCAGACCTTCAGTGGCAGAAAATGAACCAAGTCAAGCCAGCGACTGCCACTTCAGTGGCAGCAGCAATTAGATTTGCTCTGCTGCTCTCACCAGATTGCACCCGGAGAAGAGAAGCCTGGAAGTCTAAGATGATGATTTGCGTGAGCTGGACCCCGTTTGGAAAGGCAGCACTCTTTGGGCTCGCCATGTAAAAAGCTCAGCCGTGTGCTCTAGCACTTCTTAAATCAAACTAGAGAAAATTGCTTTTGTTTCACCATGACCTCGCAGAGCTCTAATTTGCATGTCAGGTGATTCAGTGTGCAATGACCTGACTTCTGGGTGAAGACTGGAAAAAAAAAAAGCTGACTCTTTCTATCTTACCTTCCAAATCCGCAGGTTTGGTACTACTGTGTATGACATTCCCTTTCCTTGAGGTCTGTTAGAGCCTTTCACTTGTAAGGTTACATTCGACTGTGCAATGTGTGTGCTTACAAAGGTTCAGTGGTTTGTTCTCTGCTTGCTGTTAGAGCAGTGGTAGGGATGAGAAAGAAGTTTGGAATGTTGAAATGCCTGCCAAATGATTAATTTTTTTTTTCCAAAAGTAAGATTAATTTTATCTTGTAGAGCTCTTAAATGTCTCTTTAAAGTAGAAAGGAAAATGGAAAGATTAGTTGTTATGATGCCGTATCGTTAACTTTGGGAGGAAAAAGCCTTTTTTCATTAAAACCCAAATAAGTCTATTGACTGGAATCTAAGAGAGTGTTCTTCCTTTTCTTTTCTCCCCTCTTCAAATTATCGCTTGATTGGATTAATTGCTAATTGTGCAGTTGCTTCAAAAGAGACATATCAATTGTTTTTAGAATTGTCAAGACACTTATAAACGCTTAAAATGCTTTCTTACAAATAAGTTGTTCTTCTGCTTCAAGTGGTTAATGGGGACATTTTCTTTGGTAAAGAGCAATTGGATTTGTTGATTCTATCTACACAAATATGAGATTTCTTTTCTAAATGAAGAGAAGAACCTCAGAAGCTGAGATTGCTTATTGCTTTCAGTTTACACTTCAGACTTCATTCACTTTGTACATAAAATATTAAGCATGCAGTTTATTGGAGAAACAGTGCAAGGTATACCTTAGTTTTGCTTTTTTGACAGCTCTTAGCACCTTCGTTTGAATGAATAAAGGTGATTGCTCTTCAAAACATTTTAATCAAAGTGTTATAAACCACTAAATGTGTCCTAATTGCCTAGGAAATTTTGACAACTTATTTTTCTGAACAATGTATGTAGCGGGTTCCGTACCATATGGTTTAGTTTGTGTAGTTAGCAATAGAAAGGTAGGATGTAGGCATGGAGACATTAACAAATAGATGTAACTGCCTGGACTGGAGCTTGAAGGGGCTTTTTTGCAAGAGAAGTACTGTTGTGAAATTTCCAGACCTGGACATGGAGATTTTAGTGGTGATGTTTTCCTTTAGTCTGGTGAAGGGGAGCTCAGGTATGCTACCAGGGAGGTGACGCATATTGCGAGGGGAAAGGGTTGTGGAGCAAGTTGCAGGTTTCTGATACAAACTTTGAGTTAATGTGACAAAGTTAAACTTAAAGCCTCTGTGGTGCTGTATTTTGGGAAGTTCGTATGTGCTGCTGTGATTATTATTTGCTGTACTTCCTGTGATGACTTGCCCTTCAAGAAACTGAGCTGCTTTTGGACTCGCTGGTGAAGCTTAAGAATTAAGTGGGAGTCCTGTAAACCAGAGATAGAGGAGTTAAAGCAGTTGTAGAGCTCAAATATACAAAAAGGATGTTTGGGGCACTCACTTCAAACATACAGGAAGAGACTATTACAGACATTCCTCAGCCTTTCTAATCACACAGAAATATTTAAAACAACTAAAATGCCTTTCCAGAGATCTCCTGTTGTTGTCATGTTATCATTCTGTGTATGTTCTTTAGATGCTGTTGTTTTTCTGCCTAGGAAGAAGATTAAATTCTTGTTTAAAAGTAGAAAAGGTCCTTCTTGGCGAGAGGAGAGTTTCACAATCTTCTAGTGGTTCTTATACATAATATAAAACCACATAAGGAACGGAATCCAGATTTTATGCTTTTAGGAGACTGCCTTAAAAAAAAGAAAAGAACAACTAACCCTCCCTGTCCCGTCCCGTCCATCCGTGC
>VZSZ01007750.1:1223466-1261363 GCA_013398815.1 Ibidorhyncha struthersii
CCCCCCCCGAAAAAAACCAACCAAAACCAAAAAACCACAAAACCCTGGAAATTTCTTTTGACTGAAGAGAAAGATGTAGATGGCCTTCCCTTTCTGTGCCTGATTCTCTTAGCAAACACTTTAGTAAAGACTTCTGTCTCTGGTCTTTATCAGTTAATTATGCTTAAGTGTAAAAGAATTTATGGATCCACCTAAAATGCCGTGCGGGAAACCTGGGAATGTTCCATTTCCATTTAATATGACTCAGTTGAGACAACCAAATCTGTGTCATTGTATATTCATACTGCCTTGAAACTACAGAGAGAAATGTTAATTCAACAGACTTACAAAAATAAGAAATTCTGAGTAATTTAGTACTATAAATGTGTTATTAGTTTGGTACTTTCAAGCAAATTTAATTAAAAAAACCCAAAACAACAGTGAAGACCTTAGTCCTTCAAACAGGGTTGACTAAGTGCCTGTTTTTCTATTTAGTTTTACTTTTGTCTTGCACTTCCATAGTTAAAATTTAATGTCAGACATCTAGCTACAAGCAAACCTCTTCCTTTGCTGTGAATTTTGAAACATTTTATAGAAGCAATAAGAAGTTGACATTCTAATAAATTATAAATTAAATAAAATCCCAATTTCTACTTTAGCATCTTCATCTGCTTACTGAGTCTTGGTTTAATGTTACTTCAACAGCTAATTCTCAGTGTGTAATAGATCCTTAACTATCTCAGCTCAATAGAGCTTTCTAGCGAATGTCTCTGAAATGCCAGTTGTGTGCATAAAAAAAATACATGTCACTTTCCTGTTAAAAGTTAAGAAAGTGTGCCAGTGGGTACCTGAAAGTCACTGAGTGACTTGGATGGGCATCCCATTAAGTTAATTTTTCGCTTAATTTTAACAGTTTTAGGTTTTTAGCATTCTTAAATTGCTCCTTTTCAAATTATGTGCACTTCAAAGGAAATCAAACAGCTCTGGTTAACAGCAATTTTGTCCCTCTCTTTCCTCACTGTTCTGCTAAGCTATGCTGGACTAATTTGCTCGTTTAGGGCAAGAAATCATGTTTCCAAATTAGGCTTAAATTCTCCCATTTGTTTGTTTTTTTGATTTTTGCTTAAATGTTATTGCAGAAGGAAATGTGTCCTCGGGATGGGATGGTGGGACAGAAGAAGAACATTCTAGCTTTTGGCTCCTTGTGCCTTACCCCGGAGAAAGGAACCAAAGTCAGTGATTTAATCTGCACCTGCGGTTTGGAAGCCACTTTTTGTCATTTGTTCTTCGTGTTATCTTTGTAATTACACAGCATATGATTCAGTTCTAATAACACGCTGCTCTTGAATCATACCGTTAAGTGTGTGTGGTTCACTTACGGGATTTTACACAGCTGATGCAAACTAGGTGTGGGTTTTTTTCGTGGTTCCACGGCCGCCAGTCGTTACATGGGGACTGAAGCTGTCTGCAGGGCAAACATAGCGACAGTGCAGAAAGAAATCTGCTTCTCAGAAAGGCACTTCTGGGGTATATTTATGTAAGGATAGAGTTTCAAACTTCCCTCAAGTAGCAGTGGTGATCCAAGTAGTGTTGTTAAGATATATTGTCAGACAGATTCTCTTCAAGTAGACTTCTTGGCTTCTTTTTAATACTGGTTTTTGATATCAGCTGTTCCATAGGGAGCGGACAGAGCTTTAGCAAAAATTACATACAGCTAGCCCATCAGACAAAGGCTCTCAAGGCGAGAACATGTTAAGTGTGTGTTGGGATGCTGACAAATTTCTCTCTTTATGTGGTATTGTTTTCAGAAACTTGTGAAATGAGAGGGCTGTTCACAGCAATGAGGGCTGGTTGGTATTTGCAGTGCTTTGGGAGTTGACCAATTCTCTTCAAATTGAAAGCTTGTCCGATTTAATTTCATTGTGCATGCAGTGTCATTCCTCTCCTTGGAACTGTGTAAATTTGGCTTTTGCCAAGTTGTGTGTGATCAGGATAGGATGTAGATCTCAGAAATGAGCTTTGAAACCACTCAATAAAGGCATTTGACAGCAGAGTGCACATAAGGGGTGTCTTTGTCTCTGACCACCTGACATGATGGAGTTTTACAGAAAGTGAGCTCTTCTTTAGAGGGGTTTAATACCCATTGACTTTATTTTCTGTAACATCTCTGTGCCACTCCGCTTGGATGTTCTATCTAATGCCAATAAAACATCCTCCAGAAATAAGTACAAACCTAAAGCTGCCAATTGCTGAAACTGAGATTGGAAGCTGATTGTTGATTTGAATTGCCGAACAGATGAGGATGATTGTTTTTTATTGGAAATCTGTCAGTAGCTATCATTACTAGAAATCTGTGGCTTTTATAAACCTGTCTCATTTTACTATTGGATTAATTTCAGTTCTCTGTCTCAGTCCTAATACATTATGGTATGAATTTCTGGGAAAAAGATAAAAAAATCAAGGCAAATATACTTTTTTTTCCATTAAAAAAAAAATCTGTGCAATTATTTCATTGATGCAGGGACCAAACACTGGTTTTGGGGGCTGGCACTCAGTATGGCAAGAGATGCGGGATACTAACTATCCTTGTAATAAATCTGTTATATTTGGTTGAATTATTAGAGGCTTAGAACTGCATTTTTCACAGCCTTGTTGACATGGCATTAAATTTTACAAAGATTGTCCATGTTGAAATTGGTGTGTCTGCTTACAGCTTCCTTTTGCCAAAGAGACTGAGCATACCCAGTCCATTTCTGGCTGTTGTTTTCTGTGTTTTAGCTTCTGTGGTTCTAGTAGGTGAAAGATTGTAAAGTGGAAAGGGAAACATAATACATACTTTTTTTTTTTTTTTTCCTCAGCAGCACTAATGCAAATTTACCCTCATCCTTATGTCTAGATTTTTCTAGTTAGGAACTACCGTGGAAAGAACATCTACTTCCTTAATTCATGGAAAAAAAAAAATCTGAGTTGGAGGGCCACTTCCTGCAGATAGAAGCTCATGAACCCATGTTGAAATCAGATTGTAGCTTTATAGGCTTCTCTCGTAGCTTTTTTGCTGGTTTTTTTTGTGCCTTTTTTTTTTTTTTTTAATTTTCTACACAGGCATCATGGAACATACAAAACCAACTTTCTTCCACTTTCTGGCATACATTGTTATTTAGTTCTCCATTTATATACCAACAGAAAGAATCTGAGCCCTCCAACTTGGAAAACAAAGTTAGAGCAGTGTTAGATCTGAGCTCTTCAGAGCTGAGATTCCAAGAAACCAGTGTTTTTTCCCTTGCCCTTGGGCTATGTGGAGATGTGGCTTGCATCAGACTGGGTTGAATTAGTTCTCCAGTCTTTGCTCTGATGCCCACCCATTAAGGATCCCTCTGTAAAGAGATGCGGAGCTGCTTAAATTAAGAATCCCTTCAGGCTCAGTTACAGGAGTTTGAAGCGAGTTACCTAGTGCTGCAACACATTTGAAAACCCAGTTGCATGTTGGCTTAAAATTGACTTGTCTCGGCTATCAGAATTGTAGATGTTTTAATCAAACCATCTCCGTCTTGGTTTCTTCTCACAGTTTCCTTCGCCACTGAGTGTGATGTCTTTGAAGGACAGCATTTCATCCTGTTCTGACAGATTTCTTTGACCACTGCAATATGTGTCTCCATCTGTTTTATTATATATTGACTGTTAAGACTTGCATGTAACACAAGTGGTATTAGAAGGTTCAAAATTTTCTGCTGAGGAAGGCTACAAGTGTGCAATTCTGGAAACAAAAACCGGGAACTTTTGCATTGGGATTGCCAGAATTGAATCCTGACTGTCTGCATCAGCCCAGTGTTTAACTGATTTTCACTTGGCTGGAAGTGACAGGTGATTGAAGAGAAAAAGTGATGCCTTTTCTGTATGTGAGCAGTTGGCTGAAAAGTGGTATCATCAGAGAAATGGCTTCTTTAGTCCTCGATTCAGTTAGAATCCCAATGGTCAAGCCAGAGGCACATCTCCTACCTATTTGGTTTTTGGAGTGGAAGGAGCCTCATTCCAGGGCTGTATTTGAATAATGTAAAATCTGACCAGGCTTAATTTCATCAGCCAGCAACAGTGAAGCCTTGGCTTGCGCCCTGGGGGACGCAACAGAATGTGTTTCTACAGATTTCACTTCTCCAAAACTACCTTCCCACTTGCTCCCTGTGAAAAAACCCTTTCAAGGTTTGGGTCACTCTTCCCCTTTGGGGGTGATGCAGCTTGCTATAGAAAAAGGACGTACCCAGTACGTACTGCGATGCCCTTTCCTGCTGCCTTTCCTTTGGGAAGTGTGATAGAGATGCTTCTCTTTTGAGATGGGGAAACCCTTTCTGGTGGCTCAAGAGAAAAATCTTCGTGTGTTTTTTCATAAGCTGCCTCATTTAGAGTTGAATCTCTTACGCTCATGATTTAAAGAGAGGACTCTGAAAAGAACAGTTGTCTCCTGCAGAGGCCGTTGATGTGGGATAGTGGTTTCTGGGACTGCCAGACTAGAGTTATCTTGATCCCATTCCACTAGCTTTAAGAATTCGTGATTGGATTTGATGGAAAAATAAACCTATTCCTGGCAACTGCAGAGCTGTTGCTAGTGGATCTGTAGAAATCTTTAGTCTCTGACAAGAAAAGCTTATCAGAGTGGTGTCTGAAGTGTTATCTAGACCTGATGGATNGGCATGGGAGTACTGCTTTGAGTCACCTATGACGTAGCTGAACCTCTACACTCTCCGAGTGTATTCAGCAGTAGCCAGAGCTGTTGAATTGTACAATATATGTACATTTACTTCCTCCCTTTCTGGCCCTCTTCGTAATAATCCTGTGATCACGCTCCACTGAGACTCCGTAGTTGAGTAGCAATTAGAGTAACACTGTGTGTGCTCCCCCCTGTGTATTTGTGCAGAGCACTTGGGATGGGGAGGAGATTGTGAACACCTATTTTTCTATATGTTTAAAAAAAAAAAAAAGGTATATGTGTTCAAGTGATAAGCTGTCTGTTCTTCTGGTGTGAATATATGTGCTGGCTGTGTGCTTTGAAGAATTTAGTCTTGCTTTAGAGTTAGTTTATGGGTTGAAGTGAACAGTGGTGAGATGATGCGACTCGGACGGTGGTTACAGCACAGAGCAATGGCTTTAATAAAACAGGCTTTTGTGTAAGCTGGGCAGGACGCAACCCTGTGTTCTTCTAAGGGACTGCAGCAGCTTTGGCCTGGTGAAATTGCCTTATCTGCTTTTGGTGAGACCTTTTTTATGGTTATTTATGGAACGTAGTTTTTCAACCGATGATTCATTAAAAGTTTCTGTTTTGTTTTAATTGTGTAGGACACCTGATGATCTGTCAAGGCAAATTGTGGCCCTGCAGCAAAGGGAGATTGTGCTGAAAGAGCAGAACTCTACCATCACAAACAGGTAAGTGATACCAATAGTGGATGCTGGTAGCAAGACACTGCTATATTAAAGCATAGACAAAGAAAACAAGGACTGCAGCCCGAGAGGATGGCTTTTTAGATTTCCCTCCTGCTCCGTGGAGCCTTCTATGCCATCATGGTCTTTCCCATTTTGATGAAGAGTTTTTCGCTTGGTTAAATCCTTACATGAAGAAAAAGATGAAGAGCTTTGGGAGGATGCGATGAAGGAAGAGTTTATCCAGCTTTATTTTATGAGCTAAAGTGTTTGCAGGAGGAAGTAAGCTGCTTTCCCAGACCATCTCCTCTGTAAAGGGAATGTCACAGCAAAACGTGCAAAGTAGCCATCTGGGTATGGGAAAGGAGTGAGAGCCCTGAGGACTGTGATTTCACTGCTTAGAGGACCAGTTTGTACAGATAGCCGTGGAAAGTATGTTTGCGGTTTTGGTGGCAAAGTACTGCTACGCTTTGGGAGGAGCAGTCTGTTTATAGAGTGGGATGTGTATTTGAAACTAGAGGGTGTTTAAGCCTTTGCCCTGGTGTGGGAGTGAATATCTAATAGGGGAAATGAATTTCTGTGCCAGAGCTTAACTTTCCAGACTGCATTGGTTACATGTAGCCTTTCTTAACACGGTTCCGTAGCGTGCCAGAAAGCACTTCTCATCCTCCGTGTGCGTATTCTTGCTTCTCACACTGATTTATTTCCACACGTTAGGAACCCGTTGCCCTTGTTCGAAACAATACTTCTATCTTTCAAAAAGGCTCTTGGACTGTTTACATTGCCAAGGTGTTAGCTGACTTCTCTAAGAGAAATGTGGACAATTTCAGCCTTTGGTTCAAATGTGTTGAATGTAAAGCAGGCAAATACTGTGTAATTGAGCACTGGACAAGCACTCTTAGTTTGTTTTGGGCTGCATTTGCTAATGAGTCTCCTGGGGTGTGTGGTAGATTTTGGTTCAAGAGATGATCGTGTTCTGGGCTCTGCCTTGGTAATGATGGGCAGGATTCAAGCTGGGTGTTAAAAGCTTTGTGTGGGCTGCTACTGTTAATGAAACTGTTTAGTCAGTTGTAAAATTGTTAGCCAAGTGTAAATTCCCGTGAGTGCAGCCGGCCAAATTGTTTTGTGGTTTTTGCTAAGAAGTTTAGAAGGGGGGGTAAAAAATCTCACCAATATAAAGAAGACATTTCATATATTAAAAATAAACCAAGCAAAGCCTCAAACCCACAACTGATCAAATGATCAAATAAAAGAATGATGGTAATGTTTGAGTTATTGATTATTTTTTTTCAGGCTGCTTCTCTCAGCCTGTCAAAGAAATGCTTTTTCTAAATTTATTACTGGCCACGGGGAATCATCTGCTGAAAAAGCAGCCTTTTGGTAGTGCCTGTTCATGCTGGATGTAATTGTGCCAATTTAGTTTAAAAGTAAAAACATGATTAAGATTACTTTTTGATTTCAAGTGAAATGGGCTGTAAAGCTGCTTAAATTAAAATTCTAACATTTTCTTGATGCAGTGCTGTATGTCATTTCCAAAACTGATAATTTTGGCGTTCTTCTGTCACATACCTTATTCTGTCTTAAAATGTAGGCAATGAGATACATTTTTAAAAACCTTTCATTACAGATGATTTGAAAGTTCCCAGGAGAAGGTCTTGAGTCTTTGGAAATAAAACCTTGTTAAGGAAGCAAATCTAATTTTCTTTTCCCTGAATGACATCCAGATTTAGCTGATGGTCTTCTCTTTTATTTGTTTCATAATTGTGTTCAAAATGGTCTGTGCATTACAGTAACTTAATATGTGATCATGACTCCCTCTAGTGATTGAGCTCAGCACTTATTCAGCTTTCTGTTGTTTTTTTTTCAGCTACGAGTCCTTTAGCCTTTAGTTTAAATGTGTTAAGTCTTCAGTACTGATAGTGCTGTGTTTGGTTTATAGAGTCGGAGGTTATGTGTGTGTAGAGCAATGTGCAGTACAAAGACAAAAGAATTTTTGCTTACCCTAAGACGCTTTGATTAATTTTCTCCATTAAAATTAACAATGCTTAAGAAAACATCATGAGAAGTTGGCATCTGAATTTATTTTTGGCAATGAAGTGGAGAATCACAGATAGTCCTGGTTTACCTGTTGCTACAGTGCAATATTCAGTTTAGTAAGAGAGGTTTTGAGTGTGGTGTTGAAGATAGTGATATGACCCTCTTCCCTAAGTGGCTGATATTGAGTCTTTGTAGGGTGAATATATGTTTGGTCATCACTGAGCTTTTAAACACAGGCAGAAGAGTGCCTGGAAGGGTTTTTTGCAAGCTGATTATTCCTCCTCTTAGTCTTTACACTGCAGTCGTCTTACTGTTTTTTATTCCCAGTGATAGTACCTTTCCCATGTTGTTTAGTGACTGTGATAGACACTTGCCAGCTACTATTTGTCTCACAACCTGACAAATAGTCCCCAGTTTCTTTTTGATAAGAGGACACGCTTGGTAGTGAAGCAGGAGTTAATCGCTAATGTAGCGGAATATGAGCAGGACTTGACTTCAGAAAATAAACCAGGCATGGAAAAGGTATCACCAGGGAACAATTTGCTATGTAAGGTCCCATCTGTTTCTGTAAAACTGGAGACAGATCTAGCTTGACTGCTTCTCACTGTCCCTTAGTTGATCTAGAATGGAGACTTATGGTATACAAAGACACTGGTAACAATGTTTTCCAAATGGCATATGGCTTCACTGAACAGACTAAACTTATTTTGTTCAAGAATGGAAGAATGAGACTACTTTCCATTTATTACTGCATATTTTTTAGAGCCAGTGTTTCTGTTACTAAAAAGGCAATAGAGGTCATCACACCACAAAAAGGCTCCATCATTACAGATCAGCCTTTGCGTTGATATTCCCCCTGATTCTGCCTTGGGGATCTGAAGCGGTCTGTTTTGTGTGACCTGTGCAGTTGCCAGTGTCTCAAGGCCTCCCAGATATCAAGGAATGATGCATATCATATTTGCTGTACTGCTCAGGTTGGATGTTTTTAGACACAGAACCACAGGACTGAATATCCTGAACAGTGGGGTTAAATCAGTTTCTTCTAACGGTGATTATTTCCATGTTTGAGTTGTGTAGACTCCTTGGAGCTTGCTATTTTTGCTGGGGAGGAAACTCTTTCTGTGGTGCGAGCATGGGGAAATAGGAGAGGGTCACTCTTGCACTGAACACACATCCAGCAACTCGCTTCTCTTTGCAGCTTCAGGATCGCCGAGTAACGTAGCTGAAAGTGCCATTAATAGCGCATGATGGAATCTCACTGCTGTTTTGGAGTGTGTTGCTACAAGTTGTGTAAATAGAGTAAATTATACTTTCAGCAGTAACAGCGGGAAGTGTCGTACAGCTTTGTAACTGCATATAACAATCCAAAGGTTTAAAGGCTCAAAAGAAGATTGCTTAGGGCCACTTTGATAGCATGAAGTGTAGGTGCTCTGCTGTTTTGGAAAAGGTAAGGAAGGCGAGGTGTTTTATTAGTGGGTCTGTTTAACAATGCAGCCGTCACTAGTTTATGTGCATTTCCCCCTTCTCCGAATGTGACTGCTATAGGTGTGGTATGTTGAACTGGACTTTTTGAGGAAGAGTTGATGGTTGTAGCTTATAATATGGAAAGTCGGCCAAGCGGTTTGTAAGCTCTTGTCTTAGGGAAAAATGATGCTATTTTTTTTTTTAAGTGAGAAAAGCTGCATATTTATTTTTCCAGCATCCTATCTGCATATTTGGAGTCTCGAGAGATTTCCTAAAACAATCCTGGCAAAGCATTTTAGAATTTGAAATGTACGGAAAAACTTCCCTTCTCATCAGTGTTGTCCTCTGACACTGCTTACAGTTTGATCTTAGCCTGTCTTTCAGAGTTGAAGCAATGAAAATGTGCTTTTTTTGGTTACTTTTGGTCCCTGCCCAAGTGATAATTTCTTTTCTACTTTTGCTCTTGTTGTCTAAATGTAATATTGACTTTGGACCATTGAGGTATCTTGTAGAAAGTCAAATACAAGGAAACGTGTAGCTGAAGTTAGTCCTGAGCAGGATGAAGAACACAAAGAAAAACAGAGGAGGAGTAAATCTTTGGTTCTGGTGTTGGGATCCTGGAGCTGATGGCTTATTCTCATCTCCTAGTGTCAGAAACCAGCCATGTGTTTTGACATATAGTTTGGTATGTGAAAAGGGATACGTAGAAGAATATTTTCCTTCTCCAGGTGCTCACAGAGTTCTGTTAAGGGACGTGGTTGTTTACCACCTTTGTTCATATAAATCAGGTAAAGCTGATTTACCCAAACAACCTGCTGTGTGTGTTGTCACTTAAAAGTGAAATAAAAACCTAAACCATTGAAGGCTGGGGAATGTAGATTGCAAACTGAACAGAAAATGCTTTTGAGCTGGGCAGCAGGGATTTTTTTAAATTAAAAAAACAATGAATGAGTGATGATAAGCTCAGAACTGTCCATCTCTGTAAGTGCTGTTAGCTCAGAAGTGTGTTGTAAATCTATTGCCCATCTTCTCTTTTCCTTGGATGTCCCAAGGAGTGTCAGTCACAAATATAAATAGAGCCTGTCAGACTTCTTCCCCTAATCTTCTGGAAAGTTGGGCAGAAGTTTAATTACAGTGAAATGTCTTTTATCTGACAGAGGGAGAAGTGCTAGCTTTTTGATAGGCTTTATGAGTTATTTTGTGATCAAAAGAAGCACTTAATGTCTAATATAGGACAAGGTAGGAATTTTTTTTCTTCTCTTGTTCATCTATATGGCACATTGTGCCTTGATTTATATGTGGAGGGTGTGTGTGTCTAATACCAGACAAATGTTTATTCACAGTGCTTCAGGGCAATATTAACTGCTGGCAAGTTCTGCATTCATTTATAGAGTAATATTATGAAGAAATGACTAGTAGGTATTGCTTTTTCTTTTCTCCAAAATATATCATTTGTGCGTTTTTATACTAGAAGGAAGTTGATAGTGTCCCATTAAGTGACTAATCTACTCTCTCCAAATAAACACATTCAAACAGTAAACTTCCAGAGCAACATCTGGTTATTCATGACTCTAATTTGGTAGATGCAAAGCTTTTTTTTTCTGTTGTATAGTTAATCCCTAGCAGACACTAAGAAGGCAAAAAATAATTTAGCCAAGATATTGACTTCTGGTTCCAATTCTAAAAACATGGGATTTTGCCCAGACCTTTCCTTTTCATGATTGTGCCGTTTTTAGTCTAATTTCCTGAGGAAGTGAGGCTTATTACTGTGCTTTGTATGTCTATGTAGATGAGATTGTGCCTACCCTACACTTTTGAACTTGCTAGCTGTGTTCTGTCAAGTTTGGCAGATGGTAGAGGCCTCAAAAATAGTAAATTCCAGCAAGTTCAAGGAAAAAGGGTCTCCAGCTCCATGAGAGGCACCCCGTTGGTACAGCTGGAGGTTGTGCCCTGTTCAGGTATCAGAGCCCTGCAAAAGCCCCTCTTAAATGTCACCTTGACCTCAAGGTTGCTGGTGGAGATCATGCCTCCTTAGCCACTGCTCGCTCAGCCTTGCGACTGGCAGTGAGCGAGCGCTATTCTGACACGATGGTCGGGTCACAATCCGTAGTTTCTGCTATACCGAGTTCTCCAAAGGCCCGTGGCATCTGTTAGTGCTGTGGTAATGTTGTTGGTATGGGTATCACCTTCATGCTGTTCATATGAGAAATGGAAGTCTACTTGAGTCAATAGTCACCTTTGGAGAGAGAAATCCACGTGAAACCAGGCAACTCTGAAGCTCGTGGAACTAGTCTCTTTTTCTGTTTAAAAGAAGATATATACAAAAAGCCTAAAGAACAGCCTACAGGCAGCAGACAGCTGTAATTGTACCATCTCTTCAGCCTGGAGCTCTGTGGAAACTGCATAGTGCAAAACCAGTAAAAATATTAGTTTCTTAGCTTATAATTTACTGTGCTTCTTGGAGAACATTCAAGGAGAATCTGTGGAATGCCTCTGATCACTCTTAATGATTAAAAAGATTGTAGAAGCTATTTAACTCTTAGTTTGTTTTTTCTTTCCTCGTTCTAGGATTGTGATTGACCCTTGTTGTTCCTACTATCACCCCTGATGTTTGTGCATCTCTTTATTACTAGAATGAATAACAGCTTTCATTTGTTAGTGTTCCTCTGGAGATGCTGATTCAGCATTCCCTTGGGTGTCCAGGTAGCAGTGAGTAGTATTAACCAGAAAAACATGTAAAAATAATCAGTTAATTTGATAGGAAACATAGACTGCTCTTGATGGTGCATTGTACAGCAGACACTCCGTGTTTCAACACAGAGCTGCATTGTAGAAGTTATGGGAGGAGAAGTCTGCCTAGCATTTCTTCTATACGTGACTCACATCAGTGCTATAAATCTTGCACTTCTGTGAGACTAAAATTCCTAAAAGTCCTAGCTGAAATAAATGTATGTTAATACTGGTCTAGAGTTCTCGGAAACTAGAACGAGCATTTAGAATTATTGAAGTAATTTGAAGTCAAAACTTCCTATCTATTTTCACTGTTCTTACTCTTTTCTTTTTAGCAGAGAGATGCTATGATCAAATTAACGTGAGGTTGATGAGCCAAAGGAGGAGTTAATTTGTGATATGCATACGAAAGGAGAAATTATAATCTCAACTATGCAGTAGGCAGCAGTACAAAAATACTCTACTTTGAAACCAATACTATTATGTAAAATCATGAATTCAACCTGTCGCCAAGCTTTGTGTAGAGCTCTGGGAATTGTAGTGATTTAAGATTTCCAGTACTTAGGGATTTGTCTTTTATTGCCTCTGCAATGTGGCAGTAAGCCTTGAAAAATTGTATATGAATTGGGAAAGAAGAGGGTCTTTCAGTTTGGTAATATCTTTAGAATCAGTCTTGAAGTCATAGGGATGGTCCCATGGATAAGGTAGAAGAATGTGGCCTGAGAAGTCAGGACTTCGTGTCTGGAGAAGCTTTGTGTTTGCTTGGGTTCTGCTGGGTCACTTAATCCAGTGACCTGAGTTTCTCGTATTCTCACACGCAGATCCAGAAGACCACACGAAGGAAAACAAACGCCTCTACTCCATATATCCTGTCTAGTCTGCACCTAATTATTTTTAAGGGGAAAAAAATCTATTAATTCCTATCTATTTGTATTTGTTAAGATTTTTTTGTTCCCTTCTCCCCCAAAAACACTTTATAAACATTTGTTTCTTCCCATATAGTATCTTAAAATTATAGTACTGACCGCAACTCTTGAACTGTTCCTTTGAAGTGTTTTATAAGTTGTCAACAGTCAAACAAGGTTGTCTATAACCATTTTGTCTCTTAATTTGTAATGCTGGAACTGCGTTATGGCTTTCCTGAGCAGTCATGAGGAGCCAGAGGAAGATTGGTGGCAGAATGCAGAATGAATTTTCTGTCTTTTTACACCCATGTACCCAAATACCTACTGAGGTTGCTGCAACAACAGGGGTATCAAAGACTATGAATTTTTCTAAAGTATTTTAGGGTACTGTTTATTTTAAACAGAGTGATGGTTTCCCAGTGCTTTGGGGAGAATGGGGACAGCCAGAATACACTGAGGCGTTTTACCCAGGTAAACGTGTAGGTTTTTGTAACTGCTGTGAAGTCGTGTCGGTTCAAATACAGCACAGAATAGGGTTATGTCTAAAAAATAGATGGTCTTGGCTGGGATGTCTCAATCAATTGGTCGTATCTGCATGTAAACTTTGTTCAGCTCTACAGCTTGTTTAACAATTTCTCATCTGGATCGCGTCAACTCTACCGCATGGCTTCTTCAGCCTGCTATTATTGGTATTTTCATTATGTATTTTCATGTTAATATTCTCTGTGTCTGCTTGTATTCACATGTGAACATGCAGACCATAGTGCAATGGAGTAAATGGAGGAAATGCTGTAAGTATATAGCTGTTGGTGGGGGGAGGGCATTTTTAGTTATAAGTATTTTTTCTAATGTCAAAGTTTTATTGTCTATACAAAAGACAAACTGCTTGAAAAGTTTAATGAAAAAGAAGAAGTAAGCTGCCTTGTCTTTTTTAGCTGTGTAAGGCAAAAAAAAAAAACTTGTCATAAATTGCAGTCAACCCCCCCCCCCAAAAGCAGCTTTCTTGTGCTGCTCTGAAAGTTAAATGACTAATGTGCATAATTTATTTGAGCATCTGTGCTAAAAACTTGCATACCAAGTTTTAGTTCAATGTGATCAACAATGGCGAAAATTAGGATTTATCATGGAAATGCTGACGGATGTGAACATGTGTAGGCTAAACCGGTGCCTGACAAANATTCCTGCTTTTTCTGGAGTCGGCATAAAACATCCGAAGTCGGCTCTGCAGTGACGGGCTGCGAACGGAAGATGGTGCCGGCAGCCTTGGCAGCCGCTCCGGCTTCCCTCCCCTCCTCCTCCACCTTTCCTGACTTGCTGTCACCAGGATTATAAATTCTGGAGCCAATTAGCTAAAAAATGTTACAAGCGAAAGTAAAGAAACTAAAAGCTGCCGAATATCTTGATGTGAATGTGCCTGTCTCGGAAAGCCTCCCTGCGGGGAGCTCGGGGTAGCCTGTCACCAGGGCTCCGGTGCAGCTTTCGGGGAAGCATCAGACACTTTTGAGGCATCTGGTTAAGGAAGGAGTAGTTGGTTTGGAGGAGACAAACGCAGGGAAACAAGGCAAGGCCTTCTTAACAAATTGTGCTGATAACATAAGGTCTTCTGTTAAAGGTTGGAAAGATCCTGAGGGTGTGTTTGTGCCTTGACAGTGTTTCTTCCTTTCTCCATCCCTGTCCACAAAATTTCTTTTTGAAGCAAATTTTTTTTGAAAAAGAGAAAAAAAATAATCTTTAAAATTCTCAAAGTCAGTCTGATTGCTTAGTTCCTGCATGGGCATCACAGAGGAGAGATGTGTTTGTAGTCCGTTCCTCTCCGTCTCTCTTTTCCGATGGGAGGAGGTATGTTTTCAGGCAATATTGGCGCAGCCGTGCTCTGCTACTTACAAGAAATTCTGACAATTTCTTGGGGTGGTCATTCTTTTGCAGGAATGTGTCACTCCTTGGGAAAGGAGGTGGGGTAGAGTTGGAGATGGGTTCAGGAGGAGTGATTGGCAATTGGTCCCGTTAATTTATTGCTGGTGATTTGGGTATTTTTTTCACTCTAGCCATAGGAGAAAAAAATAGTAGGATCTGACGTTCAGAGGGCCCATTGGGGCTGGATGCTTGGTCAGGAGGCTCAGGCCGTGTACTCCGTTAGAGTTCAGAACAGTGTTCTAGCAAAATGTAATTTCCTTTCTGTCATATTTTATGTATGGACTGTTTTTACATATTTTCAATATTTAAAACAATGTTCACATATTCATAAGTTTTAAAATACGTTCTCACTGTTAAGAGATGGAAATCAGTAAAAAAAAAAAAACACAAAAAAATCCCAACAAACAACCCACAAGAAAACTCTGTAGCTTTCCTTTTATTCAAGCAACAAAAATCAAATTCTTATGAGTGAAATAACTACTGAAGAGGCTTTCTGTTGCTCAGCCAGAAAAAGCTTTTGAAATATTTATGGAAATAAACCAAAATGTGTCCCTTTCTGGCTGTACAAATAAGGGATTATCAGATCTAGCCTATGGCAGTTGCAGTACATAGAGTCCAAGGTATCTACTACTAATAAAAGAGAGTGTATGCTTTAAGAAAACACTGTGAGATTATTTCTTTTTCAATGGGGCTCTACTGAGAGAGTATCCCATACCCATGGGTTATCCTAATGAAAAAAATCCCTCCTCCTTGCACCTTGTATTGGAGGTAAAATTTGTCACCAAGACAATGCATTCCTTGACTCTTGGAAACCAGATGTATTATTTATGGTGACGCATCTTTATCTACTGAAAGAGCAAGACTGAAGTCACTTCGTAGCCCTTTCTCTTGTAGCTGGGAGCCTGGAGCAGCGTTGCTTACATCCCCTCCGTTTGAAAGAACCTGAATCCTGCGCCACCAAGGGTATAATTGCAACGCAGGTTGTCTGGCTGTGTCAGACTCCCAATTTATTGAGTGAACTTGCTCATCTGGGTCTTATGCCTTGGTTTTCATTCTGCAAATCTCATACTGGTGTAAGAATTGGAGCTTGTTGAAGTCAGAGTGCATTTTGATCATTCACAGAAGAATCAGCAAAGCAGGGTTTGTAGGGAGAAGTAATACCTTTTATTAGACCAACCGATAGGATTAGAAGACAGACATGCGTTTGGGCACACAGCCAATACTCAGATCTGATA
The DNA here is from genome assembly GCA_013398815.1 of Ibidorhyncha struthersii. Classification (NCBI taxonomy): domain Eukaryota; kingdom Metazoa; phylum Chordata; class Aves; order Charadriiformes; family Charadriidae; genus Ibidorhyncha; species Ibidorhyncha struthersii. The sequence continues at coordinate 1,239,140 of VZSZ01007750.1, forward strand.
TAGAAGCAAAAAGCCTTCAAGCTAAGCGCAGGTTGAGAACAATTGCTCTGAGTTTAACTTGATTAATCAATTAGACAATTTGAGAGAGAAGGTAGCGGGCACGTGTGGAACAGGGGGAGGTATCGGAGAGAAGAGATGAAAGGGCTGTTAGCATCTGAGAGAGAGAGAGACTCGGTCTGAATTGTTCTAATACCTGACCAGGGTTTGGGTACTTTGATGAGACAAACAATTAGTAGTAGTATGAACTTTCTCCATGTAGAAGGAGCTTGGAAGCAGATAGGCAGTGTGTGTCAGGTTTTTGCTGGAGTCACATACCAGTAAATACACTGTGTTTCACTGACTCAGCACTTGCAGTTAAGAGGCTAGAACTTCAATTTTTACATCAACCAAAAATATTATTTTCTATACTGTCAATAAAATAATTTTATCATATTGTTTGACTTATCTCCTCTGGGCACTCAGCTGCAGCAGCAAGTCTGAACCTACCATTACAATGACTGGTGAATGAGTTTTGCTTCATTTGTCTGAACGCGTTTGAGGATAAAGCGTGTTTCTGGAGACGCAGTATTTCTGCCTCTTGCACTTGTGAGTACCGGGGGCTGTGCTGATGCTGGGAAAGGCCAGTTGTAGATACCGAGTGGGTTGTTGGTTTGCGTGGCAAAATCTGTTGTCAAATTTGAGTAGCCATTTGGACTTAAGAGGACAGCGTAATGTGGCTTGCTTGTTTTGTTTTTTAAAAAAAAACACCAAAACCCCCAAAAACGCCAACTGTGTCCTATTTAATAAAAGTGGATCTGCTGCTGTGTTCCCTACTATCATTCTGTGTAGTGTAGTGCACAGCCATGGCTGGTAAGACTCTAATTCGCCTATTTGAGAATAACGTGGTATCTTTTAACACTGTATTTGTCAGATTTTTTTTTTTCCTTTCCTGATTACATCCAAAAGGGGAAAAAAATGCTGGTAATAAGAACTGTGATTATAAAAAACAAGCAACAGTAAGATAACTTGGGGCAAAGTGGTGCCTAAAAATACATGATGTTTTTAAGCTAATTACATTTTATATTGCCAATGACGTTTTGGAAACCTTTAATTTGCATGGATTGCAGATGCCTCCAGAGAAATGCCTTTATGCAAAGAGAAAATGCATTCCAGTCGTCTCCTCAAACCCAGAACGCAGGTCTGCTGCCTGTAGAACGTGCTCCTTTTCAGAAGAACTTCACAACATGCTTATTCTGAGCTGGAGGGAGAGCGTTGCTGGGTGGAGAAGACAATGCACCCAGGCTGTGTCATCTTACAGGCTGCTAGTTGAAGGTGGGGGTTCTGTGTATAAACAGCAACACGGGGACATTCTTGAGCTCAGGGAGGAAGTACTCATTAATACTTAAAGGCAGAGGAGACTTGAAATTCATCCTGACTCCCTTGGGAAATCTGTGGCTCAGTGGCAAACTTGTGAATGATGAAATACGGACCTTGTTTCAAATGCACCTGCCAAGTATAAGGCAGAAATTCCTCAGGTTTTGCAGGGTTTTAATTTGGATTTTTTTTAATTTTGTCTTGAAGTAGTTGTTTCACCTCTCCCCTCAATTAATGCTGAAGGTCTTGAACTGAATATAGGAGAGTGAAGCTGGGTGAAGTTTTAGTAGTTTCTCTTTTCCCATCCTCTGGAGTCTGTTGTCTCATTCTTGAATGAGAACCGACCGAGAGAGAGAAGGGGAGTTGCAGCTCTCATGGCTAATGTAGCTGTCATTGAGGCTGACAGGAGTTACAGTGTCCTTCTCCTTGTAAACCCAGCAGTGCTGGTCAGACAGCCTCAGACTTCATTGGTTTTGATGTTTTAAAAATGAAGTGAGTGGCATCTTTTCTTAACATGTACAGACTTCGAAGAAGTTCCTTACGTCCTTAAAGAACTGAAATAAGCCAAGGAGTCAGGCTAGTTTTTAATTCATTTTTTCCACGGCACTTTCAAAGAGTAAGTTCCTTCTCTAGTTACCTTACTTCAAAGAGTAGAAGACCATCATTGTCTCTGCCGCAAGATATTAACCTGCGTTCTAGAAACATACCCTGTTTAGAGTAGTGCTTTTGGGATTTGAATCCTGAAAGGAGAGGTCTTTTATTAGCCATGTCTCCAAATACAAAACTTCGTTGTAGCAGAGGTAATTACTAAAGTAAGGCTGGCTTTATCCAATGCAATTCCCTCTCCATGGTTCACAAAATAACCAAATCTTTCTAAGCAACATGTACAAAAAAAAAAAGGGTGTTGCACTGTTGTGTTTCTATTTAAAAGAGAGGAGAATTGGAGTTGTCCTAAAATCCATGATGCTTTGATGATTGTTAGTGGTACAGAGGCCACTTACATGTTCCCATACTGGGATTTATACCACTAGGTACTCATTGCTGTGTCAGGAGAGGCTTATGTGAGAGTTGGATGGTGTGCAGGAAATTTGGGACCAACAGAAGTCCTACAGCAGAGACAAAACAGGACTTGTAAAAACAAGGAGGCTGATGGTATGAGTGATGTATGTCTGCTGTGTATTTACACCTGGCCTACGCTGGATCCTCTCTGAAGTACAGTAAATGTTATCTGCGTTCTTTCCAAGTGTACAAGGCTATGTGTTTCTGCTTATTGTCTGTAATGTAGCGCTTCTGGAAAGCATTAAAGCTGCTTAAGGTAAATGGGATGAAGGAGCGACTGGATGGAAATGGAGAGACCTGTGTAAGACTGGGCTGCAGAAATCCTCAAAACTCAGCGGACCTTTGGAACCAATTTTGTTTCCAGCTCTGGTTCTGACCCAGGACTTGCGAGTGATGTTGAGCAAGTCAGTGATCTGTCCTTTCGCTTGTGGAAGTGACAGTTAACAAGGCTTATGATAACATTTACTAAAGCCGGTCTTTGTCACTGCCTGTGCAGGGCTTTCCCACAGTGCAGTTCATGTCACTTGCGATTCCTAAAGCTTTTGCCTATGCTCCAAACAGATTTTTCAAATTCTGCTTCATCTAAACATGTTATAAAGCAGATAATTTTTGTTTTGCTTTAGTCAGCTTTGTATCCCATTCATTAAATAGCATCCTATTAAGAAAACTGTGGGAACCCTCCTAAGGAGTGGAAGAAGCTGGCAGTATTTTGTGGTTCTGAAACAGACCACTACGCAGAGAGAGCCTGCCTTAGTCTCCCGGACAGTTCATGCTTGTACTGGAGGAGTGACAGAGGGACAGGAACAGTTGTAAGAACAGATTTGTTTGGGCACCACAACAAGAATTTGTTATGACAGTCAAAGTTTTGCTTTAGCGTGAATTTGCCGCTTTGCCTTACAGATTGGAATGGTATGTATTAAGTGAATGCGAGAGTAGGTAAAGTAGGAAGAAACAGAGAGCAATCCAAAAATCGTATGTTCCAACTCCACCTTCTGCAGAAGAGGGGTGGAGCGTGAAGTGAAGAGAGAAAGTACGTCATTACTGCAAAACCATCCGCAGCTGAGCAAAACCATGTATGAGAGATTAGTAAATCATCAATATTTTAGATCACCACTTTTATAAACAAATTTTAGAAGGCGAGAATGAAAACCTGAGGAAACAATGCAGAAGAGCGAGTCTCTGTGTGTTAATGTCCCTTGAGCCCCTAGCAGGCAGGAGAAAAGGTTGTTTGAATTTTAAATTGATTTAAATTCCTTTTGATTTTGCAGTCCGTGCCTGTTCTGTGTATATTGTCCCTGGAAAGTGAGCAGAGGATGTTTAATACTCCCTTATTTTTATGCTTGGCTAATTTTATTGTCCTCCCGTATTTTCTAGCTGTAAATGTTGCAGACTTTATTACATTTAAACTGGCTTTAAAATAGTAGGTCATAAAAATCTAAGAAACGAGAGGTAGTGTCCACTGCAGTGATGTTTTTAGTGCAGGGAGGATGCCTGCAAGTCACTGAAAGGCGTAAACTGAAACTCTAGGATCATCTGCTTAGTGAAGACAGTTCAGAAATAAAAAAACCTGTCACAGCAGAGAATGAATTTCATTGTTAAAAAATTCCTCCTTTTCCTTTTATCTGAGGAGCTGGTTTACGCTTTGAGGCAGCTATCCAAATGTGAGGAGAGGAGGGAGGCTCTGTTTCCTTCCTTTTCATAAAAGGGTTCAGCAAGTTATTATATATATAGTGTACATTATATATAGTTGTTATACGGTATAGCTGAGACCCTTCAGAGCTGACTGCTCATTTTTAACCAAGAGCTATGAATGGACCCGTCTTTATAACTTCTGAGCTACGAGAGCTGCATACATATCCTGGTGCTATTCCTGCAAGCTTGAAGCCATCAGTAAGGATTTTTGGCTTTCGCAAATTGAGCCGAATGCTGAAAACCTTTGGAAGCTTGTTCATACCTTCTTAAACGAGGACCCTTGCTAGAGAGGGAGTAAGCAAGCAGGCTCTGTGCTCCAGGGAGTCTCTGCCCGACCCAGGGCTGGGTTACAAACGTAGAGATGAGGAACAGTTCTAGTTTTAATATTAACTGCAATTATTCTTTCTGCAACTCACAAATCTTTACAAATATGATTTCATACGTCTGCTTTCAGGAGGTCACTTACTCCTGCTGCATTTTAAAGCTAAAATAGCTTGGAAAGATGGGCAGTTACTGGAGGATTGTTCCATGGATATATTTGACATTTCTTTACTGTTGAGTATTCGGCTTTGAAGCTTTCTTCCGCGAGCGGCAAGGCTGGTCTCTGATCTCCACATGGGTCAGAACTTCATTTGATACCTTTTGACATCTGAACTGTTTGAGAGCTGGTGCCTGTGGCATTGTCTGTTAGTTCTGTTTTCATCACAGCTTAACAGATAGTAAATGTTCCTGTAAAATGTTTATGATGATTTTATTTCTGCAAGGGATGACTTCATTTCCCACGTCACAAACTTGCATCTCTTAGTTCCACCTTCAGCACAAACTCAACCCACAGAGCAAACGGAGACTGAGCAAGTTAGAACAGGGACTATTTATTTTGCTGCTTCTGTTTAAAAACAAACCAAGACCAACCAAAAACCCCCTTAATCCCTCAGAATTACTAAACCAGGCCTGTTTGTCTAAAATGTCAAAAATGGGGAACGTCTTAAAACATGGTGTCTAACTGAGGCACAGTTACCGTGTTTGAATCCTCTGTCCGCTAACCTCAAGCCTCAATGTAAAATTTAATGACTTTACAGACTGCTGGTAATGTCCGTGGTAGATAAATCTGCTTTTTGTTTGTGCGAATGATTTAATGGTCATAGAACTTGGACATAGAACTGTGTTAAATAAGATTATTAAAATAATTGCTTTATTGCATCCATTTAATCATACTGAGAGCCAATGCAGATTTGTTTTGGAGTGTGCAAAACACGTATCCCATCACTCGTTCAGCTTTGTCTGCATCTAAACAAATATCTGAATAGCTAACTTCCTTCTTTTAAACCTGCCGTATTTTCCCACTGCTCCTTGATTTCTACAGCAGAAAAAAGGAATAAAAAAGAAAATTGGAAAGCCTTGACTGTACGCTCCTGTGTAAATTCTGCATCATGTTGCATTTGAATTCTTCTACCTTTAACTGTTGTTTTGAAGGTAATGGGAAGGAAAAGGTGCCCAATTTGCTGCTCTTTAAAACATCCTTTTTTTTTCTGTTCTAAAAGCTTGCAACTTTTTATTTTTTTAAAGCATTCAGGTTGTGCCTGCCATATTTATGGAATACACTGTTTGACTAGAAAAATCGGTACATTTATGTTGAAACTTACAAATAGATGAAACTTCAACAATCTGGGGGTTTTGCCTGATTATACCTGTTCTCCAGTGTACGTTAGTATGATAGTTCACAACCTTATGGAGTTGGAAAGAAAACTCTCCGTATTACAGGGGAGCCTTACATCTCTTCGAGATCGACCTTCCGCCCAGCAGAATAGCTGATGCTGCATCTCGGTAATGCAAAAATAATCAACCCCCCAGCATTTAAAGTCAACAAATCTTCTTTCTATTTGCTTTCATTTTTGCCAACGCTGCCGTTTTATTAAGGTTCTTCTCTGTAAGTATGAAGGTCAGTAACTTACTATGAAAATTGTGTCTGAAATTATGAAAATCCACATCTAGGAACTGGCAGTTTAGAGAGACCCTCAAGTACTGTAAGACTTGTGATAAAAGCACCCAACTTTTACTTATACTGTGTAGCTTTTTTTCCTTTGAGTAAATATGATGTGGTTTCTTAGAAAAAAACATTTAACTTTTTGATAGTATCTCAAGCATTCTTACATGTACAAGTGTTGTTGAGGTTTCTCATCTTATATTTGAGGTACTTTAGTAAGAGAGGATGGCTGGCTTACTTGGCTTGATAGATCTATCTCGAAATAGTTCTGTAACTTAGAAAAATTCCTCTTTTTGGAGAGTTTGTCCTTGCAAATGTGAGGACAAAGGAAAACTAAAACCTCCTTTTCTGGTGCTGGACAATTTTTGAATTGGAAGCAGTGGCCTGTCCAGCCAGCTGTGAGGTCTGGGGTGTTCCCACCTCGCACAGCTGTGCTTCTGGCCTGTCTGCGCACAGCGGTAGGCTCTGCTAAGCAGAAAGCTAGCATGAACTGGAGAGGAGTTGGAAGTCTCCTCATCTGGGAATCAGTCCAGCACTCAAATTTGTACCTCCTTCTCCTCCTGACACCCCCGGCATTGTCCACTGGAAAGGAGAAGAGAGGCTTGAGTTAAGCCCGTGTGTGTATAAAAGGTACTAAAATAATGTCTTTTGCAGCATATATTTTGGCAAGATGAGTTAATGTGTTTTACTGCTCCACAGTGGAAGTCACAGATTTCACTCAGGTTCTTTTCATCTGTCTTTAAATTGTGTTCACAATTTCATTTTTTTCTCTTTTTGCATTCCTTTCTTTTTGTCCTTTTATTTTTTTTTTCAGCCCTTCACCAGTCCCATACAACTTAAAGGTCTGCATACCTTATACAATCTCTTTGAAATAAACTGTGCCTCACGTAGAAATTACCAGCAGGGAGACCATTGGATGTCGTTTAGCATTCGTTTCTCTGCTGCATTGGTACTGATTTCCTGGTTCCTGGAGCAGGAGATTAAAATTCTGGTGAGAGGATTTGCCCCCTTCCCCACGCAGCACGGCCCCTGCGCCAGCGCTCAATCACTCCCTCTGTAGCAGCAGGAGCAGAGGGAATGTGATACTGTGGTCATTCAATCAGAAGCAGAAATGCTTTAATCTCTTCTATTCTGTCTGATAAATGCTCTCTTCTTTGTTCTGAATTCAGATCCGTAGTTTTCCTATTGTTGCAGGGATTGGGGGAGAAAAGAGATCATCCTGTCCAGTTCAGTGTTCAGTGATGATGCCTTCCTTTATTCCCGGAGGAACTTTGATTTAGTTAGAAAAGTGCAGTTGTGGGAAGGATGGAAAAAGCATGGGGAAGAAGGTAGGGCTGTCCGGTCAATCCCACCACGGTTTGTAATTTCCCTAAAACAAGGACAGCTTGTATGGTGAGTGACTTTTATTTGCAAAAGCGCAGTAGAGATCAGAGCCGCTTCGGCTTCAGCGTGCGGTCTTTGCTCTGAATAGTCGGGATGCTCCGTGGTAATTTGGCAGATGAACTTCTGCCCTATGCAGCCACTTCCTTGGAAAGTGATGCTGCGGTCGCATCTGAGGCCGAGCAGGGCTGGAGGGTTGGGGCAGCTCCCTAAGGCTTCTCTGATTGTGACCTATCTGTTCCTCTTCATTGCAGCCGTTGCACAAAAATGTGATGGATGACTATCGACTTTGGTGCTTTATTTTGCTCCCTTTGCTATATTGACACGAGTTAATAGGGCAGAAGCAGAAGACAGACTTGGTACAAAGTGGAAAGAGATTTTATGTCAATAGGGATTGTAAGATAAGAAATACAGCATTAAGGGTGAACACACAGGAGAGTTAATAGCTAACCAAACCACTCAATGTGCCTACGGGAGAAAGACAGTGACCCAGAGCCATAAACTCTTTCTCGGTGGAAATGTTTTCTTGTTTTGTGTGATGTACTCCATGATACTGGCAATTGGATTTTTCTCAGTGCTGTCAAATTGCTGAAAGATTGGGGTTGTTGTCTGTTGTAATGCTGTTATAATGTTTCATAATGTTGGCTTTACGGGTTTTTGCTTGATTAGTTGATCACTCTATTAAAGGAGAGAGCCTCCATTTTTAATAATTGTACTAGGTCCATATGGTCCCTCCATTTGGCCATGTTAAAAGTGGAAATGAGTGTGTTAAGTGAAATTTAAGCTTGAAGGTGATTGGAAGTGGAAGGCAGAACAAATTCTGATTGAGTAATAATAGTTCACCCAGACTCAAAAGGATGTAGATCATTTAAGCTACTTAATAAATGGAGTGTGTATTCGAGATTTTTAAACCAGTTTTTAGTGAGTCAGGAGCCCATTGCAAAGATACTCTGGCTGTACCCAGATGAAGAAAAACCATTTGAGGTGTTCTTGTGTTCAGTGGTTCAAAAAAATCATTCTGATATGTAGCGGTAGTTTGAAAGGCTGAAGAAATATTCTCATTGGTATCAGGAAACGATTTGAACATCTTAAAACAAGTGATGGACTGCCGCTCTACAATGCATTGTTGGATCCTTAGAATGTCACTGAATTACAGAAAGGAGACTGCCAGGGGCAAGAAGCAGCCCTGGATAACAAATTGCAGCAGGTATTTGGAAACTAGCTAAATATATGTTCACTGGGAGATGAAAGGAGACTCTTAGTATCTCTCATAATTATGAAAGAGCTGAGTTGTGCTGCTGGCAAAGTTATTTAGATGGGTTGACAATTGAAAAATGAGTAGTTTAGTTAAATATTGGAAAGATAGAAATGAATGAGAGTGTGTAGACCAAGGTAGATTATGCATGGAAGTGTGCTATAGGTGTGGGAAAAACCTGTAAGGGGAAAGGCAAGGCCTATTTACCTGGACAAGGTTTCAGTTAGCTTTTGTTTGAGAGCTATTTTGTTAAGAGAAGGATGTTCTGTGGTTTTCGGCTGATGAGTATTTGTGGCGTTTTAATGTTCATTGCAAATGGGCATCTGCATACATTTCTAAAGGGGCCCTGCCTCGTTTGGCTCATAAAGCTCTTCTGGTTTTGCATTGGGCTTGGGTAAAACTAGAAGAAGGAAAAAGCTTACTGCAGGGCACTGCAAACCCGAATATTAAACCCACGCTATGGACGAATAATGATGTAAGCTGGAGAGTTCCCAAGAGAGAACCTTTCCTTTGTGATCTCCTCCGGAGAAAGGAAAGAAGGAAACTTCTTTCTCTTCCTGCTTCAGATCTCATTTTTCCTTTGGGTTAAACTCTTCATACCTGAATGTGCAATAAATGGCTCCCTGCCTGGTTGTTCTGGAAACATGAAATCTGTTGGTGAAGGACATGGTTACATGGGTGAGTATCGTGGTGAGGTACGTCGGATGCTGAATTTCAAATGAGATCCTGGCAAGCGGAGCTAAAGGTTTTACTGGCAGATACTTGCCTTTTGGTTGCTTTTTGTCTTTGGAAAACTTCTATTGCTGCTACAGAAACAGCATGGAAAGTAGTTAAAAAAAAAAAAAGGACAGAGGATTCATCCAGATGTTAAATGTTTTGAAGAAACCACAAAATTCCCCTTGGACAGCATTTCTCTCATCTGTGTGACTTGCTTCTGTAGTAATTAATAGATCTCGTTCTATTATTAGTTGAGAAATAAAAATGATAAACAAATGTAAATGAAGAAAATGGGGAATGTATTGTTCATTTGCTAATGAGAATTTTCTAGAGCGCTCTGATCAGGATAACTGCAGATCAAAGCTTCAGTACAGTCAGCCACAAGATGGCAAGCTAAATATCCTGACTTTTTAAACCTTCCGTGTGGTTTCTTTTCCCCTGTTGGTGCGTAAATTCTCTTTCATGTTTTCTGGAGAAGGTTGATATGTTTTTGGTTTGTCTGACATATTTTGATATATCACTGTACTTTGGAAAGCAACAGTGAAATCCTAACTTATTCCTAAAATTCCTTTTGTCTTCAAATCCAACCTGCTATTTTTGTTTGCCCTTCATTAGCTCTTTGTCCAGAAATTAGTTATTGCTACCATATTATACAAGCCTTTTCTAAATACATTTATAAGATGCATAATACAAATTATGTGAATTTTCATATTGTATGTGCTTCACAGTGCTTATGTGGTCTAATAATCTCAAATGCAATTTCTTTCATGTGTATAACAACTGTAGTGAAACGAGCTGTTCTCATGATTACTCTTAGCTCGAAGTTGTGCCCAAATAATACATAAATGATCAAGAACTGCACTGTTAAAAATAAACTAAACCGCTTCAGTTACTCTGATATTCATTGAGGAAAAACACCTTTTAAAATGTTGAATGGAAAAGGGTCACACTAATTTAATGATGGATTGCAGCAAGAAGCCATCTCACTGGCGCGTCTTCACGATAGTGGTAAGACTCAGATTTGGTGTAATTTTTGACTGTTCCTGGTTTTGCCTTCTACCATGTTGGGTTGGAACACCGATGGGATGCACTTCTGCGGACGTTTGAATACTGGCTACCTTATTGTAGCAGGCAGCAGTGTGGTGTGGCATGGTGTAATGTTACATATTTTTTGCTGTAATAGTTCAAATTTATTTTTATGGTTCTTAACAAAAAGAATATTTTGGTCATTGTACGTGATATGACTTACTAAAAAACGAGTCCACTGAAGATAGATCATATAAATGCAACTTAGAGGACCATGTAAAATTAAAAAAAAATATTAAAAATAGACTGAAGATGTGATTTATTGTAAAGCCTGGGTATTCCCACAGACTGTCATCTGGTGATGCTCAGAAATATGGCATACATGTCTGCTTCTGTAAAACCTTCAGATGTTGCAAAAAATCAACGTCTAAATTCCTTTGAAAAGACGCTATTTCAGTTTTTATCTATTTACTACTAGGTGGGGCAAAAGAATGTCAGTCAATAAGCAAAATGTTTCCTTCTTGTCTGTTCTAAGTCTAAGTGCTGAATTTTTCTCTGCAAGAAGAGAACAATTACTTAGACTGGGCTTTTATTAAAGCCACAGCATATTCCAATATCTTACCTGTTGTACGTGTGAACTCCCTACAAGAGCAAGGCTTATTCTTGGGGTAGGATTTGTAAGATTAAGCACTGGTCTTTTTCCTCTTGGCCCAAGCTGACACGGGATTTCTCTGAGCCTGCCCTGTGCTGAGGTGCACCCGGAGGTGCTTGGTCTGCTGAGACTTCTTCACGCCACACCTGGGTGTCCTGGGGGAAACCGTGCTCTTTTCACACTGCCTGCCTGCCTCGGTTAACATAATTCCAGTTCTGCAGTGCAGCCTCAGCAAGCTGTAAGCTAGTGCTGGGTTAGAACGTCCCTAATTCTTCCAACATCAGTGGCCACCTCTTGGAGCTGGATGTTATGGGAAGTCCGGGTAGCCGCGGCAGCTGCTGTCCTCCATAAAAGAGCGGATGCACCGTAGGAAACTCCAGCCAGTTATTCCAAGTGAGGTACAGCACAGTTAATCTGGCCGTAGAATGTCTTCGTGGGCAGGTGGAGGATCTTCTGGCTGGAGGTCAAGCCACTTTGAGGCCAACCAAAACGGTGATTTCAGAATTGAGGGTTAGCAGTTGGGTCTGGAATTTCCATAGCCAGTCACTTCTCGGATGTCTTGTGAATATGAGTACTACAAATATTACTTTTGTTTCCCGTTTCTCATCTTTACCGAATATTATGTGACAAGGTAGAGATTGGTTGATAATCACAGAGTCAGCATAGCGGGAAGAAGCTAGTTCTTTAAAAAAATAGAAGAGGAGTGATTTCTATTGAAATCTTTGCTCATGGCCAAGCAGCTATTATTCATCTAAAATATCTTATCAAAGAAGAACGTTGTGATCAATCTATTTTCAGGGCTGCCATCAATTTTTGGGATGTAAGGAACTTCAAACAGAGGAGGCCTTGCGTGAGCTTCTCATAGCTGCTAAATAATCCTGTCTCAATCCATTGGCTGGGACAACGTAATTATTTGATTTCTAGGTCTCTTTGCCAAATAAATGCTGAAAGTGACATTCTGCTGACAATTAAGCACTTAATCATGGTGGAATTCGAACAGGACATTTAGCCGTGAAAAGCTTTCCTATCCTTTTGTTAATTTACCTGGATTATTCATCTCTTGGTGTCTTCCATGGGAAGACTCGGTGCATGTTCATTCCTGTGGGCAGTCTCCATCTGCTTTTAAAATGTCATGCTGAGATTAGCATCTTTGTTTCCAGATTTAATAGGAGACCAAAGTTGTGTTAAATCTCAGGCTTGGGTCTGTAGATGACAGGAGTTTGAACCTTTGACTGTTTCAAATGGACGGTTGGGTTTTTTTTTGTAGTAGGCGCCAGTTTTAATGCCACTTTTACAAACTGAATGGACTGCATCGTTGCAGGATTTTCTCCAGGCTGTCAGACCAGCTTCGTTACTTAAAAATAGAAGAAAAAAATTATTTTTGCAGTAGTTTCATAAAGCTATGAAGTTAGTGGGGTTCACTGGTCTGTGGCCCTCCCTTCTCAGCCTCTTGGCTTGCTCGGCCAAACTGGAGAGAGCGGCAGCGCTTTTGAAGCCAGGAAGTTTTGTGCAAACCAGCAGAGGAGGGAGCAAGTATAGTGCTTTCACTCAAGCAAAATGGCTTTGCTGTATTTAGTTTGATGGTGGCAAGGAGAAGGGTATGTGCTTTCTTTAGCCCACACGTTCATAAGTAGTAGAGAATTCGGAGAGAAAGTGCGGGGAGGTGAGGGAAGATGAAGCATGGGCAATGTAGGGCTGATGTGGGAGGACGTTTGATTTATTACCTTATGGGAAGAATTAGTAGATGTACAACAAAAATCCAAAGGAAATTGGGCTTTACTAATGAGGTGGCTTTGTGGACTACAGAGGTATCTGATGTGTGTGTGTGCACGCATAAGATAATTTCGCATGGGCAGAGAAGGCAGCCTGTAAGGCCTGGCTTAAGCTGGTGAAGAAGAGTTGTATTTTTCTCCTGACATGCATTTTGTGACTGAGCAGGTTAAGACCATAATTGATTTTCTAAAACCCTCTTTTTCCTAATGACCATGCAGCTAAAGAGAGACATTTTGGTATGGAGAATTTCATTTTGTCTCTTCCAAAGTTGTATCCATTGATTTTTTTTCTTGAGGATTAACAGGCTTGGTGGTGTGCTAAGTATACAGAACTTCGTGGCAGAAAATTGCAAAAGAGAGACTGTTACAGTGGGTGGACTCAGATGTGCTCTGTATTTTTGAACCGAATTCCTTTGGCTTTAACTCGTATCTTAAATGTTGCATTCCTTTATCTTTGGCTCTAAGTTGCCAATTCAGCTGTGGACCAAAATGCGTGCACAGTGTCCTTCACCATGTCTAGGTTGCGGTCTCGGGAGGAAATTCAAACATTTGCTATCTATTCTAAGCAAGAGCATTAGGAATGTCAAGAAGGGACAGATACACGGACAGAATTGAGAGGGGGAAAATTCAGGTATTGAGGGGGGAAAAGAAAGAAGGTGTTTGATCCCTCAGATATGCCTGTGGCTGGGATTGAATGGGTTTGATTTCAATTTAATAATTAAATTCTTGCACTGCCTCTCTCCCCGACCTCACCTATTTATAATTTCTGGTAAATATTGCCACATCATTGGCATCCCTCCCTCCTTCCCTTTTGCATGCCTTGTGCTGGTCTCGCTTCTCCGGGGCAATTAAAGAGTTTCCTCTCTGGCAGCTGCAGTACTGCCTCTGCCATCACGACCCACCTGCTTTGTGGCAGAAAGGGAAGCTAAAGTGACTAGAAATCAGAGCTGAGCTAAGCGCCAGCAACCAAATATAACCTCCAGTTTTAACTGTTGACTTTTAAAAATCAGACTCTTTCCTTAAAAATAAGTGCTGAATACTGCCAAGTCTTACGATAACATATACGGCTTTGTTAGATGTCAAATACAATTTTGTTGTTTAAAAAAGAAAAAGGCTTCTGTAGATTTTTAGTGAGCCTCTTGCAGTAACTCATAAAATGTGTGCTGTTAGAGGTTGAAATGTAACTTCTGAAGTTAATTTTTACCGTTTTACGGCATGCGGGGGGACACTAATATAGGAAGCAATGAAACTGCTGTTCTGTTTATTCTTATTATTCTGTGGGAAAATTTCTGGAGGAGGATACATAGAATTATGTCTATTAATCACTTCTATCCAGAATAGCAATTTATGAAATAAATATGTAATAAACAATAAAAGTAGATCAATCCCAAAACAATAAGTTGTATTTCTTGAAGTGGTGCCTAGGGCAAAGACAGAATCCTTGGGAACCAGTAAGTAAAATGTCATCTGCGCAGATGTGTCCTTTATGCACTAGAAGGTGCCTGGGTCCATGCGTGCAGACCTTTCTCATTTAGATCTAACGAGAGGTTTTCCAATTAAATTGACTTTTTTTGGAAAACAGCCTTATGAAACCATTTTTTTATGTGAAAACGTTGCCCTATTCAGTCACTGCAGTAGGCGTGCTGTAAGACTGACATTCAAGCAGTGCTTGTGCTCGTGAGTTGGATTTTCTTTGCCCTCATCTAAGTACTCAAATCTAATTTGTTTCAGGAAAGTGGGAGTGGAATGAGGGTGTGTTTTGCCCAAGCTGTTTAACCAAAGTAGTTGAGTACTTGTGCGTTCTTCCCAAAAGCTGCTGGTGCCTCAGTGTTACAGTTGTACTTGGTGCCGAAGACCCGTGAAAGACGACAAAAATGAAACGATGCTGGTTTTCAGCCTGAGAGCTTGCTGAAATGCTGTTGGGTACGTCATATGTCCTGGAAGTTTTCTATCTGCCTTAATGATCACCCTTCACTTCCATTGGAAAAATACTTGGTCCCACAAAATGAGGAAAGACCCTGTAAGTCACAGGGCTGTGTGCTGCCTCTCTTCTGTACTTCAGCTTGTTTTCTTTAATGCTGTGTTATACATCTAAAGATGCTAAACTCCATCTCTGGGGTAGCTAAGTTCTGTTTGGCTCCTTATTATCCTAAGTCCAGCAGAGACAAGAGGGATCTCATTGTTTCAGCTGCTTAACAAAAACACAAAGTGGTTGTTATCTTAATTAGTTTGGAATGTAATTTAATTGAAGATGTAACAAGTGGGTATAAAAACAAGTGGTAGGGGAAAATGGGAAGGAACGATAAGCCTCGCTGAGCAGACTAGAGTAAGTATATCTCGATGGTTTTAGTTGCTTAACTGTTTTGAGTGTTGAAATCCCTGTCTGGCAAAAGTTCTTTATGGACAGGACAGCTGAGACAGCGTTTAAATAGGGTTTAATAAGCTGGGCTTAGAGCTTTGGCCAGGCAGTACAGATTTGGTTTTCATTTTGCATCGCAGTGATACAGTTCTTAATATTAAGTGCTCAGTAAACATTGACATATTTATTGTATTGGTACCTGTGTCCCATCGGTTGAGAGGGTGATGGATAATAAGAGAAGCAATGGCTATATTCAGAGTCGGTCATTCTTTTCTGGAGAGTTGTTGCTTTGTGTCTTTTGCTTTGTAATAGACGTTTCTTATGCTGTTGTTTTGAGCTGAGTTTGTACCTCTTCTGAGCCTGAGGCTTAACTCCCAAGAGACTGTTGGATTTCATTAATCCTGTATAGTTAATTCAGGTTATTTTTATTCCTTTTTAATCTCTCTCACAGGATTGAAGAAGTCCAGAACTGATTCCTTGCCAAATGATTCTAAAGGTGGTTTATGATAAAAAGAACAATTTGGTATTTCTCCGTTCTTTTCCCTTCAAAAGTTGTACCTTTCCTTGCCAGATGTGAAGGCCTTGTACAAAATTAAGCCTCTGTTTCCATTTTTGGGTACATAACAATACAGGAGGTATGTACTTAATGGCTTTGTATATTCCCTGGGTGGTTGCAGTAGCTCGGCTGCATCAAAAGTTGGCATTTAGCAGACCAAGTCCAGTGTAGATTGGATTAATGCGGTGACAAAGTGAAATTGGTGGAGTTGGATGTAAACATGGGTCTCTCTCCATAACAATTAAAAGTGCGTTTTTTTTCTGAAGATCCAGATTGCAACTGTGCTTAAATACATTAGATTGGGTCTTCAGTTCATCGCTTGTCTGGTACTTGGAACAGATCAGTGCTAGTTAACTTTTCTACAGTGATGAAGAAGTTTTGATCAAACTTTTAAGCTGTAAGATGCACTATATTGCTATGTCTGTGTCCCTCGTGCCTTTGAGTAATGCTTGTTTATGTCAGATGTTTTCCTGTTTGTGTGCATTGCTGGCATATTATTGCTACACAAAGAAGTCAGACTCACCCTCATTTTTTTTTTTTCTTTTAATGGAGTGTGACTGCTACAATTGGCTGTTCAGTCCTCTGTTGTTAATATCATGCACTGAGGAAAACTTAGGGTGTTGTGTAGTGTTGAGTTTCATTTATTTATTTATTCCAGGACTGTAAACAGATTTGCTTCCTGTGTGGGAGTAGAGCGAGGCACTCGCTTGATTGATTTGTTACTTGCAGGGACACAGAACCAGGGGGATCTATCGATTCCTCGCAGCGAGCTGAACCCAGTTTGTAATACGCTTAATTGTGCTTTAACAGACTTCACTTTACCCAGTCTAACTTTAGAAAGAATATTCCGAGTTTGCAGCAGTATTTAAGATGTGTGTGTTATGGCAGGCTTATTGCTTGTTTTAACCGTTTTGGAGATGAAGCAGGTACTGATGCTGTGCCAAGTCCCCACACTGTCCATATCTCCATCCAGTATTCCTGTCTTTAGATTCCAGGTGGCTCCTTCAGAGTTGCCTTTCCAGCCTGAACTGCGGCGTTTTTCCTGCTCTGACATCTTCTGAACAGGCTGCCATTTGTTCTTGTTCTTTGATTTTTTTTTTTTATTTTTTTTGGTGGTGTGTCTGTGTACACAATCTGCTACAGATTTAGCTATTTTTATCAAGTTACTTTTGGCAAAGTCCCAGATTTGCAGTCTCCGTTTTGTCCAGTGTTGTTGGTGATATTTGGGATTATCTTTCTTGCTGTTTTTATGGAGATTTAAGGTACCTCGTATGGAAACCCATTATAGATCTAATTTGTGTAAGCACTCATTGTACTTAGGCTTTGATCTGATTTTTTCCAGAGCTAGGATTTTGCTTAATGATGACCTGGAAAGACTCTAAATAAACATCTTTGTGTACTTTGTGCACCACCTTGTGAAAGGTGTACAAATAGCCTACAGAACAAACAGCATTGCTGTTTTTAAAGCAAATGTTTAAAAACAAACAGCATTGCTTTGTGTGTCTGTTTTGTGCCAGAGTGAAACAATTATCACAATATCTGGAGTCTAAACTGTGTGATAATCTTGTTGTAGTGACTCAACGTGGTCATCTGATAACTTTAAAATATGATTAACAGATGACTGTTCTTTGCTATAAAGACTTGTCTAATTACTTGTTCAATGCCTTGTGGAGTCAGCTGAGTTGCCACAGTTCCCTTGCTGCCTCACCTCTGGCATGGTGACATCCTAAACTAGTCCAGCCTTGTCAGCAATGACATCAGGACTGTGGCCTCGGTTTCTCTCATGTCATGTTATAATTTCACTCCTTGCTAGTCTTCAAGCCCTTTGTGGTAGCAAAGATGTGCTTCTGAGGTATATTTAAAAAAAAAATCCAAATTTTTCAACAATCTTGAAAAACGCTTTTGTCAACTGTAAGGTTCTTCTTTTTTACAGCATTCATTTGGTTTTATTTTCCATTTTCAAGTCCCCTTTAGACAAATAGAGAGTAGACCATCGTGATTGATTGGGACTGTGGGCTGCTTCTCCTTTCTCCTACCCCCAGGTGCAATGTGAGCTCAGGGTGTATTATCATATTCTTGATTGTATGTGCCTTTGTAGTGGCACTAGTTGACGGAAAGAATAAAGTAGTTTGTTAGATAAAATTCCAACTTTTTATCTGCCAAACTCAGTCCAGCCTTGGGCATTACGGATAAAGCAGTTTGGAAAACAGGAAGATGTGTGCCTTTTTCTTTTTTTTCCCCTCTTTTTCTTTCTCTCTCTCTCTCTCTCTCTCTCTCTGAAAGGCTAGCACTGAGGTTGGTAGAAGGACATTCTAACAATAGTCCATTCTGTGGGAGGTGAATTTGTGTTATGCTATCTATATTTTAGTAGAGGAAGATAGGATTGAATAGTCATAAGACTAAAATGCGTCGTAGAAAGATCCATTAGTTCGAAATAGCCTTTGAGGCACACAGCTTCTGCCGTAGAGGCTGTGGTAGAAGCCAGTGAATAGCTGCAGCTTCTCACCCATTTATTTTTGTGTGGAAATGCAGCGATTTGGAAACATCTGATCTCTTTTACCTGGAAAACTGACAATTTCCATCAGCATCCAGACCCCCCTGGATGTGCTGCGATCCCTTCCCGATGCTTCCCGCTTGAGATACGGCCCTTCAGGAGGAGAATTTCTTAGCAGTAAATGAATTTGCTAATGAGGTTTCCTCCCAAAACAGCGAGGAGATGCCAAGTGACATGTTGGGAAGTGCCAAGCAGGAGGGAAATGGCTCTTCTGTGCCGACTGTCATAAACAGGATGTGTTTTGTTTACAGTCCTTACTTGATCTCTATAGTCCCCCTGTCAGGGCTGCGCTCGGATGAGGCTCCCGCAATGGCCTGGAGAAATACGAGGTTTCTGAGCCAATATCAAATATTGTGTCAGAGGAGAAAGTGGCTTCGGGCGAAGGAGCAAACAAAATTAAGCAGTGTATCTTGGATTCTTCTGTGCTTTTCTGGAGTATTTATCATTCTGACTGCGCAGCTGCGTTGCGGTTGACTGCAGAGCAGAGGGAATTTAATAAACTGTGGGGATAACTGTTGGGTGACTATTTTAAGAGGAGATGGGTTGAAAAGCCTTTGTAGTGGGATAGTTTTGGAATAGTGACAACAGTTTAAGAGGTACGTTAGAAAAAAACAGTCTTGCAAGTTGTAAAAAGAGTAAGATGGAATAGTTCAGTTGGAAGGGACCCGCAATGATCATCGCGTCCAACCACTAACAACTGTTTTTTTCCCTGTCATCCCCCAAAATCCAAATAAAAACCTTGACATCGGTTGGACTGGCGCTCAGCACTATCTGAGGGCTTCTGCTGACCGTCTCAAGTCTCTTTGGTACTGGTGCTGCCCATGTACAGCACAGGGTTAGTGTTAGGAAGCGTTGTCAGAGCTGCTGGAAGGAAAGCAAAGGACCTTTTGCTTTTGCCATTGGTTCTCTTGACATTTATGACTGCTGAGACACAACACATAAAATACTCTATATACAGTAACATGGTGATGATCTACTGTTTTAGAAGTGAAACTTCCCCTCGGAGTAGTAGAGATAGAATACACCCGAGGTTCAATGGCTGTGGGTATAGCCTGTGCTTCTCCTGTAGGAAAGGCACCGGGAACAACCTAATTAGGGCAAGTTTGATTCTCTTAGGCTTTACTGCCAATAAAAGTTCCTCGCTAGTGGAATAAAATTGAGCTGTAGCCCAGAGTAATGTGATTTGCATTAGAGCAGATTGTGAACATAAGGTAAATTTTTAAGCATCAAAGTAATTTAGAGACTGAAGTTATACAGAAGTTGTCACAGTTAAACATTCTGGGACTCTCTCTCATGGTTTTCTAAGACAAGGCTGGGATGATTGGGAGTTGACGTGTTCTGTTTTTCCACCTATATGGAGCTCTTCCTGTATATACCCTTATACAACATGAATAATTCAGTGCTTGTAAATAGACGGGGGAAAGCGTTGAGATGGTAAGTCATGGGTTTCTTTGTTGATAGTCACATATTTTAGTTGTTGAGGTGTGAAAAAAAATATAAAATAAATGAAGTTAAAGTAACACCATTTGCACCATCCTGGGAGTGTGTGTGTTCACTTGTTTATCTGCTCCTCTCGAATATTTCATTGCGCTTTAAAATCAGTTCCTTAATTTCTTGTCACTAAGTTCCCAGCTCGAGTTTATCCGAAGGGCTTAGGAACGTGTAGGCTGCGTTGTCTCTTTTGAGGTTGCAAAGACCGCTAACGTTCCCTACAAGCACTTGCTTTTTTCAGACAGCCTACTGCTGCTTGGGCTGGTTTTGGTAATGCATCAGTATTCTGAGGTTTCTGTTTGCCACCCATGAAGCTGACAACTGAGAAGGCTAATTGGTATAAGGAGTAGGGAGGAAGGGAAAATATCAAAACTCAGACAATAAATTAAATGAATTTGTTTGGTGTATGAGTTGTGTTGTGAAGCGAGGCTCTTTGTGTACCATTTCTCATTTTGAAATCAAGAAACAACTTGCTTTCAGAATAGGAATAAATCATTCATACAGAGTTTATCTAAACTCTCGGTGGCTGCAGACTATTTTTAAGGATTTGTGGAGGGATTTAGCGGTGTGGCCTGACCCGTCGTGGTCGGTCTGACTGAGGAAGTGACAACTGATGACTTTAAGCTGCCATACATCTGTATCCTTTTTGTTTTTAAGTCACCACTCATTATTGAGGAAAATAGGGTGAGGAGTCACTGCTTATGTAATTTGTAGAATTAAAAATCAAATGTCATTTCCAAACTGAGGCTCCAATGCAGGATTGATGAATATTTCAGGAAACAAAGTCATGACTTCAGTGTTAACAGGCACTGAGGATTTCTAAGTAAACCGAAAAGGTGATTGTAGCAAGCCAGCACTTCCTAATCTCCCAAGAACAAATAGGGGTTGTATTTAACCCTTTAATCTTTAAGTCTTTGCATTTCCCATTTTACCTTGCTTTTGTTCTTTCCCCTCCTCATCTGGAGGAAAAAAGGTGGTTTGGTAAGAGAAGAGGTAGTACATCATAAAGCCCTACAAAAGTGAAACCGTCAGCCCAGCATGGAGCAATCCTTCTTTACACAAACACTATTTAGCCGTAAGAATTCACCTCTTTGTACAGAAAATATATGGGTTTGCAGTCTGTGGAGGGGAATATGAATCCAGCTGTTTGTATTATGATTATGATTTCTTTTTGATTATAGGCTGTTCATGTCTAAAGAGAACAGCCAAGCTGAGGAATGGATGTGCATTGTGCTGGGAAATCCTGTTTGGTGCTTTGTCCCAGGCAAAAGGAGGGAGACAGACACACTAATGGAAAAAAAGGAAAAACCCAAAGGGAATGAGAAATGTTTTCCTAGCAGCATCCAGGGAGCTAGAACTTGATGGTGTGTTCTTGAAACCTTTTTTCTAGCACACTAAAATTTTCAAGGGTTTCTTGTTACGTAATTTTTAAGATGCTGTATTTATACCATGCCAGGTGTAAAAGACCTATCTGATCAGAGGGTGCGGGGAGATCCAGGAACTATTGTGTCATCGATATATTCTGTAAATAAGTCTCATTGACTTATTAATAAACCGTATGTGGGAGAATGTGGGAAGTGTCTTTTTCTGGGAAAAAAAGCTGTGTACTGAAGCTCCTCAGAGCCTTTTAGGGGAGCTGTCAAAACCTATATGCTACGGTCCCCTATCTGTACCCTCTACGTGGTCCTACTGGCATGTCGATGTGCCACGTCCAATTTGCTGTGTGCTTTTTTTATCAGTGGTGTAACATTTGCACTGGGGATCTGACATTTCTCACAAGCATCAAAATTACCTAAGTGTGCTACATAACGCACGCACGCCTTGACTTGTTTATCCTTCCCTCATGGGTCTCTGGGTCGCCATGGACCCTCTCCAGCAGTTCCCTGTCCTTCTGGAACCGGGGAGCCCAGAACTGGACACAGCACTCCAGATGCGGCCTCACCAGAGCAGAGAAGAGGGGAAGGATGACCCCCCTTGACCTGCTGGCCACACTTTTCTTAATATAGAAGGGGGTGGCATTCCTCATGGCCCTCCAGCTGTTGAGGTACCTGGAAAACAGCCAGGCAGAAGGTCAGTGGATGGGCTGGATGGGTGCAATTTCTCACCTTATGAGAATGAACGTGTTGAAGCTTGGCAGATTTTCCGTTTCTTAAGGTTTTTCCAGTTTGGTTTTTTTTTTTTTTTTTGGTTAATGTTCTGTTAGATTGTGGTTTTGCGTGGTTTTACGCTGATAGGTTGAGATTTTTTTGTGTTGTATTTTCACTTTTGAGAAAACAAATACTAGTTTTGTGGAACTGTCTTTGATACATTTTTCATGATGACTTACTAATAGAATCACCGGGAAAGCGTACTTTCCAACAATGTACTGTGATTT
>VZSZ01007750.1:1261386-1363149 GCA_013398815.1 Ibidorhyncha struthersii
GGGGGGCGGGGGGGGGGGGGAACTCCAAACATTTTGATGTTTCATTAAAATTTAAAGAAATATTAAATGCAATTCTCCCTGGCATTTCTAGAAAAGATTCCTTATTTTTTTTCTGGCATAGTACACATGGCATTAAAAAAAATAAAGCTTTATAAATCACCAGACTGCTTCTCTTCTCAGCGGGGACTGATCGAGGCACCAGAAGGGAGGCCTGACCGAGCACCCCAAGTGATTATCACACGGGATGCAGTCTTAATGTTGTTCTGTACATTAGATCTTTGCACCTGCGCTTTCCATTTCCAAAGAAAATATTCTTCCTTCTGTAACTGTTTTTTTTCAGAGCTTGCTGTGTGAGTACGTACAGGCAGGTTCTGCTCAGCACCTTGCAGCTTGGGCACGATTGTCATGGAAATGCAGGAACTGGCAAGAACCTCTTGGATTCTAGACCAACCCCCAAATTTGTAGGGGTCGTGTTGTACCTTTTTAATTGATTTACTGAAATTTTGAATGTTGCATTTCGTCCTCTGATCTGTGTTGGAGGGAAAGACCACTATGGCTGTGGCACAATCCATGACACATTTAACTTTTCATATATATCCTTGAATTACTATAGGTAGTTTTTTTTTTTTTCTGGAGTAGAACAGTTAGCCTATTCTTGATTTAATTTGATTACCTATAATGAAAGTTTCAGTAAAATATTTAAAAGTTATATACACAGCACTGTAGCCAAGAACTGACTTACGAGGTAGCTTCTGCCAGATCCTTGAATGTTTATCCTAGGCAGTATTATCATAAATGCTGTTTAGTTGTAGAATTTTCTCTCAGTTCTGCTCTTTATTTTTTACTTCAATGTCATCTTCTGCCAATCGCAGCTAAAAATACCCGATGCCAAAATATTTTGCTTTATGATTTAATGATGTCTTCCTTTGTTTTTTTTAGTGTCTTGTATTCTGTGATGCTGTACCTGAAACTGAGCTGAATTTTGGAGCTCTTAGGAAATACTTGTTACAGCTCCTGTCCTGCAGAAGGGGCTGCAGTGGGATTGCTTTTAATAGCGGTAGTTGAAAATTACCTAAATGTGGTTCTCTGCTTTCAGTCTGCCTGACTTTTCCCTAATCTTTTCTGTTACCTATTCAATACGCAGCTCCACCTCCTGATGTTTCTGGAAAATTGATTGCTCACATAGGTGGTGTTCTAGTTTATCTTCCTCATACACAAGTAGAGCACTGTGTGCCTATATAAAGAAGCATTTTTCTCATCCCTGGTAAAATTATCACTATATACGCAACTATTCTTTTCTCCTGTCTCTGTACGCTGTATGCTTTCATAGTTTTCTGAAGATAACTGTTGATCTTATCCTTTTTTCTTCGACTGTATTTACTAATGTTACCAGTCCTCTGCCTTTCCATTTTCTGTGTGTTAAGCCAGCTTTCCTGTGTGCCGTTCGTTACCTCCCTGCCTCGCTTCATTGATTTATCGTGCTGTTTTAGCATGTTTCATTTTACAGCAAAGACTGATTTGTAGCCTCCCCAGCAGTATGTTAAAAACTTCTCATGCGCTTACATTTACTTTACCATGAATCCTAGACCTGTTGTCTTTGAAGAGGTAGATATTTGAAGAGCAAGCCTAAAATTCTTGTTTGAAGTCCGTATTTGCATGACTTCTCTATGTACCTTCTCTGCACACCTGTGTAGTCTTTGCTTATTGAACTTGCTTATTGCAAGTTCATGAATTCTTCAGCAGCTAAACTCACATGGCTTTTGATTTTCATAGAAGTCTACTTTTATTAAAATGGACGGTTCACTTGGCGCTTGTGACCTACGTGTGGCATTTAGGAACAGTTTAGCTGGTGCTTTTTGCTTCTTGATGAACTTGGGGACGAGGGCAGGAGTGAGTTGCAAAGCCACAGGAATTCTTTCAGTAGTCCGCTCCCTGCAGCTTTTCCCCTGGGCTTCCCGAGGGCTTGCGACTATCCCGTGTTGGACCCGTCTTGTCTCCCCTCATGGGTGTGTTTGGGCTTCCTACCACGCAACGGGGAACGGCTGCTGGGTGGCCGTGCCGTACTCCTGATGCTTTGGGCATCTAGCCGCTGTGTGACAAGAAGTAGATAGCTGCCACCTCCTGAGCAGACCTGATGGACAGATATTTCCACCTTCAGGTGCTTTGTAACACGTCGCCGACGCCTGCGCCCACCACGAGATTGTGCGGTGCAAAATAAGCACTGTAGTTAAAGTTGATCAGGGAACTCAAAATCTAACCTGCTGGGGTCCAGAGACGCGGAACATGCAGACGGTATCCTAAGTAAGGCGGCCCTTCGCTGCTGTGTAATGAAATATATGGGATTTTGCAGAGAAGACTTGATGTGGTTTAACAGGATAAATGCTAGACCCTGTAAAAAAAATAATAAAAATATGCAACTGGCATTGAGGATAACTTAGAGTTTTATAGCATCTCTTATTTGAATGCAGACAGTTAAGCAGGTTAAGGTCTTGCTTTTTCTGAGGTTTGGGAGTTGCAATAATCATTTTAGTGACATTATTTTGCTTGTGTTCTTATAGTTATGGTTTTACTTGATACCATATGCTGGTTTTGATTATATATATGAAGGGAAAACAAATGTTTTTAGATAACCTGGATGACTTTGATATGAAAATACTTAATTATGGAAAATAACTTCTGCAAAAGCAGGTGGCTTTAAAACTGTTTATATTCTAACTGCACTGTATGGTCATAAATGCAACAGTGAAGTAAAAACACAGATTTGGGACTCTTTCCTGAGCCTAGAGGGTCATATGTTGTTTATAAGTTTTGAATACTAAACATAATGGCATTGCTGGAGATAAGTTCTAGCTCCCAAGTTACAGTAGCATGAAATAAACAGACTTTTATTACTGGCAATCAATGAATACATTTGGTTTTGTATTAAATCTGACTTAGTTGAAGACAAACCTGAAATGAGCTTCTCCTTGACCAGCTCCTGCTGCTTTTGTGCTTTTCCTGTGTTTGTGAGTAGAGGAAGACAAGAGATGCGTAATACTGTCTCCAGGTGGTGTTGGTCTCAGAAGAATTGGACCACTTGTGCGTTTGGGTTTAAACTGGACAAGGTGATGGAGCATGTGCTTAAATGGCTCTGAACTCGGGGTCTGAGATTTTTTCAGACCTCTGGGAAAAGTAGTTTTTAAAGTATGTCAAATATTGAATGGACCTTTTAGCAGCTCTTGCCAGAAAGACCAAACAAGTGGTTTCATGAGCAATGAACTTTAATTTCCTATGGATTTCTCCGTCTTGTTTAGCTTTCTTTGAACTGAATTGTGCTTATTTTTTCTGTTGATTCTTCATTCGCCTGGGAAACCACCATCCTTTTCTCCCCGTTGCTCTTTTCCTACAGATATTTTGGACAGCAGCATGTGGGCTGCTGTACTCCATGCCAGTGATTAGATCAGGGACGCAAGAATTAAGGGTGAATTTGTGAATTCCAAATTGTCCCCTCACCAGCTGCTTATTTTCACGAAACTTGTAGGAAGAGAATTATCCTTGAGATGTCTATCACATGTAGATGAAGTTCTCAAGCAGATATTACAGGGGAGGAAAAAGATGTACAGAATGATTGTCTACCCTTGCTTTTAGATAATAAAATTTAAAAAACCCTAAAAACATGTTTGCACCCAGAGGTGCTTATAGTTATGTTATGGGTTTTTTTATGAGAATAACTGAGAACTTGTATCCTTTGCATACAAAGTGATACAATAACATTTAATGTTCTTTTCCTTTCAGAAGATGATAAAAACAGTTTTGTGTGGATGTACCTGCTAGGAGGAATTTGCACTGAGATTTCTAAATCCATGTCATATTTTGATAAAGCGTCATTAACTGGTTATTATTAAAAAGACACCAATATTTTTTGTGAATGCTGTCTGTGCTTTTATTAAAGATTTTTCGTCACAGTGACTTTGACCAGAACCTCTTACACGATCTGTTTAATCAGTTTATGAATGAATTCGGTGCATTTGGATATTACACTTCAGTCACCTGTAATGCATTAAGAGCCCCCGCTGCCTGCTGGATCAGTGGCTTTATAGAGGTACTTCTGCTTGCTTCTTTGGATGCACCTTTGAGTCACTCATCATTATAATGCATTCTGAATAATAAATCTGAATTCCCTAATTACACATTTACCTGCTACTCTAAATTGTCTCATATTTACCTGATGCCATGCAATTAGGAAATGACAGAATTTATACAATAGATGTTGTATTTGTCATGTTTCCTAGTTGGGAAAATATAATGGGAATTGGCTTAATAGGTGTCTTTACATTGCCAAAGTATTTTCGCCAGTAATCACTTAAGAAAGCTTACCTAATTTTTAATAAAGAGAGTACCTGTGCACTTACTTCCCCAGAAGGACCATGAAATGGGGGGTACAGCATTACCGAAATGAATCTTAAAACTCAAAGTCTGGGCAAGTACTTGGGCCTCTGCGCTGAGTCTTTTTCTTAACACACAATAATATGTGATTAAGAATCCTTATTAAATGACTCCTAGCGGACATCCTTGTTTTCTGTAGCTGCTTTGAACCTAAATATTAATTAAAATAGCATCTCTTATACAAATACTCTGTCTGGAAACTATCTGTATTAAAGAGGACCCATCTGACCACAAAATCCAAGAATGGTTGATTTGCTGTCAATTAAAATATGATGCTGATTAGCTGTGGTTTTCATTACTGTGGGTTTGTGTCTGTAGCTGGGGAAGGGGGAAAAATTGTTTGAAAATGGCCGTTTGGAAAACCCTCTTCTGTCTTCCCTTATTCACCTTGAATACAAGAAGCCCATGCAATTAGTAAAACATTTGTTGCTTTTGTTGTTTGACATCTGAGAAGTGATGCAATTTTTTTCCTGTAAAAGAGAACCTAGAGCAAAACCACCCCTAGATTACTTTGAAAGCCAGGCCTTTCCTGGTAATCAAGTGTTTACAGAAAGATGCTTTGTTCAAACCTTTTCTGGGGCTCTGTATGCTTAAACAAAGGGCTTTTAGACTTAAACACAGCTGTTCATTTGAAAATGAAAAATCAAATTAAGCAGAACCAGCTTTTGAAAGTTAATGTTGTATAGCAACTGAAACAAAAGAAGAAAATACTGTGTTTTACGTTTCACTTAAATAACTTTTTTAACATAAAGTTTTTAACTAAAAAGTGTGGTTTCAAAGCTGCTCATCTCTTGCTGTATCCCGCAATAGAACATCTGCGTTCATTCTGACGCGGATGAATGACATGAATTAAACTAAAACCGTTGAAGTGCTGTTTTTAACATAATTACACCTTGTTCATTTTGGAGACACAATGCAGGGATGAAATGCCAATTAAGCCTGGTATGTTAATGAGATTGAGACTGAATAGGGGATTAGAGCGGACACAAATCCCAGTGGAATTGATTTGATATAATCCCTCAAGTTTGTTCTGTTTTCAAATGTACAATAACATTTCTATTAAAATTTCCAGGCATAGAATAAAAACAAAAAAAAAAATTCCTAAAACATGTTCGATCTGGGGATATGGTTAAGGAAGCTGTAGACTCGGTCTCACTTTGGTAATCTTGGGTTTAGTGTCTATGCTTATGTCAGGTTGGAAGAAAACTTTGTAGTTTGATTTCTTTGTCTGTCAGCTCAGAGTTCTCTTGCATGTTTGTGGCATATCTCTGTCATGGAGTTCCACAATATATACGTGTTACTTTAGTAAGGATCTCCCAGGCTTGTAGAGCATGTGGAATTCATGTTGTAAATATATGTGTGCATATACACATAAATATATGTATATATAAAAATAAACAATATAGTGTTCTTTAAACATTATATATTTTTAATGTTTTATGATATAGTGTGTGTGTGTAAACTATAAAAAAAACCACCCAAACAAATGAAGGGATGCTTTCCCCTTATAAAGATTCACTCTAATGTCTACTACCATCACTTTTAAATTACGTTCTTTGGAATGATCACCCAAAACAGTGGGTCAGCAGAAGGGCAAATGGTTGCTGGATATTTTAAGCAGGACAGAGTGTCACCTCACAGCTGGTGATCAGGAAGAGGAGACCAGAGGTAGATGGCAGCTGCTTGTAGTAGCTGGGTTGGTAAGCTGCACCTATGAGTGAAGAAATACAACTATATTTAGAGACAGAAGATAGTTTTCTTTTAATCAGCTGCACTAAAAAAACCAACCAACCAAAAAAAAACCAACAAAACCAAACCCACAAAAGTTGTTGTGAAGACATAATTCTATTTCCTAGAAAACTTGGTAGTTTATCTGCTAGAATACCCTAAGGCAAAAGATTCGGTCTCTGATGGATCCTAGTGCAGAGCAGTAGGGCTTCAGGAGCACCATCTAACCATCTCTTCAGGTTCATGTCCGATTTTATTACTGTGAAATGCCCTATCGGTACCTGTCATTGATTCCTGTGTTTCTGTTAAGTGACTTCTGGTGACAGATCAAGAACTCGCACGCTGCAAGTGTGTGGAGGACAGCCGGCTCCTTAGCCAGGATCAGAATCAGAGACACTTCAAGTCAGAGTGCTTCAAATGGACTTAGATGCTCAATAGGGAACTAGAGAAGCTCCCCTTAAAATTCTGCGTGGAGGTCCTCGTTGCACACTGAAGCTCGGTATGGAAAGGCAGTGCCGGGGCTCTTCGGGTTACCAGTAATGTGTCCCACTCAGTGTCAGATTTATTTTCTCTGTCATACAAGTAGAGATGTTTCGTCTGCATGACTGAGGACTTCCTGGATTGTCAGTCATTGAGGGTAATTTTATAAAGGGAAGGTTCACAGGTGTAACAGAAAAGAAAGGAGAAAATTCCTTTCTATTCTTCCTGTACAGTTTAATTTATTCTTGTGTTACTTGTGGGTGGAAGCCCTTGGGGCTTTTTTTATTTATCCTGTATTATAAGGTGTATTACAGTCTGGGTTCTCTTTGTGGCAGGGAGTTCAGTTGTTTAAACAAGTATAATTCTTGTCTTTTGAGAGTGTTTGTAGTTTTTTTTTTTTAAATAGAATTTTGGAAATGTTAAATGCTAACTATTACCCTGTTTTGACACCTAATGATTAGCTGACCTCTACAGATCAGAAAAGCTGTATGCTGAAAAATAACTGCTTGACTTAATCAAATATTGTCTTTAGTAGCGGATTGAACCTCTTAGAGAATGGGTTGTGTTCATTAAGTGTATTTTTCTTTTACTACTTCTGTTAACTTGTGGCAGCACTGTTGGTCTTCAGTCTGTCTCCATATTGGCTTCAAAGCAACTCTTGGGTTAACAGCTAATATTAAAATGAATTATTAATATCGCTAGAGATGATGCTGGCTTGCGGACTAAAGTATTTGGGAAGAGTCTGGAGCTATGGTACAGCCTCCCGTGAATGTCGGGGTGATTTATACCTACAGCAATTTTCCTGATCTATTTGCTTAAGTCCAAATTCTGTGTTTCAGCCTCGGGAAGCGTTGTGTTCTTTGTGTTCTACTCTGTACTGGGGCTAAGGGACTCTGTTGTGACTGGCTGGATGGCAACCTGTCCTCATTCATACGTACCTCTGTCATTTCTTGACTGAGCTAGAATATACAGTAATTTACTGAAGCGTGATTCTGTCCTGGGATTACAAAATGCGGCACTTTCAGGCTCATCTGCACGGTCTGTGGCACAGAGAGCAAATCTACTGTTAAATCTTTGTACTCGCCTCCCAGAGAAACCGAAGGTCTCAATGGTTTTGTTCACCACTCTAATTATCGGTGCCTGAGATATCTAAAAGACTTCTTGTAATAACATCTCAGCTCTTCATGTAGAACAGAACTTTCTTAGGTTAAAGATCGCTTTGAGACTTACTGTTGTTAAAAAATTTAAACTCTTTATGGATCTAAACCCACCATATAGCTCCTCCTTTCTCAGCTGAATATATATTTTGATATTACCCTCCATAATTAAAATAACTTTACCAATCCTGTTCCAAATAGTTGGAAAAACAGGTAATGAATTAAAACTGCATGCTGCTTTGGGGATGGAAAGAAGGAAAGAAACCCATAAACCGCATGTCATATGTCAAAGCCGTAACGCTGCTACTGTAGTGGAACATAGTTGGTGCCATGGTGATAGTGTAGGTGTGAGAACCCGCGTGGAATATGTTACGGAGGGGAGAAATCGTATCTGTTACTCGGTGCTATGTGTGCACTGCTGCAAAATTTGCTGGCCACTGTGTCATTGTGCTGGATCTAATTCAAAGCGAGATTAATCTTTTCACTTTCAGGATGCTGGCATTTTGACTTCATTTCTTGCAGATTAGGATAAATCTTTTTCCATTTGGGTATGAAAGCATCAAAGCGTTGCAGCCTGTGGCTGCCGCCTGTGCCTGTGCGTGGGATAACGGAGAAGTCCCAGTTCTGGGATACTAATTCCCTCTAATGCTCCAGAAGCCAGGACCTTTCAGCATCCATATCACATTAAAAAAAACCCAAACCAAACAAAAACCAAACCCCCAAAGGATGCTGCTGGTCACTGTCTGGATTTGCTGATCATACATAGCCAGCCAGATTTGGATTCGTCTGCTTTCTGAGATTTGGGACTTGTCTTTTGATGAAACGTATTGGGAATGCTGGAATCAGATGTATAAGAATAAAGCAGTGACATTTTTAAGCTGAGACCTTACCCAGGTACGAAGTCATTTACTGAGACAGTTGGCTTAACAGAACTGCCCGATTATAAAATATCTAGCTGGAGCTTTCTTCCTGACATTCGTGTAATTATTTTATATAAAGCTCTTTCAAGGGAGAATTTATGGCTGAAATGATTCTGAACTCCAGTTTAGCTGTGTCGATTGTCCTGTCTTCTGGAATAACACTCTTAGGATGACATCTGAACTTTGTGCCTGCGTCCGTTTGGCTGCTCACACCTTGGTTGTTCACCCCAGCTGTGTGTTACGTCTCTTCTTACTTTCTGCTGACATTTTCTACCGGTGCTTCGATGTAAATCTTGTTCTATTTTTTTAATAAATGAGGAAAATGAATGATATTTTAATAAAATGTAGAATCTTTCTGGGATTGGTTTTTTGCTGTTATGTGTCGGACATACAGTTTGGACACAGAGGTGGAACCTGCACTGCCGAGTTGGGGTTCAAGCGCCGTGCTGTGGAGTGCTCCCACACTGTTTTTCCTTTCTGCCATTCCTCCCACCTTCACTGAAAACGGGGGGATGATCCGTATGTGTTCCATACAGCTTTCATGTAATCAGACTTCAGTGACTGTAATAACAGATACTGCCTATCGCGCAGTTGGGCAGTGAAACTCTGATCATTACTTATCTGAGCGGAGATGTTTTGCCCCAGGCAGCTGGTTAGATAAATTCCTACCTTTTCGTTTTTCTAGATGGTAGCAGTGCACTCCTTTCTCCACGATACTTCTCCTGGAAGCTTTTGCTCCAAAGATTGTCTGTAGTGGTTACTTAGTCTTGCGCAGACAGTATCTGTCTAGGGATCTAGAAAGGATCTGCAATTTGAGTTTAGCTAGATAAGGCTGGAGCTACTGCTGCAGCTTTACAACGAACGTGAGCAAGATGCTGCCAGTGTTTTCAGTTTACAAGGGCAGACGGGAGCGAGATTGAAATTAGCAGTGCCCTTTGCCTCTCAGCATCTTTCCTGCTTGGGCACAGCGGAGTTTCTCGCTGTCGGAGGCACTGCCTAGAAGCCCATTTTGATGGCACATTTCTTTTACTAATAATTTACCATCCTGACAGCTGCTTAAGGAGCCCGTTGTTTGTATGAACTCTGCTAGAATGTGTAATTACAGCTGGTTTTACGCATGACATGTCTCCCGTTTGTTTGGTTCCGAGGATGGGTGAGCTGCGTCAGCTCGGCAGAATGACTCAAGGAGGGAAGTGAGGTGCGAAGCACCGACCTGACTGTAAATGTATAATTTTAAGATTTTGAGACAGCGAGCTAACAAAAAAAGGCAGTTTTTAAAATTCCCTCATATTACAAATAAAATTATACTTGGCAAAATAAAAAGGTAAAGTTTCTACCTAGCTTAAAAAAGAAGAGGCTTTTTCTAATCATTTTATTCAGATTGCCTGTAAGTTACAGAAACGGGGCTGTTTACTTGTTTGCTCTAGCCATATTCTTATGGTTTTGTCACTAATAATGTATTGTGAAAATCAATTAAAAGCTAAGCAGAAATTCAGACTTTTCTCAGAGACAATTGAAAATGAAACATTGTTTCAAAGGAATATTTCCCTAATTTAAGAGAAAAAAAAAAGCGCCCAATGATTCAAAGTTGGTGTGTGAGAAATCTTGGTAATTAGAAAATGATTCTTCCAGCTCACAGCTGACGGGGGATGGTACGTCTCGCACATACAAAAAGAAAGAAGAGAAAGGAGTACAAAGCAAATTATTAGCCCCGCCCTGTTCCTTCACTGATAGGGGAAGCAGCTAATTAGGTGATTTCTCTCATCCTCTGACGTGTAAATGAGAGTCCACTAATAACAGACACGTAACATAAATGATAAAATTGAAAACAACAACAAAAAAGTCAACCTGTCAAGTACAGTCTGAGTGTGAAAGTGAATGTGGGGGCGATGCTGTAAGGCGAACGCTCTTGGATAACCCAGCCTGAGCTCTGCGGCCAGGTCAGGGCTGTCTTCTCAGAAGCCACCCCGCAGGTCACTCAGGTGTCCCTGGCAGCGAGCAGCGTGTCCTTTCGTGCAGCCCTTCAGGTCTAGCTAATGGTTTTCTGAGTAGGGGATGTGTGCCCAGAGAAGTGGTGGAGTCTCCCACTCTGGAGCCATTCCAAACCCGCCTGGATGGGATCCTGCCCAACCTGCTGTAGGTGACCCTGCTCTGGCAGGGGGTGGGACTGGGGGAGCTCCAGAGGGCCCTTCCAAGCCTGACCGGTCCGGGATTCTGTGTGTATACGTGGTTGTGAAGTGAAGTGAAGTGAAAACAAGGGGTTGACTCTCCAGTTGTTTGCTTTGTCACAGACAGAAGTCTTGCTGCAGTGGGGTGATCACTGGCAGCCCAGCCCGTACCGAGTGTTGATGGGGTCATCTGAGACGGGCCCTGCTGCCCGCTGTCTGCGGAGGGTGCTCCGTGCAGCTGCAGGGTTTGAGAGACGTCATTGAAGTCACGCTACTGAGATAGCCAGCTTCTCTTTTATGGGATGTCTCGCTCTTTTTCCAGATAGTGGAGCTGAGCCCAAATTTTGTTGCCTTTGAGTAGAAAAGGAGGGGCAATGACACTGCTGGACTTGGGAATGCTCAGAGGTCAAACCCCATCTTCTTGGCTTTTCCTGGTGGATTTGGCTGTTGTTAGCTAGTGAAAAGGCTTCATGGCTGCGTATCTTAAGCATTTGCTTTGTTTTCCTCAACAAAAAGAAAAGCAAATTGATGTATCATGATAGCCAGCACTCCGCTTCTCAATGAAAGCTACTTCCCCTTGGTACTTCTGGCCCGGCAGAAAAGGACTGGAGGTGCTGGTCAACAGCTGGCTGAACGTGAGCCAGCAGTGTGCTCAGGTGGCCAAGGTGGCCAACGGCATCTTGGCCTGCATCAGGAATAGTGTGGCCAGCAGGACCAGAGAAGTGATTGTCCCACTGTACTCGGCACTGGTGAGGCCCCACCTCAAGTGCTGTGTTCAGTTTTGGGTGTCGCAGTATAAGAAAGACATCGAGGTACTGGAGTGTGTCCAGAGAAGGGCAGCGGAGCTGGTGAGGGGTCTGGAGCACAAGTCTGATGAGGAGCAGCTGAGGGAACTGGGGGTGTTCAGCCTGGAGCAAAGGAGGCCGAGGGGAGACCTTCTAGTTCTCTACAATTGCCTGAACGGAGGCTGTAGCGAGGAGGGTCCGTCTCTTCTCCCAGGCTACAACCCGTAGAACAAGAGGAAACGGCTTCAAGTTGCGCCAGGGGAGGTTTGGATTAGACATTGGGAAACACTTCTGCACTGAAAGGGTTATCAAAGACTGGAAGAGGCTGCCCAGGGAAGGGGTTGAATCACCATCCTCGGGAGTATTTAAAAGCCATCTAGATATGGTGCTCAGGGACATGGTTTAGGAGTGGCCCCGGTAGAGTTAGATAATGGTTGGACTTGGTGAAATTAAAGGTTTTTTCCAGCCATAACGATTCTGTGATTCCGTGTTGGCTTTGTCTGAGTTGCTGAGCGCCGGCGAGGGGCTGTGCACCACTGCAGAGCTCAGCGTGGGCCTTGTTTCCGTAGCGGGGTATCGTCAGCTCTGGCACTGGGGGGGTTTAGTCAGGCCTTTCCTTTTCCTGTTTGCACTCTGCTCCATTTTCCTATTAGATGTGATTGCACATTGTTGAAGAAGGCAGTCAAGTGTAAATTTCATTTTTTGCTTCAGCTAATGTTGCTGTTAGAGGTGGCTTTGCACATCTGTGAATATTCCCTGAAGGAGGAGGAGGAAAATCAATAGATGTAACTAAAATGTTCAAAGAAAAAAAAAAAGGCAGTGGGGGACATTTTGAGGTGGAGGAAACTGTTTTGGTAGGGAAGCTTTCTGGTTTCATCTGCTCATGCAGCCTTCCGATCATTTTGCTCTGCATTTTCTTAGAGTAGACAGAAATGGTCTAAGTTTTTTCTTTTGTGAATTCAGAGGTGGAAAGCAGTATAAGACACTTTCTTTTGAATAAAGGAATCTAAGCAGGAATGAAATCTTCTTTTGTGTTTTTTATTTGGATTCTCACTTAAATAAGTAAATGAGAGGGAATGCATTCGGTTTGGGGTGAAGGTTTCTTAAGCTGCTTCTCTTGTACGTCCTGTGAATTCACAGTGTGCTGAGCTTTGTGCTGGGGAATCAATATAAGGCGTTAGTGTGTTCTGTCGATGCAAGATCATTCCCCATCATATGCTCCTGAGTCTCCCTGCATAATGTTGCAGAAGAAACCATGTACCACCTCCTTTGGTGCTCCGCTGCTTTGGGGGAATGTTCTTTATGGAGCAGGAAGCACCAGGTCTGCTTTGTCCTCCCTTTTCTGGTTTCCCTGAGAACACATTTCTGTAAACCTCATGAGTTCAGAGTCACTTCTTGTTATCCAGAGGAACTTTTGTAACCTCTCAACTGCAGCATTGCTTCTTGACTGGCACTCAAATTTCAGTAACAACTGTTGGTTTATTTTTTTTAACATACATTTAACTCGTGGCTAGTTTCCTTTTGTTACCACCTTTTCCTTTCATAGAATCATAAAATCATATGGTTGGAGTTGGAAGGGACCTTGAAGGTCATCTAGTCCCACCCCCCCTGCCCTGGGCAGGGACACCTCCCCCCAGCCCAGGTTGCTCCAAGCCCCGTCCAACCTGGCCTTGAACACCTCCAGGGATGGGGCAGCCACAGCTTCTTGGGGCAACCTGCGCCAGGGGCTCACCACCCGCACAGGAGAGAATTTCTTCCTAAATATCTAACCTAAATCTCCTTTCTTCCAGCTTAAAACCGTTCCCCCTCGTCCCATGGCTCCCCTCCCTGATCCAGAGTCCCTCCCCAGCTCTCCTGGAGCCCCTTTAGGCACTGGAAGGGGCTGTGAGGTCTCCCCGGAGCCTTCTCTTCTCCAGGCTGAACCCCCCCCAACTCTCCCAGCCTGTCCTCCCAGCAGAGGGGCTCCAGCCCTCGGATTTGCCCTGAAGTCTTTGAGCTGTTCATATTGCTGAGATTCTTCTTCCCTTCTGTTTTTCCCATCCTTTTACACAAACATTTTATCCTTGTAGTCCCTTCTCTTTGTTATTTGTCTTCCTTGCTTAAAATCCAGGTGCTGGTTAGTTTTTGGATGCATTATAGCTGCAACCCCAACCCACCTTTTAAGCCGTAAGCATGACTAAGGACAGTAAGACAGTATTTATTTTCCTTTTTCCGTCCATTGTGTTTATATTCATTTGTTATCCTGTCTTTGAAATGAAAAGTGTTCTGTGCAGCTGTTGACTGTTTCCTCTGTCTCATAAAACTTTTCCGATACTTGGGGCTATAAAAACTAGTTGTAATCTTGTTTGGGATTGTCTTTAGAGATTTGTTATCAGTGTGCTACCAGTAAAAAATGTGTTGAAACAATGTAATTTGTAGGGAATTTTTCTTCATTTCTATGCAGTAGCTTCCACAGCTAGGTAGGATATCTGCTTAGTGAAGAATTGTCTCTCTCCACAATGTGAACGTGCATCTTTATCACCTCAGCTTCTTTTGCATGCTTTCTTGTTACTGTCTTTTTGCGTTCAGGATAACTCACGGTTTTCTCTAATGCGTGTCTGCTCTACGGGAACTAGGGACCAGCACATAAAATTTACAGGCTTAAACCAGCACAATCACGACGAGTAGGGATTAAGCGTTGGGATCCCGTGCTTTAGGATGTTGTAGAAGTTCAAAAAAGGAGTGAGAACATTCAAGGATGAAAAAATACATTTGAGTTTATTATTACAAAAGTGCCACATTTGATTCACGAAGAGCCTGAGCGTGAAGTTGTTGGAGACATGGAGAATATTCTGCAAGAGTTTTGCTGTGCCTTTGTCCTGCTTTTGTATTTTTCCAAAGGCATCTGCCTTGGCTGCCGCTGAAGGCAGAGTGCTGGGCTGGATTAAATTTGGTCTGACCCAATGTGACTGCTGCAAGTAGTGTTTTTACGTGAATAGCGACAGTCTTTAAAAATGGAACACGCGTGTACTCCGTGCAAAGTGTGGCGGTATATAAATGTTCATAATATTGTAGGTGGGTGTTCAGGAAATCCATCTTCTGCATGACAAGACAGTTAAACAAATTTCTGTACACCAGGAATATTCAAATAAATTGCAAATTATCGACGGAGCAAATTCCCTGTACTTCAGAACCTGCTGGGTTTGAATCTCTTAAGTCACCTTAGCATTCACAACATGAGTGTGGGTTTAATTCACTAACTGTTTAAATATGTCATTCTTCATGGAGAAACCTTAGCACTCAGCCTTTGCACATGTTAAATTTTCATGGAACGTCTTCGATTAAAAGGAAGCTTTTGGAGCTCACACTGTTTATATGCAAAAAACTGTTATCGTCATAAAAATCCCAGGAGGGGAGCAGAAAAATGCAATAAAATTTCACACTGTTTAATGTTCATCACCCTCGGGTATCTGGTAGATTCCCACTAACTAAATGTGAATGTGAATTCCATTTGCTTTAGGAGCTGAATGCGCTTTATCAGCCAACTTGCTTGTGCTACTGCCCATGGAGAGGCTGTTATGAGTATCTTCTTTTGAAATGCGTTTGTATTTGTTCGGATTTCTCTCTTTACTGATCTGAGCTGCGTTTCTTTAGAGTGGTTTATTTCCAGTGACATGCCTGAACATCTTCCCTTGGTTCGTTTGATCACTTCTTGGCTGCCTTTCCTCCTTATCTTTGGACAGAAGTTGCTTTGTGGAAGGTCTGTAAGGAAGCAGAAGTGCAGTTCTTTGCTTTGCATTCCCTCCTCATCTCTACTAGGTTGTTAAATCACAGCCATATATTGGGGAATCTAATATATGGCTCAGCCCCATAACGTGAATCTGTTTTATCTGATAAAATACTCTCTATATTATTACCTGCCGTCCTTGACCACAGGTTACTGAAAGGTTGTCAGAAAGCTGCTGATTTTTACTTTTTGCTTTGTCACCATGGTTCAAAATCCCCCCTCTCCTCTGTGTCCTGGACTCCTCTGCCAGGACCGTGTCCAGATTTCCCTTTGCAAAGAAGTTGATGCACCAGGACAGATGGAAAATAAAAATGCTTCTCCCGAAGCTAGCGCTCTGCTGGCCACTAACCCACACCACCTGCTTGCCACCTCGCTTTCCCCTCTGGAAGCTGCAGGCGCTGTGTGTCGCCTCTGGCACGGCTCCTTCTGTCACGGCGGGGACGGCCCAGTGCCCCATCCATAACACTGGAGCAGAACCAACTGGTTTTGTCTCCTCTCGTTTCTCTTTGGTTATCTGAAATTAAGGTGATTTTTCCCTCTGAGCTGGCTGGCCGCATCTCCGACCTGTATCTCTCGTTTGTTGTACTCTTGCATTGGGGCCACTGATACCGAGAGAAAACTTTGCTATGTCTTCTTTCTGACAGTTCTTTTATGACAATTTCTGGGCTTTTGGGAGATGTGGGTTTTTTTTACCCTCTTTTAGAGAGGAGATATTATTTGTGCCCTGAAGGTGCTGTTAAGAAATGTTTGAGTTTTGAGTCTTCTGCGTGTCTACAGATATTCCCGTAGATCCTAGCACCAGAAATTTTTGCATGTTTATCATATAAACACTGTAGATAAGAAGCATTATGACGTTCTTATTAAATACAGTGTTGTACAGATGAGTAACGGAGGTACAGGGGAGGTTAAACGAATTGCCCAAGGTTAAGCTGAAAGCCTGAGGCTCAATGAGGCTTTGAACTTAGATCTGCTGAATCCCAGATAAAAGCCCTAACCTGTTAATTTTCCTTCCTACATGTGTTGCTGTTGCAGTTAATTTATAACCGTATCATCAAATGCAAAATATTTCAATGCAACACAAAAGAATTGTTTTATCAATTTTAGATGGAATTAACTTTTAAGAACTGGATGACCACTAATAAATATTTTAAAAGTATTATGGAAAGTGGAAAATAAATTGCTTTTAAGGCTTAAGTCTGCATTCAGGCTAAAGATATCCCTGTTTTAACTGTGTACATGCAGTTACCTGGGAGATTCTATATACTATCTTGATTTTCTGAGAGCGAAGGTGACCACTTTGCAGAGACCTCTCTCCCGTAGTGACTGTGGTGAAAGCCGGTTATATCCACTGTATCGTTCTTTGGTCAGAATATGTTATTGGTTTTTCTAAGACAGGCTAAACTGCTAACGCCGTTGTTTAGTGCTTTGGTTTTCCAAAGCGATTTTCTGCTTCGAGTTTTTTTTGTGTGTTTTTTTTTTTTAATTTTTAATTTTTGTTTTGTTTTGTTTTTTCATTTTTAGAAGAATCGCTTTCTTTGCTTCCAAAGTGTCATTTTGGTGTTAATTGCTTCTCTCCTGAAGCCTAGCGCGACAGGTAGTTTGGCGAAGGCTTGACTCTAGAAGCGATCGCTCGGTGTGGACCTAAGTTAAGTGTCATGGAAAAAAACACAGGAAATATGCATGTATATGTGCTCTCCAGGAACTTTTTAAATTCTTTGTCACAGTGTTTTCAAAGATAAGACGTTCTGAGTAGTCTTGCGGAAACTAGCATCTGGATAGCGGAGCGGGAACTTGGGAATTTTTTATCGGAGGGGAAGAAGTGCAGTGAGCGCAAACCTTGTAAAACTCCCAGGAATGTAGAATAGGGGCCTTTATAATGTGGGAGTGCCCTGCTCATTAACAGAGTTTCTATTAAAGCTCACGTCGCCCTCACTGCAAAGTCGATGCAATATTAAACAGAAATGTGTGGAGAGCCAGGCTGTGCTAGTCCTGGTGCTCGGGGAGGTGTACGCCTTCCCACGCTGCCCTCTGCTCCGCGCCCTCTTCGCGCTCCTCGGCTGCCGCGAAAGAAAAGGGGAAGCAGCAGCTCTGAGACCTGTTCGTGGTCCATCCAATGCCAGAGAAGCCTTTCGAGAATAAAGTCGCAAATTGGGAAGAGTATCAAGGAGGATATCAACAGTTGGCTTTTATGAGAGTGAAATTACTGTAATATTGTTGGTCTGAATTTGAAGAAGAGGTTTGTATGCAGCGTCACTGTCTCTCATTAGGCCACTTAATAATCTTGGTAAAGCCAGACAAGCTTTCAGACATTGTAAAAAGGCTGAGATGTCTTCTGGGGAATGTTTCCTCTGTGGCAGGTGCTTTGCAAGCCAGCTCGATAGCGTTACCGCATTATATAGATGCTGAAATGAAGGCTCGGGATCATAAAAGGGGGTCTCTGGGACTGCATTTTGAGAATGATAGTTCTTAAAACAAGTCACCTATGCTGGTGTTTGGAATTCAGGACATTAGGCTAAGGTATGGCTGATAGGTATACAGTCTTTTTTTTGGCAGACATGCCCAAGCTCTTGCCCATACTTCAAGATGACCAGAACCCACCGAAGTACTGCAGGGAGCGTCCTCAACATACCTCGTCCCGCTGAGGTGCAAGGTCTCCCGGATTTAGGCTTCTAACAGCTGCTATGCAGTTTCTGAGTTAGCTCAGAGGGCCTGGGAAATCCCTGCTTGTCTGCCTTCAGAAGCTATATTCATATATAATGTATAATATCCACCATATTTTGTAATGTTGGGAGTTTTGGTACTGCGTTTTCAATGTTCAGATTGAAATGATGCAGTAGAATGATGCTGGAGGCTTAAATTTCTTAATTGTTCATATGTATTAACCTCTTTTTATAAATTCTTCTGTGTGTCAAAAATATATCACTGGAAATAGAGTATCAAAGATCCTTTTCCCGTGTGAATGTTACTAGCAGCTGTCATATTTAGTATAAAATCTATAGAGGTGATATAACTTGGTCCGGCATTTCTGTTCTCTCTGTATCCCCAGTCTGCCAGTTCCTTCCCATTTAAGAAATGACGGTGGGATTAGGCATTTTATTATGTATACTTGGGTAGAGGATGAAATTCTTCAGCCTTTGTTCAGTCTGGGGAGTTTCAGAGGTGTCGTGGTCTGGAGCGAGAGATTTGCAGCTGAGTTTAGTTAGAACGGCTGCGAGCTGGGCGGTCGTTATAATGGGGTTTAATGCCCTTGCACCGGAGCTGCCTGCATGGAAATATCGTGCTGTTTCACAAAGATGAAAGGGGACAAAAATGGTTTTGTAATGTCGCTGCAAGAAGAGCTGCTTCTTGAAAACTGAGATGCGGAATTTGTGACCTGAAGGGCTTTTAGTGTTTCAGTGTAGAACGGTTTTTTGTCTCACGTTAGTGGGGCTGCATCACCTGCTGTCTCTGCGCGTGAGAAATGTGAAAAGAGGAATTCTTGAATCTGTATATTGTAAAGTTGTATTTCAAACCTGGCTCTGTGTTCTTTTGGAAAGTATGAACGTTGTTTTTTAAAGTGTGAAGTACTGGTTTTCGTCTGTTTCTCACATATTAACTATGGCATGGCAGGGACCTGACAAAAGTTTGGCAGTTTTTTACCTTCAGTGTCAATCTCTTCATAATTTTTCATGTAAAGAAAAAATAAGAAAAAAAAATTAAGGGAAAAAGAGACAAAATATACCAAGCTTGACAAGTATTGCCAAGAAAGGATTAGGAGAGAACTAATTGGGGATCATGTATCTTGGTTTTACTGTCGCGGCAGGAGGATTTTCCTGGCAGACGGTGTGCTGGGGGCAGCGGGTAGCAGACTGCTCATGGGACAGCAGCACTTCACACAGCACCTTTTTCTCCCCAGAAAGTCTCTCTTCTTCGTTTTCCTAGCTTGGTACAGAGATAGAGGGGATTAGCACTGTTCTTGCCATGTCTGGTAAAACCCTCAGGTGTGAACTGCAGAGCTTTGAAGTGAATGGCTAAGAATTGTGCTTCCAATCATCTGGTTGAAGTCTGCTGGTTTATCTCTCTGGGAAAGGCATTGTCCTTCTTCAGCGACAAATTACCACGCACGAGGGCGAAACACAGCCAGAGACACCCTCAATGAACACAGCCAGAGACACCTTCAATGTGACGGTAAGCGCCTGACCACGAGCCAGACCAGAAAAAGCATGGTGGACTGCAGATGTAAGACAGAGCACGTTTTCCCCTTTCGTACTAATTTTTTCCATATCCGAACAATTTCACGCTGATCGCACTGAAGGGGTCACCATCTCATTCTTCTAATTGCTGTGATTCAGAGGCAGTTTTGGAAGTGTCTTCTGTACTTTGCATACCGTGATACCATTCTTTTGCTTTTCAGGCTTAATGTGTCTTGAATGGAAGCAATGCAAAAACGTTTATATTGTTTTCTTTGATGTTTGCACACAAATGTCTGTGGATGAATGCCATCAGTGGGGCTCTGTGTATGGAGCCGTGTTGTTAACTAAGTGCTACTGCTGGCTTACGGGTGATTTAAAACTTAAATTTTCTCTTTCCTAAGCTGCGCTGTTATCAATAAATGTCATACTTCATGACTTTACGTGCATCTCTACATACAGGCGCACACACACACTTTGAATTAGAGAATAAAACACATAGCTGCTGGTAAGTTCACAGTAAGTGCGTAAGCCGCTCGGTCAGCCAGCAGCCCTCTGGTTGTGGGCGTGTTTCCTCGTTGGATGTGTCAGCTGCCACCATTTTTGTAGTAGATTTTCTCAAGCAGTCCATTTCCCCGCTGCGCAGGGGTTAGGGAATGCATGCATTTCTGGAATATTCAGAATAGAAAATGCCCGGTTCTAGTTTCAATTCCAGGTACAAACCAGTTTGAGGACAGCTGGATGTTTCCACTGAAATTATCCATTATGAAATTAATTTACATCTCTCTGGTTAATTATCGCTGCCATCCACAGCAAGCACGTGGAGTGAATAGGAAATTTTCGCTCTTGTTTTTGAACTGTATCCGCGGGCTGTGTAAAACAGCACAGACCACGTGTTTGTGAGGGGACCCTCCCAAGCTTGCGAGCTCTGAATTTAACGGCTTCAAAATACTTTGAGCCCTGGCTGGGCGAGAAACGGCGGTGTCTCCTGCAAACCAGTTTGGGCTGAAACTTCACCCGAATTTTTTGGAGGAAAGGCAACCCACCCCGGCGTGTCTTCTGCACGCAACACAACAAAGAGTGGGAAAAGCCTACTTGTGATAGGAGCTTTGCTTGAAGATTAGAATGGAAACTAAGCTGCTGGGCTGTTCTTTAAGAGCAGATGAAGCTTTATATTAACACAGTCACAGTTTATGGGACCCAGCAGAGAGCAAACGGGAGACTTAGAACCTACCTTTAAAAATAAATTTGATGTTCCTAAAGGCGAGACATTTACAGCTATTACAGTTCCATATTTATTTGTAGTCTCTTTTTCCTTGCATTTGCATTTAGATCTACTACTACACTATTAAATGTAATCTTTAGCTGTTTATACCTTATTTTTTGGAGACGTCGGATTTTCAGATTGATTTTTCAAAACTGCAGAGCTACCAGCAGAGCCTTGTAGTTGATTACACTCAATATTTCAGATTTTTTTAAAAAAAATCAATGCACACTGAATCGTGTGCAAAACCACACTGATTTCTTCTCATGAAATTGTAAGTTTGGCCCTTGTGATCTTCTCGGCAATCCAGATTTTACCTTCTGTGGTCAGCACTCTGCTGCATGCAGCGTCAGTAACCGGTGCGGCCCAGGATTTCTGTCTAGTCCTTGCTTAGAAAGATGGTGAAAATAACCACAATTAGTTGATGTCAAATTGATCTTGGTTTTCAAGATTCATCGGGGAGCCTCGTGAAGGCAAGCGAAGATCATTCAGGCGGCTGTATGGATTAGTTTATGTCTCTCTTCAGGGCTCTCTCCTGGCTGAAAGATTTGTCTTGGGATGTCGGC
This sequence comes from Ibidorhyncha struthersii, assembly GCA_013398815.1. Lineage (NCBI taxonomy): Eukaryota > Metazoa > Chordata > Aves > Charadriiformes > Charadriidae > Ibidorhyncha > Ibidorhyncha struthersii. The sequence continues at coordinate 1,282,815 of VZSZ01007750.1, forward strand.
GAAAACAGGCATTGCAATTAGCTCTATATAAATAGATTTGATGTTATTTAACACAATTGCTTACAATGTTTTTATAAAAGCTTGAAGAAAAAGTGGAATAAATACTGGAAATGGTTTGAATATGCAATGTTGGTGCTCTGCCTTTTGCTATTTTTCGTGGAGCGAAGGCCAGCGCGTCTGCTCACGTCGCTTCCCTGCTCCGCACCAGCACTTACCACTGCAGAAACGTGCAAAGTGCTAAAAGCATCGTTTTCTACTTGTTGTAAGTCCTCATAGGAACCTTATGTATGTTTGGTCAAACCAAACTGCCAACACTTTTCTTAGGCGATAAAAAAGCATTTTCAAAAAAAACCCCTACCAAATCCAAAAATAAATCCTGAGAATGTGCCTACCTAGGCCATAAAGGCTGCACGCTAAATCTGTGCCCAACATTTAAAATAAATGCTGAGGACTTGGTTAAATTTAGTCTTTGGTTTTGGGCAAAACTGAAGAAATTCCTCTTATGTGCCTTAGGTCAAAGCAGTTACATTTTCTGGCTTTGGAGTAAATAAATGCTGGTTACTAAAATAAGGAAGCAGTAGTTCCCTGTGCTGTAGCAGGCTCAGAGAGGTGAGATGGCTGATAACCAGAGGAAAATTACATACATTTGGTAGTGTACAAATGTTTCATGAATTACTGGTCTTTCACAATGTCGTGGTTTAAGCCGAGTTGACTACTGGGGACGTGGGGCACCCCAGATGGCACTGACAGATGCTCCCCCCCACCCCTCCTCAAAGAGAGAGGCAGAGGAGGGAAAGAGACTTAGGAGTTTAGAAGGAACTTCAATGAAATATTAGTAATAAATAATTAAATAGATACAAAACTGTATCAAGCTGCCAGGATGACAATCACGTCACTGGTGCCACTGGGGAGGTCCCAGACTGGAGTCAATGACGGACGGGAGCTGGATTCCGGGTCTGAATTCCAGATCGAGATCAAAGGCAGACAAACAGAGTACTCCTTAGATGTGGCCATTGAAGAAAGAGGGCTGCCCCTTTGATCCCTCAGCTTCTATACCGAGCGTGAGGCAGGTGGGATGGAATACCCCGTTGGTCAATTCGTGGTCACCTGTCCTGTCCGCTCCTCCCCGCGGGTGGGACCCCTCTGCGCTTTTCTGCTGCCGACCCTCCAACGGGGCACGTAGCAGAGTTCGCTGGCCGCGGGTGTCAGAGCAGTAAGGATGAGCAAGAACCTCTCTGCGTCCTGTGCCTTGGCATCAGCTATAGACGTCGGTCTGATCCCTCTGAGAGCGAACAGTGTCTGTACAATCTGCTGTTAGTTTCAGTAGTTAGAAGAGGCCCAGCTAAGAAGAAAAGTTACTGAACGAAATTGGTTGTGTTTTATCTCAAACCAGGACATTCCACCCCTTATTTCATACCATTTGCATCTTGCTCAGATCACTATTACTTTTCATCTTTCAAATCTATACACACACGCACATATATATATATACACACACTTATGCAGGTCACTTATCTACAATTTGTCTTTATATACAAAAGTTCCTGAAGTCCGTTTAGTTCATTATTGCAGGATCTCATCTCAGGTCAGGAAAGATGGTACGAAATTCATTGTGGTGTGTGCCCACGGGTAGTATGTCCATCTCTGGATGCTGCTTGATGAAGCTTGCTCAGGTTTCATCACCACTCTGTTAGCCTGAAAAACACTCATTGAACACTGTTAGTATTATGTAGTAATCAACATCATGCAGCTCAGGATTGCGTATTCTCACCGAGGGTTAAATTCCCTTGAGGTACACCTTGAACTTCTCCATTCTTCACCATCACCCACCAAGTACATCCAGGTCCTTGAGCAAAAACAGTCCCACCAATGGGTTTGCCTTTGCCTGAAGCAGGAAAAACCCAAACAGTTTTCCCTAACATATTCCTTTCATGCACCACAGGGACTTTATCTCCTTCTACAGTGTGTAAGAGGTCTGATTGAGCAGGACCAGCTCGATTGATGGATCCCCTGGTGTTAGCTAACCAGGTGGCTTGTGCTAAATGCTTGTCCCAGTTTTTAAAGGTTCCACCCCCTATTGCTTTTAGGGTGGTTTTTAGCAGTCCATTGTATCGCTCAATCTTCCCAGAAGATGGTGCATGATAGGGGATATGATATATCCACTCAATGCCATTTTCTTTGGCCCAATTACTTATAAGATTGTTTTTAAAATGAGTCCCATTGTCTGACTCCATTCTTTCTGGAGTGCCCTGTCGCCACAAGACTTGCTTTTCAAGGCCCAGGGTGGTATTCCGGGCAGTGGCATGGGGCACGGCATAGGTCTCCAGCCACCCGGTGCTTGTGTCTGCCATTGTAAGCACATAGCGCTCACCCTGGCGAGTTTGAGGGAGTGTGATGTAATCAATTTGCCAAACCTCCCCATACTTATATTTCAGCCAACGTCCCCCATACCACAAAGGTTTTAACCATTTAGCTTGCATGTTTTCAGCGTGTCTCACAGTCGTGGATAACCTGCGCAATAGCATCCATGGTTAAATCCACCCCTCGGTCACGGGCCCATTTGTAGGTGGCATCCCTTCCTTGATGACCTGAAGTGTCACGGGCACACTGAGCTAAGAATAGTTCACCTTTATGTTCCCAGTCCAAGTCTGTCTGGAAGATTTTAGCAGCCTGATCCACTTGCCCGATCCACGTTGTATTGATGTTCCTTGGTGGCCCGACTGATGGGTACGTGGGCATCTACATGGCATACCTTTACGACTGAGCCAGTCAGCGATATCTTGCCACAATTCAGCAGCCCAGATGGGTTTCCCTCTGCGCTGCCAGTTGCTCTGCTTCCATTGCTTTAGCCACCCCCACAGAGCATTTGCCACCATCCATGAGTCAGTATAGAGTATTGGCTGCTTTTCTCGTTCAGCAACATCTAAAGCCAGCTGGATGGCTTTTACCTCTGCATATTGACTCGATTCACCTTCTCCTTCAGCCGCTTCTGCGAGTTGTCATGTAGGACTCCACACAGCAGTTTTCCACCTTCGATGCTTTCCTACATTACGACAAGACCCGTCAGTGAATAGAGCATACTGCTTCTCATTGCCTCAGAGTTCATTATATGGTGGGGCTTCCTTAGCACGTGTCACCACCTCCTCTGGTGGCATTCCAAAGTCTTTGCCTTTGGGCCAATTTGTGATCACTTCCACGATTCCTGGACGATTAGGGTTTCCTATCCAAGCTCACTGTGTGGTTAAGGCAACCCACTTACTCCAGGTAGCATCAGTGGCACGATGAGTATAAGGAGCTTTACCCTTGAACATCCGGCCCAGTACTGGTAGTCAGGGCACCAGGAGGAGCTGTACCTCAGTACCAATGACCTCTGAAGCAGCTCTAACTTCTTCATGTGCCGCCAAGATTTCTTTCTCCATTGGAGTGTAGTTGGCCTCAGAGCCTTTATACCCTCGACTCCAGAATCCTAGGGGTCGACCTTGAGTCTCCACTAGTGCTTTCTGCCAAAGGCCAGAGGCTTCAGGCTCTGCCATTTTCCTCGGCTGCGGTGTAGAACACGTTTTTGATGTCCCATCCTGTTCGGACAGGTCCAAGGGCTACTGCGTGCACAATCTCTTGTTTAATTTGCTCAAAGGGTTGTTGTTGCTCAGGGCCCCACATAAACTCATTTTCCTTTTGAGTCACTTCATAGAGAGTTTTCACAATCTGGCTGTAACCTGGAATACGCATTTTACAGAAACTCACAACACCTAAAAAGACTTGTGTTTCCTTTTCTTTAGTAGGTGGGGACATAGATGTTATTTTGTTGATCATGTCCATTGGGATTTGGCGACGCCCATCTTCCCACTTAATTCCCAGAGGCTGGATCTTGTGCAGGTCCCTTGACCTTACTTCTTTTTATAGCAAAACCTGCTTCCAGAAGAATCTCGATTATTTTCTTACCTTTCTTGAAAACTTCTGCTGTATTACCCCACACAATGATGTCATCGATGTATTGTAGGTGTTCTGGAGCTCCACCCTTCTCCAGTGCGGTCTGGATCAGTCCATGGCAAACAGTAGGGCTGTGTTTCCACCGCTGGGGCAGTCGATTCCAGGTGTACTGGACACCCCTCCAGGTGACAGCAAACTGTGGCCTGCACTCTGCTGCTAGAGGAATAGAGAAAAAGGCATTAGCAATGTCAGTTGTAGCATCATACCATTTGGCTGCCTTTGACTCCAGGTCATACTGAAGTTCTAACATGTTTGGCACAGCAGCACTCAGGGGTGGTGTGACTTCACTCAGGCCATGATAGTCTACTGTCAGTCTCCAGTCCCCGTCAGACTTTCGCACTGGCCAGATAGGGCTGTTAAAGGGTGAGCGAGTCTTGCTGATCACCCCTCAGCTCTCCAGCCATTGGATCAGGTTATGGATGGCAATCAGGGAGCCTCAGTTGGTGCCATACTGTCATTGATGCACTGTGACCGTCGCAATTGGCACCTGCTGATCTTTAACCCTCAGCAGTCCCACAACAGAGGGGTCACCAGAAAGACCGGGTAGGGTAGACAGCTGGGTAACATCCTCAGTCTCTACAGCTGCTATACCAAAAGCCCACCGATACCCTCTTGGGTCTTTGAAATACCCTCTCTTGAGGTAGTCTATGCCAAGGATGCATGGAACATCTGGACCAGTAACAATGGGGTGTTTCTCCCATTCATTCCCAGTTAGGCTCACTTCGGCCTCTAGTACCGTCAGGTCTTGAGATCCGCCTGTCACTCCAGAGATAGTGACAGTTTCTGCCCCTTTATGATTCGATGGCAGTAGGGTACACCGGGCAGCAGTGTCCACCAGGGCTTCATACTTCTGTGGCTCTAACGTGCCAGGCCATCGAATCCACACAGTCCAATAAACTCAGTTGTTCCTTCTCCTCCTCCTGGCTGGAGGCCGGGCACCTCTGACGTTGACCATAGTACCTACGGTTAACAGATGGGTTCCTACCTGGACCGAAGGATCGCCCACCGCAGGTCAGAGCAGCCTTCCTCCTGTAAGAATTCGTTCTACTCTCTGCTTTACTTTGCAACTCAAGCACCTGTGCCTGCAGGGCTGAGGGAGGTTCTCCATCCCACTTCCTCGTGTCCTCTCCATAGTTGCAGAGGCAAAGACACAGGAAATCTTGGAGCGAGTTCAATTTGTCTTGAGTCAGAGGATGTTTTGTCTCGAGTAGGAGGGTGTTTTTTCTTAGCAGCTGCAACGTGGGTCTGTGCAGGGAAAGAATGGGATCTTTCCTCCATTTTAGATAGTTTATCAAACAGTTTCTCGGTTTGCTCAACTATTTTTTTGCTCATTTGCTCAGTTTTCTCAGTCATTTTCTCGGTGTTCACAGCCAGCTTTTCCACGGCTGCCACAGTGAAGGGACGAGAGAGATTGTCTTCATACTGTCGTACCTTGTTAACCACTTTGTTGACGGTGTGTCGGCATCAGATCCTCCCCAGACCATTGCTGACAATGTGTGGGAATATGTTGATGGTGCACTTTGTACCAGCGTTTTTAGCGTAGATCGTTTGCATGGCATTTCATCAGGGTCTACTGTCACTTGCCCGTCACTATAAATCACCTCTCGCACAGCCAGTTCTCTCAGGTACTTAACTCCTTTTTCCATGTTGGTCCATTTGCTTGGGCGGCGTTCGATATCTTCCTTAGAGGGATACCTGCACCTTACGGCTGACACCAGTCGCCTCCAGAGACTGAGAGTGCTTGTCTTTCTCCCAGTCCCTTTATTGATATCCCTGGTTTTACCTCAAACCAGGACACACAAGAAATTCTGGGTGTTGTGTGGTTAACATGGGAAAGTATGTTTTTAGTTTCAGATCCAATCTTTTATTTCAGTTTAATAGTTGAATTCAGCCTTAAAAAAACCCTCTAAGGAGCCAAGAGATAAAATCTTTTTACTCAGCCTTTGTTCCGTTGATGATGGTGGTAGAAAACCAAATATAAGTTTCTCATCCTGTTTAAAAATATCAACTTGCCCAGGGAATCTTTGCAAGAATTCACTGTGCTGTAGTTAACATTGGCGGTTTGAAAGTTCAGTGCAATGTAAATGTTGGATTGTACCTTAATTCTCTTTAATTCCAGTGCAATGCTTTTATCTCATATACTGCACCATGGATGAAATGAGCTATTGCATAAATCCAATTTAAAAAATTGATGAGCTTGTGAAACTGTGGTTTTAATCTGTAAACACTACTGGTAAACTACAAACATTAAATTTATATTTTTTTCAAAAAGGATCCTTTGATAACTTACAATCGATAGAAATGTTTCCATGCATTTTTTATGAAACCATGAAAGCAGTTGTTTCACTAGACTGCTCTGCCTTAATACAAACGCAAATATTGGAACACCAAGATCCTGAAAACGAGAGCATGCACAGCCTTGGAATGAATTGATTGTCACTGGCCAGGTGTAGGGAGGGATCAGAAAAGCACTAATGAAATCAGCCAGATTAGCCTTTTAAAATACTCCTGTATGAAGTTTGTAACAAGTTAATTACAGGCTTATGGATTTTTAAGTCATTCTCAGGTTGTTAAATATATATATATAAAAGCTATCAGTAACTAATAGCTGGAGCTGTGGAATCAATAATCTTTAAAGATATTGATGAATTCAACTGAAATTGATTGACCGATTTAAGTGATTCCAAGTAGACTTCTCAATATGTACTCGTTTTGACATGTTAAAAATGTCATAAAATTAGCTAGACATCAGAAATTTTTTACTCTTTTAGGCACGTATGCCGGTATAGCGTGATACTATACAGTATGGTAGATTTGGAAACTTTTCTAGATTTGGGGTTTTGCTATTCACTGGTTTTATTCAATTTGAGAATAACTTTGAACAGCCATAACATCAAAGAGAAATCTTTCCCAGGTTAGCAGTCTGTCGGTTCAGGTACTGTACGTGCACTAAATAACCTCCTGAAAATCCTGACGGTCTTATGTGTGTGTGACTTCAGTATTCTCTCCTGTTTGCTTTGTTTTGTTTTCTTGGTGGTTGTTTGGTTTTTTTAATTACTTTTCTTTTTTTATTAACCTTTTAACAAGAATGATGGCCATATATAGCTGCTCTGCAAGTTATCTTTTTATATATAATCTCATCTTTATGTAGCAATTTAGAAAGCCTGTGAAGCCCTTCCTGGCTGTTCCTAGCTGCCACTTGCATATAGCGGAGTACCTGCAAATATTCTTTGGAACATCGCTTACAGCTGGCACGTCTGCTCTGTTGAAGGCATCACCGAACAGGAGTTGATCCACGAGTAACTCTGCTGGCATTCAAGGGTGACGTTGTTTGCTGCTGTTTGTGGAATTAGATCTTTTCTGTACTCTTACAAGCTTCTTGTGAATTTGTGGAGTGTATTTGCAATAAAATGAGCAGATTTCTGCTCGAATTCCTTTTTAAAGTTTTTGGGAAAAGGCTTTTTAAAAAATTTTTTCCTCACTGTTGATGAATTTGGTCAGAGGGTTTGCTAAAGGTATTTGTGCAAAATTGACAAGAATTTCAACAACTACAATTTTTTTTTTTGCATTGCTCTCTATTAACAAGTCCACCCAGACTAATACTGCACAGGTGTGAGAGGGGGGACGCGCACAGTGATGAATTTTGTTAGCGAGCATCATCAGAGGGTCTGGTACCTCCCACCCTCGGGAACGGTGGAGCTGGGAGTACTTCAGCAGCACATCCTTTGCTTTAACAGCAGCTTTCCCTCTCTAACCATCCTACTTTGTCCAGTTTGTTGAGTGAGTTCATTGTGTTTTTTAATTTTTATGGTTTTTCCAGATCCAACAGTGTGTTATTGCAGTATATGAGTCCAAGTCCTTATGGTAAAGATGGATTCCCCGTTTTCAGGGAAAGCCTCGCTTAGCTTTGCGCTGTGCGGCGAGAAGCTAGCTCACACAGCGTACTCGTAGGACTATTTATTGTGCCTTGCCTGGGACTGTTGACATTTCTGTATCCTTTGCTAAACTTTGTTTTCTGTATTGTTGGGTGAAATCTGGGGGAAAATTCCGCCCTTTGCTCTGAGTCACTGGGTACATTTCTGCCGAAGTACGTGGAGTCGCCAACGTGGATGCAACTTGGAAATTCTCCAACCTCTGACTGAATGAAATGACAAAGGAGAGAGCTGCCAAGTGGGGGTTCTTGATCGCTTCTTTCTTCTTTTTCTCTCTCCGTGTTCTTTCAATAAATAGGATAGAAAATTTCCCTACCAGACTTAAGATATTAGACCTGGGAACACACGTGTTAGGAGTATTTAAACAAGCAGCGCCTGAACTCATAAGTCTCAAGTTTTACGCAGACCAATTCCTTCCCACCCCCCCTTTGTTGTCTTTCCAAAGATCTAATAGACTCTTGAATAAAGAATGCAAAATTGTTTCTTCTTTTACATCTAGTTCTTCATCTTTCTTGGTTCATTCAAGGGTATTTTTCTGATCTGTGCTCATGTTATCATTTGCTCCCGTAGGAGTGATTAGATTGTGCCAAAGCAGAGAGAGCAGAGTCCTTGAAGCAATTGAACAAGGAAGACGACTTACTACAAAAATGCCCTGGGACATGAATTGCTTTAATTAAAACCTCCAGGCAAAAGTTAGAAGTCTCAAAGTACATCTCATGTAAATAAGATGGCAGTTCCTTACTGCTTTTTAGTGTTGTTTGATATGTATTGCAGTCGAGCAAATCTGCTTTGCAGTAGTTATACACCTACTGTATAAATTTGTATTTTTGTATTTTTATAGTGCCATACAGATGTTAAGAAGTCTGTTTATGCGCAAGAGTCAGATTCCCAAATGCAGTATTCTGTGCGTGAAAGCAACAGTTGGAGGCTAAACGCTGTTAAATTGACCATTAAAAAGGAGTGATTGTACAGTAACTTTGAAAGTGGGAGTCTCTCTCATGCGTTGCAAGAGTGAACAGGTTTCTCTGAGACCTCTGGTGACTACGTGTGTAGGAAAAGCCCCATCAGAGACATCAGTCAGTATTTTAAAAAAATATTAAAAAATTAATCCTAATACTTGCCTCTTTTGCGACGCTATGTAGGATAAAACGGTACAGTTATTCTTTTTTTAATATGCATTGATAACTACTGTGTGCTTATGTCTATATATACACACACACATTTAAATATAAAGACATTTCAGGTGCGGGAATTTTTTAAGTCTCCACTAGAAGCGAGATGCTAAGCTCTCATTTGAGAGTTTCTACTCGATATTGCACTGATGCTGTGGATCTTTGTCACGCCTCTGGTTGTACTGGAGAGCAAAATATCACTCCCCATCTCTTCTCCCCCCCTAATTTTTCTTGAGGCATACTGCCTGATACTAAACCTTAGGAATAATGACAGAAATGATTCATTATTAACAAGTTAACCCAGACTATATAGGGCTTGAATTCTTCTGTCTGCCTTGGTGAGTTTGATGTGTATTTTCCTTCCAGAGAAAAAGAAGGAGTAAATTCTGTGCGGAATAGCCATGGGGTTCTCTTTATAAAATGTCTGCTTCTGCTTAAGTGGGCTGATGGTAGATTGGAAGCATTTCATTGCTGCTGATGGCAAAATGATACTTAATACTTCGCTGGAGATTTCTGAACTCCACCAGTCCTTTACTGCTAGGAGTCAGCATGGCATGGTAGATGAAGATCAAGACTAGAAATAAAATATAATTTTAAAAAAATGTAATTTTTGACCCTGACTCTGTGATTTTTCTGCCTCGCAGTGGAAAGCTTGCTCACCTCCCGCATTAACGTTTTGCCATTATCGAAATGGCTAGGTCTGCCTTCCTTACAGGGTGAGAAACGGGTGAATACCTTTGCACTGTTTGGGATAAATGAAGTATAATTTGGATATCTTGGTTTAATGTGCAGGTTTAGGCACGTGCCTTCCTGTCAGCAGGGCACTTTATGTCTTTAAATGATGTTCAGCTAAGTGTCGTTATTAGCACGCAGCCAAACTAAACTTCTCTGTTTCCAGTGTATTCCCATACCCATTAGCATCCCAGATATTTGCTTTGTGAATTTCCTTTATCAAAACTGATAGGTTATCCTCTGCTGCCACAAAATCCTTCAATTGCTGCCACAAAATCCTTCAATTACTGCCACAAAATCCTTCAATTGCCTTTCTTTGGACATCTGGTGGTATTAATTGTGTGGTGGACCTCAGACAAGAATATTCTGCCCAGTTATGTTTCTGGCTACTAGCGTGGCAGCAAGTATTATTAGTAGTTATTGTTGCGCAGTGATTTGCATTTTCAAACTGCCTTTTATCGAAGACCATTAATGAGCCATGTAGTGATTTGTTTCTTTTTCAGCAGCTTCAGCAGAGGTTGATGTAAGCAAAGTCACAACAACCGGCTAGATGTCCCAAAATAGGAGCCCTGGAATCTCGCCGTGTCCCGCTGGCAGCACGCCCACCGGGCTCTTCTGTAGTTTGGGCTGGTGATGTGGTTTAGGCAGAAGATAGTGGGTCTTCTTCATTTTGGTTGTACCTGGGCTGCTTCCTTGTGATGGAAGGTCAAGTGCCTTGAGGTTACGAGTGTCGGTGCGGTCTCTGCCCTGGGTGTATATATAAGGCCATTGGTTTATGGCTGTAATGTAGTTAGTCTTTCCCTCTCGATGGAGACAAGCTAGGTCACCAGGCCCCGGCTTCTCCAGTCTTGGCAAGCTTGGGGCTGATGGAACATGGTGTTCTTCTCGCCTCTGGTGAGAAAGGGGTGTTTGCATAGGGGATTTGCTCAGTACCTCGCTGTGCTGTGTAAGCAAAGAATCCTTCTATCAATTCATACAAGAACTAACCCTGCCTTTTTAAAGGTCACTTCTGTCTCAGTCAGCTCTTAAAGTTCAAGAGGAAATAAACTGCTTAGAGTTGGCATTTTTCAAGTCAAGTGTCAACTTTCCAAGCCCCCAAGCCAGCGAAGGCGGAGGAAGCAGAGATTAATGTGAGCTGCTTGGTTGATACAGTGATTGTGCAGAAACGTTCCCTTTTTTCTGTCCTCTTTATGGGGCTTTGGAATGAAATGGAACGTCGTTGAAATATCTCACTTTCTCCTTTTCACTTTGCAATGCAAAAGTATCCAAAGCTCTTTAGAAGTGCTTCTTTTCTCATTAGTCCACTGACAGCAAGCAGAGAGTTTGTCAGCTCCGGTGAAGTAGGACACAAGGAACATTTTATGACAATGCCAATATCTAAAAGCTCCTTTAACCACAGAATCTTATTATCCAGTAAGAATAAAATGCACTTTCAGAAAGTAGCTGAAGGGTGAAGTCTCCAAGCAGGTGCTTGCCCTTAACTGCATTGACGCCTTTTCCCACGCAGGAGACAGTGGATCGATAAGGAAATAAACAGGAAGAATGGGCTTTATTAATGAGGTACAATGGAGGCAGCGGGGGAGATGATGATGGAAGACGGTGGCAATCGAAGGGCATGCTGAGCACAGACCAGTTATTGGCTTCCAAAGTGCCTATATTGAATGTGGGAGACGTGGGCTATGGGGGGACCAGCACCACTAATTGTGATGTTGGGTAGCTCCAGAGAGTGAGCTGTGCATCCCATTTATTGCGTTGGGTTTTTAGTTTCGGTCTTGGCAACTTTCCCCTTCTGTTTTTGTTTTGCTGGCACATAAGCTCTCATTGAAGGTTTTCCGCCTAAAAATTTCTTCTTTCCTTCGTACAGGAGTTCGCAAAAATCAACACATCAGCAGCATTATCTTTTCTTGCTTTGCTTTCAAAAAAAAAAAAAAGTGCCATGGTAGGAACTGTTTTTTAAAGTGATAGATAAATCAGCCTTACCAAGTATCTCTGAGTTTTCCAGTTGCATGTTCTTAACCTTATGTTTTGGCTGGTACAGCTATGAATTCTTAATGTAGGAATGCTCTGCCTGCCTGTCATATCGTGGAAATTGGTGGTGATAGTGTATTAAGGGCTGCATTTCCAAATGGCTTTGAAATAGGAATAATTTTCTGTTTTTCTCTGCATGCAGGTGGCTACTTGATGGGAAATCACACATGTTAGTTTTGACGCCCTCTGGGTTTTTATGTAGTTTATGTTTGGTTTCTCTAGATACATATTTAAAAGAAGAGCTCTTTGGAAAATTTGGGTCTTTGAAATTTTTCTTTGGTAGTCCTACTTGTTATTGTCACCTGAGATGGCAGAAAATGAATATTGTGTGTCTGTTAACCAGAGCAAAGGTCCAAAGCAGATCTCTTCTCCTTGCATGAGAAGCTGATTCACGGTCTTTTTAATTCCTATTCGCATTATAACAGAAATACTCGAAGACAGGTGCTGTGAAGAGTCCTGGCTGGCGAGGTGAGGGTCAGCCTGATTGTTCTGGAGCGTCTGCTGCTCCGGTCACCTCCTTTTATGTCTGTGGAGCAGCCCAGATTATGCACCTCAGCCTTATCTTTATATGCGTCTGTGGGATGCCTGTGATCTGCAGCCACTTTTTATCTCCTCTTTGGTACCTGATCCTTTTCCGCTGTCCTCCGCAAAGGCTGTACCTTTTGGATAGCAAAGTCACGATCTAGTCGGAGCTGCGTTGCGCGGTGGCTTTTGGCATGCGACGTAGTGCTGAGGGAATGAGGCAGCTCTCTACGGAAATGCCCTGTCCGTTCTGAACGCTGAGAAAACGAGTATGTTCAAATACAATAGATAGCTATGCCCTTAATTCTTACATATTAGGACATTTTTGACACTTTTTGAATCTTTTTTTTTTTTTTTTTTCCCATGGGAAGCTTATGGTAGCAGAGACTGACCTGCTGGCCCACTCGCTGCCGTAGCCAAGAGCTGACATAATGCACCTGTGAGAACAGAATTTCTTTTTTTTTCCAACTGCTAATTTATAGTTTGGAAACTGAATATGACTCACATAGGAAAGAGATTAAATGGCATCTAAGAAAATACAACAAAAATGTGCACCTGAGTAAAATTTAGGCTGTTGGTGTGCATTAAAAATAAGCAAACCCTCTTTTTTAACTCTTTTCCCCGAATTTGCAGGCAGATTAAAAATCAACCTAAGCCACTGAATCAATGCCAGAAGCTTTGGGAAAGTCTAATAAAGGAGCAAATGTACAAGGATACTTCAGACATTTTTCCTCAGTTTGAAGCTTAAGGATTTCTTAAGCCAAAGGTGATCCCTTTTTGTATTTAATGGCCCATGATGAATTTCCCTCTGTTAATTTGTTTAGTTCTTCTATTGAAGGAGGCAGTGAACAATTGCTCCTTCTTCACCTCCTGCCACTCATCATTTTGCAGACTCACGATTGTTTTCATTCTTCTCAGACTGCTGTAGCAGAATATAGTGCAGACAGACATCTAATCTTCTGCATCGAATCAGTTTTTCCTAGTTATGGAGTACTACCCAGAGTGACATCTGACAGGGGCATGAGAGTTTGGGGGGTAAAGATTTATCAGGGCTGGTCTTCATTATTCTCCTTTAGATGGAGAGGGGAGGAATGATGCCGGTATGGTCAGGTGAGTGCTGGAAGGCAGAATGGGAGCCAGGATGATGGCTGTGTTAGAAACGAGTGCCCGAATCAGCACGGGCTGGGAGCTGGGAAGCAAGCGGATGAAGCAGAACCCATCCTGGTGTGACAAATGCCACTCTTTCCTGGGAGTGACACAACGCTTGGTGTTGCTTTGCATTGCGGGAAGCGATGTTTGCAAACAGCACTGGTATCCCACAAAGTAGCTCTGTAATTGGGTGTTGGTTTTGCTGTGGAGAGACTCCCACGAAGGTGAAAAAAGACTGCGCTTCTTCCACATCCCAGGAGAGAGAGATGAAGAGGATTGAATCGACCACCGTGTCCAAAACCGTCTCATAAGCAATTCCAGAGGAAACTGAGGCAGATTAGCCCAAAGGGAGCTTTCATGCAACCTAAATTAGTGGCTGTTGTGTGACTTCAGTGGTGCTGGTGTTTGTCTTGGAAAGGAAGAGGTTGAGTTCCGCATCCCTCCGGATACAGGCATGGTGCTCCCGATGGAGGTGCGATGGTGTGCACCATTAACAAACCCTGCAGCTGGGACACTCACTGATTGTGCAAGGAGCCCTGCTGCGTTTGAATCCGGTGTAAAACAGCTGGGTTAAAAGCACCACAGAAACGGTCTGAGTGTTTGCGTGACGGATTCCGATGCTGCACTGGTGAGGGCAGCAACTCTTCACACTGTGGCTGTTGAGTCTGCGCTGGACTACCATTCCTTCCCTCCACCATCTCCGTGTTGGCCCGTGGAGCTGGTTGGTGCGTGATTTGTGATACCAACCGGCTGAAACCAAATTATGTTGAACAGAGCTGTTCTTTTATGAGCGGTACAGAAACAAAATGGCTTGGTTGCCATGTGTTTAAAGTCATTTCCCTATCACAGCTTCACCCCAAAGTAAAGCATCTGACCTCTCTGCTCATCTAGTGATTTTGAAACCTGAAACTGCCACATAAAGTCAATTTACTTATCCACCTGACTGGTTTCTGTATAAAGTATTCATTACAAAAAGATTGCATAGCATGTAGTATTGTTTTATTAAACATTTAAAAATATTGATGCAGGAGGATTGATGGAACAGGGCTATAAATGTACTTGTTCTGGCAGTTCTCCTTCCACAGTGACAGCTTTATTCCTCTTGCCTTACATTGGTTTAAGGGTTCTTTCAGCTAATTTGAGGGACGGAAATTAGAGGAAAGTAGGTCTCTGTGCCCTGCACAGGGTAAGTCCTAATAGCGTCAACAGTCCAGTGGAGGATTCAAATAGCGCTGTGGGTTTCTGGATGGTAACAGGGAAACCAAACATCCCCAGAATGTTTTAGGAATTAGGTTTGCAGGACGTTATTCGTAAGTCTGATCTGGGCATCCTTTTCACGAGCAGAAATCACTGCTTGGAAACAGTGTCTGAGAAATCAGTTTGCCTCTGCTCAGCTGCCCACGTGTCCCGGCCGAGCAGAGGGAGGGCACGCAGGCGTACAACGCTTCTCGGGCTGCAGAGCCCCTGCAAAGGGAACGGTGGGTAGTCGTGGTGTGACAGTCTAGCTTAGAAAGATCCCAGTGTCTTTAGTCTCACTAGCTGACAGCAGATGGCTGGAGACCAGCTCTTCTCCGCTTTGTGGGTCTGCGTTTGCTTATATACGTGCCCAAAATGGATGTATAGGAGAATGAAAAGGAGTTGAACTGGGATGGAGCTCACCCCACACTGGGTGTTTTGAGGGCAGCTTCAGCTAACTCAGCTGTTCCTCCTTATTCTTGTTCGTAGATATATGTTCTTGCTTTTACATTTCTTTTTTTGATTTTAAAGAAATACTTGCCCCATATGGAAAATAGGCACCTTGGAAGGCAACATCAGGGTTGCAAGGTAAAGCTCTCAGAGGGCAGAAAATGCCGGAATGAAAGTCACCGATGCCTCCTTAGTCTGGTTCCTATACTGTGTGGGGTTCCTGTTTCACTTGGTAGAGATGGTGGATTATGTTGACTTAATGAGCAGCTATTCATGGTTTTCTATAGAAAAATCTAATAATCTATTAGTTATTTCTTGTGCTAGCCCTGTTATACCAGATGCAAACCAAGGAGAAAGCGTTAGCCTTATTTTGGGGATGCCATTCTGGAATATTTAGAACTTCTTCTTTCAAAACACTTAGCATTGCTCGGCACTGGTGAGGCCCCACCTCGAGTGCTGTGTTCGGTTTGGGGCCCCTCACGACAAGACAGACATTGAGGGGCTGGAGCGTGTCCAGAGAAGGGCAACGGAGCTGCTGAGGAGCAGCTGAGGGACCTGGGGGTGTTCAGCCTGGAGAAGAGGAGGCTGAGGGGAGACCTTATCGCTCCCTACAGCTCCCTGAAAGGAGGGGGTAGCGAGGGGGGGTCCGTCTCTTCTCCCAAGGAACAGGCAATGGGACAAGAGGGAACAGCCTCAAGTTACAGCAGGGGAGGTTTTGTTTGGATATTAGGGAAAATGTCTTCCCTGAAAGGGTTGCCAAGCACTGGCAGAGGCTGCCCAGGGATGTGGCGGAGTCGCCATCCCTGGAGGTGTTTAACAGAGGGGCAGACGTGGTGCTGAGGGACGTGGGTTAGTGGTGGGTTTGGCAGTGCTGGGTTAACGGTTGGACTCAGTGATGTTAAAGGTCTCTTCCAACCAAAACGGTTCTGTGATTCTACGATTACCCAAGGCTTCAGATGTTCTGGGTAGCTGCTCTTGATTTCAGCAGTAGCGTCAGTGCCAAGCACTGGGCCTCCCCAGGAAGGACTGCCTTATGCCTGGGCACCAAGGGCTGCCTTTGGAAAGTTCATGGCATCAGCTAGGAGCTCTGGCAAGAACTGGGACCAGTTTTTTTGGGACACTTCCAGTTGCCTTAATGTGAGACCGTTCTCTTTAAGCAATTTCTTTGCTTCATTAATCTTCCAGATTCTGCAGCAAATGAGGCAGAGAACCTGCAGAAAATAGATGCAGTTAGCAGCAAATCCTGATTTGTTATTAAAGCATGGTAGAAAAGATCATACAGTACCATGTCACATTGTTTATGCCCAAAGACACGATGGCACTTGGAAAATTCAGGGTTACGGGTCAGGTTATTTGCTCATGGAATTTTTAAGACCTTTGCAGTCTTAATATGGTTTCATATTTTGGATTTAGCGATTAGCAGGTCTGTTATAATGCTGTGCTTAATATGGCTTGGATCACGATAGACTACTTTGACATAAGTTGAGTCAAAGCAGGTGGGAGGCAGATATGAGATGAAGTTAAATTCGTGCTTGTGAGAAAGAAAAGCCAAGAACAGGAGTCTGTCGGAGCGCTTGTCATAGATTGCTAAGTGTCTTCTCAGCCATTCCTTTCCTTTTATCTGTGCCAGTGTCCCATGGGTAAGTGCTGGGGGGTAGGACTTAATTGTTTGGGTTTATTTGTTGTCAACAAGTATCTGTTACGAATTCTCTTCTGAGTCCCCAGGGAAAACCTAGACAGGTTTTCATCACATAACCTGGAGAGGTTTTCACTGAGAAAAGCCTGATGCTGAAATGCTGAGCCGTAGCTTTGAATGTCAGTGAGAATTATGGTGGGGGTCCATCACCGAATCGTTCTGCGAGAGATATTTTAGACAATTGTGTTTCTGTAAATTCATTCAGATAGTCTCAGATTCAGATATTAAAAAAAAGAAAGTGACTGAGCAGTAATATACAATACTCATTTCAATACTCATTTCACTGTGGAGTACAGTAATGCATGTTGGAAATGAGGTCTCATTGGAAAAGGTCATTTGAAACAGATCCGCAGAACCTTCACGAAGCTGTAATGAGTCACGAGTCTGCGAGGGCTCACTTGTTATATTGCAACGGAGGGTTTAATGTTTTGTTTTTCTCATCTAAACACTTTGATCCTCTTTATTTTATTAAGAAAAGCTATTATCTAAGTGTCAAGAGCCTGGAATTTCAGCAGATTTGTTTGCTGACAAGTTGGTTCAGCACAACCGTTCTCCTACTCACTTCTTTCCCTACTTCAAGCAAATTTTCCCTTTTTCCCTCCTCTTCCAGTCCTTTATCCTTTACAGCTCCTCAGTTCTCATGCTGCCTATTCCCAGATGACTTTTCTGCTCTCATGATAAGTGTTGGTTTGACTGTATAACCGAAATTGGAAATCTTCTTAGGCACTGGTGATGTTCACGTCACCCGGTGTCTGGGCTGTGTTGCTGTGCTTCACGCCGGGCTGGGGAGTTTGGCCAGTGACTTGACCGCTTGCTGGGAGGGGGAATGCTTGTTGAATTTAGAGCATTTACAGGAGATTTTTTACAATGCCCATAATACTGAATTGGGTTGAGCAAACTGCATCTCACTTCCCACTTTTGACCGTGCAACAAGTTGGAACCCTTCAGGCAAGTGTATTTGGGGGTGAGTGGGGCTGGTGGGGAAGGACAGAGGTAAAGGCTTAAACTCTATAGTGAAGGACAAGCAAAAAAAAAGACTAGTAAAAAAATGATGAGAAGTTTTAACTTTCTTCATCGTATTTAGGCATGGCCGTGAGTTCATCCAGCCCACGAGTGTGATTACGGATTGGTAACTGATGGGGCCAACTGCATTATTCATTATGGTTCAGATTGAAATGAAATCATGGAGGGCAATTTTCTGTCTCACACTTCAAGGTCAGATGAGAGTATTTATTATTCCCTCTCTGTTTATCTGCGAATGCAAATTGAATTTAGTGATTCAAATTGATGAAATGTTAGAAATATAAAACTCATCAGAGCTGACATGAAGAGAAATTACTGGGTAGAGCTGGCCAGTGACTTCCCCATCCCATGTACAGGCCTCTGCTTTGATTAGTAATTATTTCAGTCTTTGGGTTTTCTCATTCCCAGTTTTGTTTCAGTTGTTGTCATTTTTGTTTTCGAAGAAAAAAGTGTAATAACACTTTGAAGCATTTAGAATTTGAATTAGATGATGTAAATAAAGCCAGCTGCAGAGAGGATGTTTGGATCCTGGCTGGAGAAAAGGTTTTCTTTCAAAATTCTTCCTTGGGGTTGTTTTTTGGGGGCTGGCTTGTTTGTTTGTTTTCCTCCCTCCTATGACAGTTCCCTTTCTCCCGTATTTCGCACTGAACGTTCAAAGCTGGTGTGGGGTGTGATGGGGAAGGGAGCAGCCCGTTGCCGTCGGTCGGTGCTGGAGCTCCGTGTGTTGCCTTGCTGACCTTCCTCACCAGCCGGTGGGGTCAGGAGAGCGGGAACCAGGACCTGCAGAGGGGACCAAGTGAGCGTGGTGCTCCGATCGGCGTAATCGGCACGGAGCTGTTCTATTCCCAACTCAACGTCGTGCGTTTTGCACAATCGAGTGAACGTCTTTGCCCGGCTTGGCGTATCGCTCTGTGGTCAGAAGGCATCGCCGCACGCTGCGTCCTCCTCTCTGCAGGGCTGGAAAGACACTTTTAACTTCTTCTGGGGTGGGGGGTGGGGATTATTCTTATCTCAGAGTGGGGGTGGAAAATTCTTATCAGTGAATGCTCTTTAAAAATAGTCAGTCCTCCGTGATTGCTAAATGCCACATACAAAATTATGATACAGAGATAGATGATACATGCTCTATGGGCTATATGCTGTGTTAGTAATCATCCAAGACTGTTGGTTTTAAGTCCTTTTTAATTACTTGCATTTAATTAGGAACGCTGCATATTTACTTCTCTACCAAGCACTGCAAAGGGAATCGGTTTGCTCAGGATGCAAGTGATTTAGAACAAGAGCCACGAGTATTTGGACATAGCAAAAGCCCTGAATAGATTTGTCTACATAAGCTATTATAAATCGCTTTGTGTATTCAGCTATCAGCTTGATTTCTCCTGTAGCCAGTTTTACGGAAGACGGCAGCATTTTCAAGTTAGTAAGCACACAACAAGTGGTGTGGGTTCAGTGGCTTTTAAATACCAGTAAAAGTTTTATTTGCCAAATCAATGCCCTTAATAGAAGCTTGGGCCTTACAAAGACTTCAGGTTTGGTGGCTTAGAAACAGGACATTTCTTCCTGTAGTTATCTCACCCTTGAAATATTTTACATTCCAGAAGCCAGTGGTGGGTGTATTTGACAAACAATTCATGTTGCAACTTAAAACCAAAACAAACCTCAGAAGTCTCTCATTTATTAATTAAGACATTGCTTTTATTCTCATCTTGATGGTGGATGTGGAGAGCATGTTTATTAGCGTGACAGTACGTCTGGCATCGAGCGGCTGATTACATACCCGTTCAGACAGAGCCACCCCGGTCCCCGCACCCTGGCAGTGGTCCTGGGTTTGGCTCCTTCGGGTCGCGGTGGTCAGCAAAGCCGCCTGCGTTGCAGCGAAGGGAAGCAGAGGGTGCCTGATGTGCCTTTCTTCTAGTAAGTTCTAACTCCTGTCAGTCAATTATTGGCTATTGTACCGGGGCTGGGACGTAAAATTTGTGTTATTTTTGCTCTGTTACTCTTCACTTTGAAGGAACTGCATTTCTGAGCCTGATATTTATGCTGCTGCTTAGGGAGTAAAATTAAATGCTGTCTCAACAATAAAACATATTGTCAGTGTACCAATAAAGCTCCAAACATCTGTCTGCTTCTTGCCCATTTTGTCTGTCCACACTAACAAAATAATTCTCTTTATGTTGTTCCCTCAGTATAAATTCAGTATAATTCAAGTCTTCCTTGTATGTAGAGCAGCAACGTGATGTATGAACTGCTTATTTTTGAATGATTTGTGATTTATGGAAGCCTGATGATGGTGAGTTACATAAATGGTCTTTGAGAAAATAGAAAGTGTGAACCAAGAGAAAGTTTGCAGATGTTTGCTGAAGACTTGGGAGAAAAAATCAGCAAGGAAGCTTGTGTTCCTACTGACGCGCTGTAGACTGTTCTGCGTAGTGTTTTCTGTAGCAGTATTTCATATGGCTCTCTATAAGACACAGCTAAAGCTTTAAATAAAATAGGGCCTGTGTGATGACTTCCACTAAAGATGCTAATATTTGGTGGTGTTGCTCCTTCTGAAGGTAGTAACCGAATAAGGGCTAAGGTGGCGATGCTTGCCTCCAGCCTTCCCACTCGTGCGCCGCGGTGTCTGAGTGCAGGGATGGATGCTGCTGCTGCTTCTCTGCGTTCGCCCTTCTGCGTGCGAAGAAGAAAGCAAGCAGAATAAGGTGCCAAACAAACTTATTTTAATAAAAGTTAGCACCCAAACCTTTGACTTTTGAGCTGAAATACTTGTAGCGCTAAAATAATCTCCTCCTTCCTGATGTTTGTTTTTCTAGTTTACCTGACCTTAAATTTATTACTTTAGGCAGCTCCGATCTGCAGCAGCATTCTCAGAGCTCCCATCTGTCTTTTCAGCAGCATTTTATAATGGATCAGTTTGTTTCCTTTTTAACGTAAGATGGCGATTTTTCTGTTTTGCCAAGCTCCACCTTTTCTTTCCTGTGTCCTGTCCCTTTTTAAGTCAGACTGCTTTTGGCATCCTCTTCTCCCTTCAGTTTTCCATTTTAATTCCCGTCCCAGACGGTGGCGGCTCCTGTGGAGGCAGGTTGGGCAGAGGCTGAGGGGGGAAGAAGTCTGTGCCAGAAACTGGAGGTTGGACGGAGCCTTGAGGGTGGGGACAGGGATGCTCTGCCGCTATCCGCTGCATGGTATGAAGACACGCAGGAGTTACCCTGTTGCTACTTATGCCTTCATGTTGGCTTATAAAACCTGGGGGAGAAGAACTGGAAGGAAAAAGAACATTTTTGTTCAAGCTCTCTGTTTATCGTTTCCAGTGTGGTTTATGTCTTTGTGTGTACTGTCTATGAATGTGAAGATCCGTTGAAAAGGCTGCACGTTGTCACGCCTCAGGAATGGGCGTGCTTTTCTTCATCCAAATGTCTCGCTACAAAACAATTTCCCTTGCTCCTTTTTGCCTCATTAGCTTGTGCGCTAACCTTTTTATTTTGGACTCTGTCATGAAGATGTTGATAGCTACGGCGCGTTTCTTTTTTTCTGTTATGTATGTGCAATAGCACTGTCATCGTGTTTTCCCTCTGTGCGTCTTCAGTGTTGTTCCCATCCATGCTCCATGCGTTTCGGTGCTTTCTCGTTGATGTGATCCTCATTTCTGACAGTTGGCCCAGGAGTGTGCAAGTGCCTCATCTTCTCCTGAGCTGCAACATGGCTCAGACAGTGGCGTTCTTCTAATTGTCTCCGTGCCGCTGTGGACCTCTTGTTTTCCTCTCAGGCTGATACACAGACTGGTTCTGGCATCCTCTTTGCTTTCCCTGGTATTTTGTTAGTATCTCTGAGGTGGTAACTTGGCTACTGAAAGGGTGGAATGATTAAAATAATGTTTTATGGATCATTGGGGGGGGAGGGTGAGCTGTCAGCTGCTTTTGTAATTTTTTGAAGGAGATTATTAAAATGTATCTTACAGCTTCAGCATTCACTCTCGGCCGTCATTGTTCTCAGTCTTTCAAAGAACATTCTGGAAAATGAAGTTTTATCATTAAGATTACATTAAAGTGGATTACAGAAGAGAAGAGCAAAATATGAAGAGTCTCAACAGCTCAGAACAGAAAGATGTTGGCATCACATTCACTGGGATGTGGAACAAGGAACATTAATAGGCTGATAAACAGAAATGACTTTCTCTCTTTAAGGCTTAAAAGGTTTACTTTGAACTTGCAAAGATTTAAAAAAATGCCAGTTCTCCAAGCTTATATTGGACAGAGAACTTCGGGTCTATTTTATTTTATTTTTTGTAATGCTCATTTTGAGTGAGCAATTACTTTTGAAAAGCCATAGGTGTCATCAGTGTGGAAGAAGAGTGCCCACATCTAACTTCCCAATCCTGTTTTGTGTCAATAAGGAATATAACTTTCTTTTTGGATTTTTTTTTCTTATAGAGATGGTTTAGGTTGTATTTGGTGCAGTTTCTGGAAGAATTATCAGTCTTTCATAAGAGAGGAAGAAACAATCTCAATAATTTGCTTTGGCATGGTGTGGAGAGTTGTAAGAAAGTTGAATTTCACACTTCTTACAGCAAGGAAACCTATGGTAACAGCAGCACTAAGGAGTGTTTAAGTATTGTCTCTGCTTTCGTAGACATCTCTGGCATTTAAATTTTATCTACATTAATATCACGTTTGAGCTGAGGCTGAAATATAGGCAGACGATGGTGTTCTTTCCAAACACCATGCGATGGCTGAGGAAACTGTCCATTTGTCTCCCTTGGCTTAATTTTTCTCACGTTTTAAAACACTAATTTTCCAACCTAGTTTGAGAGGTGTGCATGTGTCTGAATGTCTGTGCCTTCCATGAGATGGGAATCTCAAATATTTTTCATTATTTCAAGAAGGAAACTTAGGACATACCTCATTTTTCTTTGCGAATGTCAACTCAACCATAAACCATCAGTCCACTCAGAATTTATAGAAATAGGTCACAATATTGGAAGATTAAGAAAAAAAAGGCTTCTCCGTTGTCCTGTCAAAATGTTTTGCAATTCTTGATGAATCTTCCCGTTAAGTTTTAAGATGTTGTGCAAGTTGTGTCTGTCTCCTGGAAATTACTGTCAGCCTAACTTGCCCCCGAAGGGGTGTTTAAGGTGTGGGATGCTGTCTTGTGAACTGAGCACGTGTTTGAGTTTGCTGGTGACACTGCAAAGCGGTAACCTCCAACCAAAGGACGGGCTGGAGAGCAGCGGTGGGTGGCTTTAGAATTCGGCAGCTGTAACTTCTGGATGATGCGGGGTTTGTACGCTGCAAGTCATCACTTCTTGAGTGACATATATGTGCTTGTGACATTTGACGTCTTGGTTATACCACTTCATTTTATCCTGTATTTCGCAGTATGCCAGGACTCAACCTGCTGGTTTTCATCTTGGGATGTTGGCTTCTAGGAAATTTTTTAATATGGATTTATTTGTAGAGTCCGACAAGAGTTGATTCTTTACTTTATCCCATGGAATTCTTGCGTTATTCAATAAAGAAAAGGCTAGAGTTCTTGTTAAGTAGCCACGAGACTGAATTTGAGATGTTCGCTGCGGTTGGGATGGGGAAGGGGGCATCCGGTGCAAGCCTGGCGCTGCTTCATGGTCCATCACCATAGCTACTGCTCTTGGGCACGGGTTCCCTTTTTAACTGATTAATTAAAACAGAACCGAGGAAGTAGTGGTGCCCTGGGAACGAAATTATCCATTTCCAAATGCAGATTTGAAGCCCTCTTGATGAACTTTCCCACCTGAATACAACAATAAAGAGACTATTTCACAGTCCCTGATTATTAAATTGGTCTGTGAATAGTCCAAAATTGAACTGGAGCTTTAAACGGGCTTCTAATTCATCCAGTGTTTAAAAATGCATGTTTTTCCTCAAGGAGGAGGATTTTGAGGTAGGGAGACAGCTGCTTGGGGATTTTGGTGAATTCCTACCTAAATTTCCCAAGAAGTACGATTTGGTGACCTGGCAGTGCAGGATGTGCTTGAATTATGCCGAGTGTCTTTTAAGGCGGTGTTCCCTTTCGAATCTATCTAAACAGTACCTTAACAATAGTGCTATTTTATTTAAAAGCATTTTTATTTATTTTCTTTTAATTCTAATGATAAAGAATACCTCTCTGAAGCACTCATAAATTTTCCAGTGTTGTTTTTAGCATCAGAGAAACAAAGATCATCTGTTCCCAAGTGAGCTAGAGATGTTGGGTTTGATCTTTCTACTTTGCTTGGGGGTTTTTGACTTGTGTGCAATACTTTTTTTTTCGTGTCCTGCTCATTCTTTAAATACTTAAAGTTAGTGCAATCATGGATAAACTTGTCGTGCTTAAATTACGAACCGTCTCTTAACAATCACAAGAATTATTTCACTCTTATTTTGTTATTGATCAAGTACTTTGCCACCGGACTCGATCTGTGATGATCTGCTGGATGAGTGCGTTGGGACAGCTCTCCATTAGCGTCCCAGCAGCAGACTGAGTGCCTGAAGGGCATGATGAAGAACCTCTCCGGGAGTAATTGTGCGTCACCATGTCATGCTGCACAGAGAGCTGAGGAGAAGAGGGACCAAGCTATTCTGGCTTAGTTGAGAATTGTGTCCACATGGCAAAAGAAGTGCTAATCACCTGGCCTCAGATGATATTTCTCTTCCAATATAGGTTGCTGGCAAGAGCAATGTGCAGGTGGTGGCTATAATTACTTGCTGAGTATTATCTGTCTGTCAAAACAGATCATATTAAACCTCAGTTTTACTTCTACTTTGTTAGGAAAAGATTAAAAGATACAGTAGAACCCGAGATCGTACGTTGTTTGTTGAAAACAAGGCATCTTCTCAAAGGCAAACTGGTTGATTTTGAAATAGGTATGCAATTATTTAAATGCTTTGTATACGTGAGGTTCCAGTGATTGTCTTGTGCTGCACAAGAAGGCTGTCACTGGGATGGTTCTTCTCTCATACCTTCTTCTGAGAACAGCTGATAATGAGACTGCAGCTACTCGGTTTCCAGTGGTGCAGCCGTAAGGTGAAATGGCTCCAGCCCCGGAGTCCTGGTATCATGGTGATGCTTCTCTCAGGTTTTTCTGATCTGACTAAGAGGCAGTGATCAAGATTTCACAGGTCCGTATTATCTTTTTTAGTGCCCGAATACTGGAGAAGGCCCGGCAGCAGCTACAGGAAGAAATACTACGGATTCAGAGCCAACTCTTGGATGAGAAGAAGAAGCGTGAGCAGCACGAAGCGCTGGTCAGACGGCTGCAGAAACGTGTACTGCTGCTCACCAAGGTGAGTTTCTAGATAATGTTTGGAAAAGCCCATGTCCTTATTTCTTTCGTCCAGGTGTAGTCCCTGCTGTTTCTTCTTCGTTCACCTCTGTAACTGGTCCTACAAAGTTGCTATGGGGTCTTTGCGTAGCGGGTGCTATAAGAGACATGAAAGTTGTCTGTAGGGCTGCGTTAGAATAAAAGTACTCGTACACCCTAAGGCTCTGCTGGTGTTCCCCCCATCTGGGCCCACGCCGTGTTGGTGCTACATAGCTTCGTCTCAGGCTTGGCATTTGTGCGGGGGCAGAGAATTGAATCCTGTTGTCGCTAGAGTGTTTTGAGCCACTGAAGGGAATTTATAATGGCTTTGGCTGCGTCGCCTCCTTGCCGAAAGAGAATGAAACGACAGCACCTTGTCAACTGTTCCTGTGGAAAAACAATTTACAGAGAGTAAGAGATTCGCTTTCCTCTTATGCTGAAAGTCTGTTCCAATGTAATGGTAGGCACTAGACCAGTAAATTGAAAATACGTTTTAAGATTCTTTCTATAGGATATATCAAAGAGGTCTGCATTATCCTATATCAGGTACGCTCTCATGATGAAATTCTATACAATAATTTTGAAGTCTGTAGAGAATTGAAAACTTTATATTAAATTCTGAGAGCACTCTTTACCCAAAGGGAATAATAATTCTGTATAGTCAGAATGATAGGTACTTCACTTCCCAAGAATACTCCTCACAGCACTTCCCTGAACTGAGCAATCTACCAGACGTTATAAAGCTGCTCCCGTAAGTAAGCTTCTGTGTGTGCGTAAGGTCAGAGTCGAGTGAGAGGGAGCCAGGCACATCGCGGTGTACGGGGAGGAAAGGTGCTGGTTACGGAGCAAGAGGGAAAGGAGCTGTTCTGTTGCTTGTGCTTCAGGCTTTAATTTTCAGTGTCAGCTAAAGGATTTTGATCGGTTTTAATTGTGCTGAACCCAGCCCTTTGTAATTCCGTGTCGTTGTTAAGCCAAAGAGTCTGTGACATACGGTGCAGTAAGCAGGGCTTCTTGAAGCAACTGCTTTACAGGAGGATATTCTGTCAGATCCTCTGGCTGGAGAATTTGATGCCTTGGAGAGTCACATGAGTGAGAAGAGAAAAATTACATCAGTTCTTTCTGCTTCGCACTGAGGCAGGCACTGCGGTCAGGGTGCATGGACCAAACTCGCTCCGTGGAAGCAGAAAAGGCACCTTTCTACTACCCCCAGCAGCAGCCAGCCCTCCATACCGTTCTGGTCTGGTACTGGCATGGCTGGGTAGGACGCAGGTGGATACTGAACCTGATAAAAATCCTTCCTTTCCAGCCTTCTCAGCTGTGTAGCATTGCGCTGGGCTGCTCAGCCCTGAAGGGAGTTTCTCAGATGGTTTCTGAAATATTCCCTTTGTTAACTTATTTCCAGTCCTCAGCAGAAACGTGTTTTGTCATAGAACACAAAATATCATTACTTTTCTATAAGTACTGGACAAAAAGACAACAGTACTTCATCATGTGATGGATTGTACCCTAATTTATATGGAAAGACAGAGCCTTTGCTTTGTTTGCTATCCTCCCCCTGAAGAGGAGTAGAGGAAAAGTTGGAAACGTCCTTCATCAGAGCATGGCAAATAAACTTGTGTTTTGACAGTGGGAGTTTTCAATGTGCTCAGTGATTCCTCAACCGGCCTGTTTTAAAGGAATAAAGGCTTTGCTGTTCTCTGAAAATTTATATTCCATCCAGGGAATGCTCAGGGTCCTTTGTGAAAAGTAGATGCTTTATGGTACTTGGGCAATCTATCCTTGGCACTATTTCGCCTACTGGTTGCTCTTCTCATGCAAAATCAGAAGAAGGAATTTCATTTAATTAAAAAAGTATGATATTGTGATTTAAAATGAGATTGAGCAAATATACTGCCTGTTAAAAATAATTATTTTACATTGAAGGCATATCACCTAGAATGGTATTTAATCATCTAATTAGTGGCATCAGTAATACAGTGTGCTTCTATGTAATTCGAGAATAGAAAAGATGAGCTCTCTCTGTTGAATCTTTGTCTTGTTAAATAGGACTGTGAAAATCTAATTTGGGGGAGACAATTATATATATGATTGAATTGCTATTGCTTTTGATAGTGTGATTTTTGCATTTGTATATATTTGACCCTCTAGCGGGGCAGGGAATGTGGTCCTGTATGCTGAGCAAATAAGGATTGAAAGGCGTCAGGCGTGTTTGACAGTGCAAGTTTAATGCAGTAACAGCTCTCCTTTCTTTGGGCTCAAATTGTAACCTGGAAGGCTCAGGGCTTGAATAATTTTTGAAAGATAATAGGAAACAATAAGCTGTTCTTAATTTGGTAACAGTAGTACCTAGTATTTTAGTAGTAAACATACTCTCATCAGGAGGTACTTGCTTTGCCGATCTCATTCCTTCTCAGCGTACTTTTATGGCTATTGAATTTTCTTCCTTGAGATTCAAACAATATTTTTTGGCTTTCAGAGATTGCCTGTCTCACTTGTTCAGTCTTGTTCATTTTCTACTTGCCACAGTCTCTGTCCTTTCTTGGTTGCTTTCATATTTCCATTTCAGTGCATTTAACTTCTCCCTCCATTGCTTGCTTCCTCGCCTCATTTACTTCTTTGGGGCTTTCTTGACCTTACTTGGGCCTTTCCAGTTGGTTTACTCTTTGGATGTGGCACGATTGTCAGTCAAGGATAGTTCGGTGAGTCACTACAAACCCCTCTTCCCTGGCAGATGTGAAGAACAGCGGTCTCCAGTCTTTGACATCCTAGTGCAGTGGTCCAGCCCAACCGATGCCACCTCTGACAGCGGGCTGGCGCAGGAGCTGCGACCTGGGTATGCCTGTTGACAAACTGCTGTTTAGAACACGTTAGCTGGTTACTTTCTCCCATATGTCCTTGTAAATCAGGGCGGTACTTAAGTTTTCTGATCTACATGTTTTCAGTGAAACATAAGACTAGATTTGGACGCCGCGGAGGTTTTTTCAGACATTGAGGGCTTGAAGGTATCTCCTGCAGTGTCACTCAAACTGATGTTTGAAGGGATGTACTCACACTCGCTCTTTTAGAGATCCACGTGGCTGGGTTTGCTGACTGTTGTGCTGTCTTTTTCCTTTGGCTTTGCTCAAAGTTTTAGGGAAGTCTTTAATCTTTGCTTTATTACCTGAGGTAGTTCCAATACAGCAGTAGTGGGAGATATCTGAAATGCTGGGGAAGACCTTGTCCACCTCCGCCCTTTTCCTGTTTGATTTTCTGTTGTAATGGCTTTGAATGCCATGTTTACCTACACAGTTTTGTATTTGACTTTCGTGTTGTCCTCAAGCTCTGTGAGTATTTCTCTTTTTCTGAGAGCTTTGCACACAACTCCTGGTATTTGTTTATGAAGTAGGCTTGTTAAAAACAATCAATTCTGCTACTGAATGGCTAAAATTTGAATCTCTCAGGAAATTTTATATGACATGTAGGTCTCCCAAAATGAAAAACCCATTCTGAAATGCCTTATCTGAGTGCAGGCAGCTGATTGAGCCATTGGTTAATGGAAAGAAAGCTCTGGTCTATGTCTTTCAAGGGGGCAGCTTTTGGGAGGCACAAATGGACCTTGTGCAGGAGAAGTGAGGCTGGAGACAAGCAAGAAGGGCACACTGAAGGGTTCCCAAAGCCTGCTCATGTGGAGGGCCAGGAGTTGGCTTGCATGGGTCTTTTCAGGGTTGTCACCTCCTCCTCTCCTCAGGTGATTTTACCCAGTTGCGCTCAGCCCGTAGCTACATTTGTTATTTAGCGGCTGTTAGGGTTCAAGACCTGCCAGCCTCTTCTCCTGCGGTTCAACGACTCCTTAAAACAGTTCTTCTGTGCCCGGGGCTGGTGGACACAGCTGCACACAGCTGCACAGAGAGCAGGAGCAGCCTATAGCACAGGCAGCGGATTTGACCGGAGACCAAATGCCCTGTTTGCTTGCAGCCGGTGCACAGTCCCTCCTTCGCGGGAGGCTCTTGCCTATTTGCCTACACAAGAACTCAAAATGTGAAGTGCAATTTCGTTTACTTCTTGTAACTTATCCCAAATGAGTCCAATTTGCTTCTCAAATTGTAGACTTTGTGGATGTACGCTGTCCTAATTGCATCCCTTGCTCTCGTATAAGGCACAACGCAGCAAATGAATTAATCTGATTGTACTGGATGTTGTTGTTTCGCTGTGTTTATTCCCCGTCTGTGCATTTGTCTGCCTCTGGGTACTCCGCTGCCCGGAGAAGGCGGCTGAAAAATTCCGTTTTGTTTTCTGAGCGTTCAACCAGCTCGTGCGATCTGATAGGAAATCTGTTTCTATTGAGACATAATTTAGGCCATCGCCATAAAAGTTGGTGATTAAACAAGTATTGATTAAGCAACTCCAGCTGACTCTTCATCCAGCCGTGTTCCCTGAGATATCTTCGCGAGAGTCAGTGCGAAGTATGAGTGACTCCTGGAGCCCAGAATGGCAGAGATGCATCGGAAATGGGACGAGGTAATTAAACTGTTCATTAAGCATGGCAGATGCAGAGTTCATGGCTTGATTTGCCATCTGCTTTGTTTTGTAATCAGTAAAGATTTAAAATAATGCTGAAGGTTTCTCTGTCATATTGGGTCCTGCGTTATGTTTTTTTTTTCTTAGGCGGCAGACGATTTTAAAGTACAGGGAAGGATCTTAAAGGTCTGAGGGTTCAGCAAGGGAGGTGAATGAACCCTTTTTCTGGGATACGTAAAAATTTAACTTTAAATATTGCACTTAGTAGCACTAAAAGCAGCCGGTCTGGCAAACAGATGCCTTGCAACAGACCTTCTTTTGGGTATCGTACCCTGTGCTCTCGTCCAGGCAGCCTGGACAGCTTTGGGGCAGCACTGAGCTGCTCCACTGCGCTACGGGCAGTAGCGAATGCTTTTCCCTTGCTGTTATGATACGATGCTTCATCCTCCCTTTGATCCACTTCATGACTCCATGTATATCATTTAAGCAGTGCCATTATTTGCACACCACCAGCTGCGTGGCCACCCTGCACGCGATTGTTATCTGCTGGCAGCCTCAGCCTTGCCAGCCCCTTCCCTCTGCTCACCGTGTCTGCCCTCCGTAGATTTTTATAAACCCGGGGAAGTTATCTTCCTTTTCATGCCTGCGAATAAATACATTTTAAAGTGATTCGCCTGCTCCCTCTCCTGTGATTCGGCAGGGCAGGCTTTGTGGGGTGAGGCGGTCCCTACCCCATCGCCCTGCAGCTTGAGAAGAGGGGTGATGGGGCACTCCGTGTTTGGGAGACTCAACAGCCTTTTCAGCGGAGCACAACTCCCTTTAATTTCAACTTGATTGTATTAATCAGTTAAATAATTTCAGAGAAAAGGTGATTGGTAGTTATGGGTGGAGGGGCATGATAGCAAGGGAAGAGAGAAGATCATTAACAGCTGTGGGATAGAGAGAAAGAGGTAATTAATTGCAGTCTGTGGAGTACGGGGGGTTTGAACTGGTCTCTGCTGAATTGTAATTTTTCATATCCAGTAACATCACGAATTTTAATTCCCAGACTGCTCTTGTAGGGTGCCTTTTTTAAAGGATGGGGACTAAGAGGTCAGAGATGAGGTAGATGCTTTTACGAAAAATCCCCCCTCTCCCACCGTTAGCTGGTGGTGTATCGACCCCGAGTTCACTCTGGTGCAGGGTGGTCACTGGGCTTCGTCTTCGTGCTTTACACAGGAGGGTCTGGCTTACCGGATAAAGCGTGCTAAGTTTTGTGAGGAAAAAGTGAGATTTGGGGGTTTGATGACAGCTGCTGTAGACATTTTCTGTTGGGGTTGAGTAAATACGATGTTTTGTGTTTGCCTCTGTTGGTCTCTGACAGCCTTGTGTCTTGTGAGGTGGATCAAGAAAAGTGGGCTGGATCCTGGGGTGCATCCTGGGGGAGCACCAAGAAGAGCGTGGCCAGCAGGTCGAGGGAGGTCATCCTCCCCCTCTGCTCTGTGAGGCCACATCTGGAGTGCTGTGGCCAGTTGTGGGCTCCCCGGTTCCAGAAGGACAGGGAACTGCTGGAGAGGGTCCAGCAAAGGGCTACAGAGATGATGAGTGGACTGGAGCATCTTTCTGATGAGGAAAGGCTGAGGGACTTGGGGCTTTCCAGTCTGGAGAAGAGAGGACTGAGGGGGGATCTTCTCAATGCTTATAAACACTTAAAGGCCGGGTGCCGGGGGGGATGGGAACAGTCTTTTTTCAGTCGTTCCCAGTGACAGACAAAAGGTAATGGGCACAAACCTGAGCATAGGAAGTTCCATCTAAACCTGAGGAGGGACTTCTTCCCTGTGCAGGTGGCAGAGCAGTGGCACAGGCTGCCCAGAGAGGTGGGGGAGTCTCCCGCTCTGGAGCCATTCCAAACCCGCCTGGACGGGATCCTGCCCAACCTGCTGGAGGTGTCCCTGCTCTGGCGGGGGTGGGACTGGGTGAGCTCCAGAGGGCCCTTCCAACCCTGACCAGTCTGGGATTCTGTGATTCTGAGGTGCTTCAGGGAAAGACAGTTCTGGGAGGATTTGTTTTAACACTAACTGTTTTTTTCCCCCTCTGTGTAACCCAAATTTGTTGTGATTTTTTTTGACTAACATCTTGCAGTTCCTTACTGGGTCATGTTTTAGTGCTGATCCACCGAACCACCTTCTGGAGCTCGGGCAGCTGCCTCCCAGCCGTAGCGGGGTTGGAGGTGATTTGCTGCACCCCTCTTTGCCTGCAGTGGGTGCTCTACAAGGAGATTCTGCAAATATTTATTCTGACAACACTCTTCCTGTCTGTTGTTTTTTTTAATGGCTGTGTCTGGTCTACTTCAGTTTTCTTAATCATCTTGCTGTCTGCACTGTAGGGACCTTTAAACCACGCTCTTGCCTTCTGTATGTAACAGCTTCCTAGGATCTAGGACCTGATCCCAAATATCTCTAGATCTCAGAGTTTGAGAGTGATTTTCCTCCTTTGTCTGTACCCCCTGATTTGTCTGCTGCTGGGTTTTGTTTAGCTTGTAACAGAATGATCTGACTCTAGTTTTCATGGGAATTGCTACAGAAAATACAGAAGAAGAAATAGAAATTCTTCTCAGCCTCCCCGTAGTCTCGACTGCGTTCCCCAAGCCACGCGGCTCTGCGGTCACGGGAACACGGCAGCGTCGGTGCCTTCCCCTGCCTCTCCCAGGCACCGGTCACAGCAGTGAAGGGAATGGTTTCACCTGCGGTGCCAGCGCTGCCCTTTCTGTACCGTCCTCAGCAGAGCCCCACGAGGCTCTAACGGCAGCTTTTGCCGAGATTTGTACAATGACAGACAAACTTCGGGCTGATTTGATGATATTCATTACAAGAGCTTATTTGCATGCTTGACATTTAAAAAATATTGTGTTTGGAATGTGTTATTTATTTTGAGACCTTTATTAGGCAACCTCAGTCTAAGGGTTTAATTGTTACTGATAGCTAAGGGTATAATTACTCCAGTAAAATATCATGACTATATTAAGCAAATGGAAATTGTCTTCCAGAATAAAGTGAGTACAAGGCATTTTCCTTTGAAACAGGCTGTTCCACAGGGCCTGCTAATATCATTTGCTAATACAATTGCAGAATCTCTCTACAAAGAACGAATAAGGAGAGCTGAAATCAATGTGTTTGGAGAGGAGGCTATCTGTTGTGGTTTCGAAGCAGTGCACAGAGACCATTTGGAAGGAGGAAGTATCTTTAAACAAACCCAGAAAATATTACTGCTTCTCAAGTGAGATCTGCAGATTTCTGAAAGACAGGAGGAAAGCGTGTTTTCTGGCACGGGCTCCCAGACAAGTGCTTGATTTTCTTTGACGTGAGCTTTCTTACTTTGCCTGGTTTGGTCATAGGTTTACTACTTATTTACTCAATGAAGAAAGCAGCAGAGATGCTGAGTTCCCACTTCCTTATCCTGCTCCAAAATGACTTCCCAAAGCCTGAGAGTTCCCCCCTTAGTTTCTGACTTGTCGGTCTGCCCGCGTGGGAGGGATCTCTGGATCCGAGATGCCCGAGTTGTTCCCTGGCTGGGGGCACTGCAGATCATACAGTCATAGAATTGTCTGGGTTGGAAGGGACCTTTGCGATCATCAACTCTACCATCAACCTGACACTGCCTTCTTGCTCTCCGTTGGATCCTCTCTAGTGAGCTCTTTTGCTCTGGATCTCGTGTTGCCCTAATTCTTCATAGCTAGTGGATAAATTTGCCTTTCCACTGACTTTGGATATTCTACCTCTTTGTGTACCCGTATGGGTCCCATAGGAATTTGTCCCTCAGAGGCATGGAGGTGACACGCTTCGTTAGAGTAGAGCGTCATCACCGGAGGGCTTTCGACATGGCAATAGTGAACGTTGGCTTCAAATGACCAGCCTGGAGGTGGAAGGTGAATTGACTCGTGGGCCTTTCTTCCCTTTCCCTTTTAGAAGCGTGAAAGAGCTCATAAAAATTATCTTAGCAATTTTTGGGGAATCAATTCTGTGTAATTCTTTCTCTTGTCTGTTTATGTATCTGATAAGCCTTGTAATGATAAAAGTGCAACGTTTATGACTGTATCTGCTGCTTTTGAGGTGGAGGCACAAGGACAGCCTCTGTATTCTTATTGATGGTATGTCTGACAAATTCTATTTAAGCAAGGTGTTTAGAGAGTTTTAAAAAATTGTATAACAATTCAGAACATGCAGCAAAGTGAAAAGTTATGAGTTATTTTATGAGGTATTTTTGAAGTGATACAGAAATGTGATCTCTTTTCCCAGAATACTGACTGGATTTTGCTTTGTCCTACCACCACTAGATATTAATGCTCAGTGCTAAGAGGTTAGATTATGAAAATTAGAAATATACCCATAAAAGAATTTATTTGACCTTCAGTTCTCGTATTTCTCTGAGAGAAAGGGCTGTAGGGCTTCTAGAGGTAAAATATTCAATAAAAAGAAATTAGGTTAATCCAATGTTATGGCTGAGAATTTAAACTCGCCCAGGTCAGGTAATTCAAAGTTATAGTTCCCTTGATGCGTGTGCTGTAACATTTATTCCTTAGCTCCTCAGCCCTGAATTATGAAGGATGGTTGAGCGGATACAGCAGAGAAGGAAGCGGGAAGATGGATGGCTGGAACGAGGGCGTTCTTGTTAAGGGAACTCGGGCAGAACAAACCTCCCTTCCGCGCCCGGCGAGCGCGGCACGGGCGGAGGGCGGGAGGTGGCCGAGCGAGGGAGCGGGGCATGGGCTCGGGCGGCATCCAAGGACAGGGGAAGGGACTGAGGATTTCTGAGCAGCGGGCTCTAAAATGCCAGCTACGATAAGCTGCACAAAAAGGGTTTTTTGCATTTCTTTGTTCCTCCAATACTTACGGTTTGAAGGCATTAATATCTGTGCCTCTTAGAGCGGTGGTATTGCCACAAGAACTGCAGCTTTGAGTCTCTGACTTCTCTCTGTTTTAATTCTCAGCCATAAAACTGGATTAACTGGGTTTGCTTCAAGTTGAATTGCAGTGGATTTTTTTAAAGGATAGGAGAGAGAGATAATTAAGTAATTGCACAGTAGCTTATTTCAACATGTGATGTGAGCCTCTGGTAGGAACAGCTGCACTGCTCAGACACCAGTCACTCCGAGCATCCTTTCAAACGAAGACCCAAAATCTTTATAAAGCTGAAGGACTGTCTGGAGAATTAAGGAGTTTCGAATTGCTCCTGGCACAGTGTCACGCAGTACTAACTACTTTGTTCAATGCATGTTCACAACAGCTCAGGTCAAGCATTGCTTAAATTCATGAATATATCAGAAGTCCAATGAGTTTTTTTCAAAGTGTTCTGGAAACGGTCTTTGACCCATGATTTGTTGCATTGAGGAGAAATGAACTGTTCCCTATTTTATGAGCAGATTTGCTTAGGTAGTGTTTCAGATAGAGACAACAACATTATTGAATAGAAACTATAGCAAATTTGAAGAATTGGTCCAGTTTCAGTTAATGGATTGTGATTGATGCCACGAGGTTATATATTACAAGATTCTCAATATACAGGACATCTACTAGGTTTTTTAGTCTAGCGTGGCATATCTAGACCAGGACCTGTGAAGAACCATTAACCACAAATTTTCCTGTTCATGTGGAAGCAGTTTGGGACAGCGGGGGAACTGAGGCTTAATTTTCTCTCTGTATGAATCCAGAGCGTCGAGATTTCCCCAGAGATACCACTACCTTTTTGAAGTCAGGAATTTGGAAGGGGATTAGTAGGTAAACAAAGTGTGAGCATGAGACAGGAAAAGAAGATAAGTTTTTTAGATCAGGATAATGTTTAACTTTCTTCTGTCAGGAGGGAGGAGAATTATTTTTATGAGAGTCTTATGATTTGTAGAGGTTGGATGTAGAAAGATCCTACAAGCCTATGGGGCATCCAAGCTGCTTTTTAGTGGAGGGAAGCAGAACCAGAGCAATGTTTAAATATATGTGTCTGTAGTTGTGTCTACATCTCCTTACTTTCCTTGGGTAGTGAAGAAAAAGAATTTTCTAAGGATTCCAGCATGTGTCCCTTTGCTTGCTACTGTCTTGGGTCTGTAGGAGGTGAAATGTACTTACTCCAGTGCCGTCCTGTCCCAGGTACTGGCTCCTGTACGCTACACCAAGGGAAGTGGAGACTTCACCCTACTAGTTGCTGTCACTTTGGGTGTCGCAAGACTGTGTAAGGAATTGAGACAAAGTGGTTGAAGTGAAAGGAATTGGAGGGGGGAGCGTTCTTCAACTGATCACTTCTCTGCCAGTGTTTGAGAAAGTTTGTGCCGATCTCGTGCCTGGGAGCTGCAGACACCTGGAGGGCTGGGATTGACATCGACGGCAAATGTTTTTCACAGAAGAATTTGCATTCTGCTGTTTTGCTGTGACAGCCTGTGCTGTAGCTGCAAGATCTGTTGTTTTGCTGCAGCTGAATCCTCTTCCCCCCACCCCCTTTTGCTCCACCCAAGATGAGAGAGTGGCATCCTCCGCTGGGTGTCCCCCACCCTGCTGATGGCACTCTGAAGCTCGCGCCCGCTTGTCCTGAGTGCCTATAAGGAGCTGTAAAAACTAAATATAGAAAGAATTGGATGACAGGGCTCAGGGCTCACTGTCCTCGTGTGCATTTGAAGGAGAGACTCAGCCTACAACAAGCAGCAGGTCCTAGGTGGAGCTTTGACCTACCTGACCGTGTGGCACGTAGGTTTGGGGCGAGGTAGATGAGGTGTGCCCAAAGCCCCATGGGCTCAACCTCCATGGGACGATGCCTCCATGTCCCTCCGTGGGACGGTGCCAAGAACTCATTCCTCTTTCAGGGAGGGCAGATCCTCTTAATTCCCTTTAACCCTCTGAGCAGCCGGGTCTTCCTTCCACTGGGAGAGCGGTTGGAAGAGTCCCTGTTCCCGCACCCTTTCTGCTCTGCCTCACGTGGGAGACACGGAGGTTACAGGTAGGTCCAGCACCAACAGCTGGTTGTTATTGCTTACGTGGATGCAAGAGGAGCTGGGAAGACTAATTCTGTGCTTTAAACACCTGATTAAATTAAAGGTAAGCATGGATGTGAAGTGACGTTTCTGTCAGCCTGTGCACACAGGGCATGTGCAAAATGAATTTGCAAAATGGATGTGCAGTTCTCAAAATGATCTAGTGTCCGAAGTAGCAATTTAAGCAACTTAACTCTTCTTCTCCCCAGTTGCTATTTTTTTCAGGCACGTACATAAGCTGTGGAAATTTTACGTTTAGCACTTCTAAGAGTAGTTGTACTATGTAAGTAGTCTTTTCAGTTTTACAGATAAGGAAACACTTTCTGGCTTTAAAAAAATTAATTTTCTGTTGATAACATACTACCTTTTCGAGACCAACTTTCCAGGTTGACATTTCTATTATATTAATTACAAAAGAAGAAAAGCTGTGCTTGTTTTGTCAATGGGAAATGCCTTTTGCGAAGTCATTGGAAAGCTGACCTTGTCAGAAGTGTTGCTGCATTATCCCTCTGTGAGGGCCACCACAACTGAACGGCAGGAACAACATGCAGAAAGAAAAAAGCAATTTCAGGAAATATAATGAAATCAAAACAAAATGCCTTTTATCCCTCTCCAACGTGAAGATGTTTATTAAGATTGCATATGTAAGAGTTTGCTGCTGGAGGAAAAATTGCTTGTGAACCACTCCAGGTTGGTTTTTAAAAATAAAAACCACCATGCAAGAGATTTTTTTGACCTTTTGCATGAAGTGAACATGAACAAGTGGCAATGCTTAACCGGTGGCGTCTCTCCCACTCCCTGATTTAACCTGCTGTGACCCTGACCGTCATCCTTCCCCTCTTGCCGTTCCGGCCGCGAGGCCCAGCAGTGCCCCGTCCAGGCACGGCTCTGCTGTGATCGCCCTCTGCGAGAGAGCTGCCTGCTCTCATACGCCTCTAAATAATCCTCTCTGCTCCTGAGCACAAAAGTACTGCTTAGTTTAGTGGCCATTTCTCCTTTGAACGTGTGAGCAACAACAAGAGGCGTTGAGTGTCTGATTCTGCTCGTCCCTCTGCTTTCTCCCCGTACGGCTCCCAGGTAGTTCAGGGAGTTGTTCGTAATGGAGCAGTCTTTTTTCAGTGGTGCCCATTGATAGGACGAGGGGTAATGGGCACAAACTTGAACATAGGAAGTTCCATCTTAACATGAGGAGGAACTTCTTTACTTTGAGGGTGGTGGAGCACTGGAACAGGCTGCCCAGAGAGGTTGTGGAGTCTCCCACTCTGGAGACATTCCAAACCCGCCTGGACGCTGTCCTGTGCAACCTGTTGTAGGTGACCCTGCTCTGGCGGGGGGGTTGGACTGGATGATCTCCAGAGGTCCCTTCCAACCCTGACTATTCTGTGATTCTGTGATTCTGTGAGCGTGTTCGGCACACTTTAAAGGCTTTAAATTAAATCTTTTCTACCAAAGAAATGATGAAAAAAACCCAAGAAAGCTGTTTAACCCGCCCCCTCCATTTGTGCTAGCCAACATGTTTATTACATAATATCCACGCACATGAAGTTGTGGTGTGTGGTGTTAACCCGGGGCTGTGTTTGCAGCCCTCGCGTTCCAGTATTGGCTTTTCACTTGCGTAAAAGAGAAGAAAAAAGAAACCTGCTAAATCCCTTGAAAATATCCTAACTAGGATGCTGAACAGCTGTAAATAATAGCCAGGTTTATAGTTTAACTCTCTAGAGGCATATGCAACCTAAAGGATGTGAAGTGTATGTTCTAAAGCTGATGTTTTCCTTCGGATAACACAGGTAAACCAGAAATACAGACTGAAGTAATTAAATGGGCGTACCTTCCCTGCCTCGCTTTCCTCCCTGCCTGGACATGGATTAGTGAGTTCTGAGGGACTGAGGGTCCTTCTGCTGCAGGTTGTGGCGCATCCTCTGTGTCTGGAATCGCTGTTGGAGATTGCTCCCTGACATGAGGAACGGTTTGATCCCTCTGAAGCACCAGCTGAAGTTGACTCCTCTGAATCTCTGTCCAAATTTATACCAATATATATATACCAAAAATATCCTGACTTTCGGAGGAGGTCTGTCTACGTTTCACCTATCTAGGGTGTGTTTGGGGTTTTCTTTGTCAGTGTTTAGGTGCTCACTATGTCTCCCCCTGCAGAGGTAGTTGTTGTCTCATTAGTTTTCCTTGAAGGAGAGGGAGCAGGGATGTGGAATTGTTGCCCCTCATCAGCCAGCGGATACCCAGGCTTAGTTTTAACCTCAAACCTCTCCACTGAAGGAACTGAATCTCTTAACTGCAGCTAAAACATCAAAGTACACATTTCCAGTTGAATTAGCAATAACAGCAGATAAAGGCCTTATTGGTGACCCCGGTGCGGAAGGCATGGGGTCTTGCTCTGTTTGCTTTCTGGAGAATTCCATGTGTTTTAGATGCTCTTCAGCTGACAGAACCTGCAAGGTGCTGCTCCTCTGCCATGGTCGTGCGCGTGGATCGCGGGTGTTCCTCTGCGCGAACGGATGGGTGCCCAACAATCTGCATCAAAAGTTCTGATTTGTAATTAACTTTTAACGTGCTAAAAGGGAAGGCTAATAAAATTAAATGTAAATTAGAGAGTTCACCTTCTTCATACAAATACAACTTCAGAAAAACAGTCTCCTCTTGTTTTGCTGCGTTGTTAAGATGTAACAAGCACGATTGCTGCCCTCCCCAGGGAGGGCTTTGGGACTTCCAAGGTTTATTCATCCAGACCAATGAGTTCTTTTTCCTTGCGCATTTTTCCCCCAAGAGGTAGCGGTAAGAAGCTCTGGGGGGAAGACTCTTCTTGTTACATTGGCAGTCCTTTCTCTTTTTTTGTCTCGAGACTTGGTCTGGAGTTAAATATGTTATAAATATCTGAGTATCAATGCTTAGTAGACTTATGAGAGCTGTTAACAACTAATGAAGGTTAAATACTGTCTATTTTGGGAACCTGAATGACACCGTCACTCATATTTTAGCAGTACTCGATGGTTAGAGTTGCGTTTTTCCTTCTGCCATTCCCGTGAGACAGAGAAGTGCAGTTATCTCAGTTATAAAAGAGAGTGGGGAACTGAGACGGTGAGATGAGATGGCGAAAGACCTGGGACCAAGTCAAACAGAAGTTCTGTGGAAGAGCTGTTAAATCTTTATTGCATCTTTTACTGAGAATATTTGTTTTTTATGGGGTCGCACAATGCAGACTGCAGTTTTTTGTGCCCTGCCTACGTGCCAATGACCGTCCTTCAGACAGCAAGTCCTTTGCTGTAGCACGTGTGCGTGTATTCCCTGCCACTGCCTGCTCCGCTGCGTTAGCAGCAGCGTTTCCCTGATTCTCTACAGCTTCCGACTCTTCTCACATCCTAGAAGCATCTAGTATCATTTCAGTGAACCTGTATTAGTACAAGGATTTGATTTTTCTCCTGGAGCCGCGCTTTTGTCCGTGGAGGTTGTGGCCCGTTTATAGGCACAGGCTGGAGTCCCTTCCCTGCCCTCCGCAGGCCACGGCTGGCCGGCGTGTCCGTAGGGATGTCATTGCTCCAAAGGGTGTCCAAATCAAATACCTGGGAGACTGTGCTTTAAAATCTGCTTGTGTGCACACTGTGTGAAATCTTAATATTTTTTTTCCTCCCGCTTTGCGTTACCTTGCATTTGTGTGTGTCAGTCTGCTTATCAGCAGTTGCTCTTCCCTCATCGTTATTTTTTTTTAGGTGCTCCAGAATGCCTCGCCCTTGTCTCTAGACTCTGCTTTTGTTAATATTTTATGTTATCGGCCCACATCTTGCTATTTGCCCCTGGTTTTTGATACTAATAAATATACTGAATGAAACTCCTGGCTCTAATTGCTAGCACAGCCAGCCACTAATTGCTTTCCATGGCAAGGAGGAACCGTGCGCTCCTGCCTTTGCCGCTCTCACCGACAGGTATTGGACTCTCACATAAAACTGAGGGATGCTCTGTCATTTATATAGACTTTCAAACCCCTGCACTCACCAGCTCGCTCTCCTGTGAGTTCTCTCGAAGAATGGTTAACTAGTTCAGTTTAAATTACTTTAACAAAAGCCGATGCTTATCTATCTCTATTTTATCTTGTTACACTCAACTAAAAAAGGTGCTTTGTAATTCCAAACCTTCTCAACTCATTTTCTTAATGTTCGGGTGAAACTTCTTTGCCAATGACTCTAATTTCCCAGAACAACCTTATCTCCTCTTTCAAAACAGGTAGGAGGATGTCTGCTGTCTGGTATCTCCAATACAATAGCCATTTTTAATGATAAATCATTTTATTCCTTTTTTCTGTTCACACCTTTGTTATTTTGGTCTTGGGTGAATATCTAGCTTTGAGATTATTATTATTATCTTCTCCTTAGTGCAGTTTAATTTCTTGAAGCATTTAGTTGCCTCTGTCACAGTTCTCTGGTTAAAATATCGCAGTTCTCTGGTTAAGACACAGCAGAGGACCTGTGTTAATTCTTTTCAGAGTCTGTATCTGCGCAGGGTCGGAGTCGGAGTGCAGCTACAGTCACCTGTACTTCAGAGGGAATTGAAGAATTGCCCTGTATATGCCGCTGTCCGTCTCAGCTTGTTTTGGGCTTTTAAGTTTTCATTGTGCTGAAATTTGTCTACCTTTAAAGTATAAATGATTATTATTGCTGGGGCTTTTGTTTACTTGAAATTCTCCATTATGTTTTACATTTACATGACCTTTCCTCACTTTAGGCAAGCATCGCGGCTTTCTGTGTTTTGATGTTTGTCTTTATTTTCATCTTTATGAAACTGGTAATGTGAAAAAAAACCCAAACAACAAAACGGAGATTGATAGGTTTGTTTTCTTTCAAATTTTGATAAAGATTTGAGATACTCCTGCAAGTTCATGTATTGTGACCAGCAATTTCTGAAATGTTCATTGTCTTCTCCCTGTATGAGCGTCTGAATATCCCATGTGGTTTAATGCTCTTGCAATGAGTACACAACTCACTGTATTCCCAGGCAAAGGAAAGTACGACTGGATCACTGGCGCTGGCACTCCCGGCTGTCTTGAAGATGAAGCAGCCGACTGAAACGCACACCTGTAGGCAGCACATAGAGCTCGGGAGTCTTGTTCTCTGTGACCAGACTGAGATTTCAAATCTGTTATACCTTAGCTGGAGTGTTACTTCATGGATTTTTTCCCCTTTCTTCCCCTTTTTAAAAATTAAATTCCAATTCCTTTTCCCCTTTTCCTTTTCCTTTTCCTTTTCCTTTTCCTTTTCCTTTTCCTTTTCCTTTTCCTTTTCCTTTTCCTTTTCCTTTTCCTTTTCCTTTTCCTTTTCCTTTTCCCTTTCCCTTTCCCTTTCCCTTTCCCTTTCCCTTTCCCTTTCCTTTTCCTTTTCCTTTTCCTTTTCCTTTTCCTTTTTTCCTTTTCCTGTTTCCTTTTCCTGTTTTCTTTTTCTTTTCCATTTCCATTTCCATTTTCTTTTTCTTGTCCATTTCCATTCTCTTTTCCTTGCTGGTTGGTGGTTGCATACTTATTTAAAATGAAGCAATGAGCTGAGAGGCTGTAGTTCGGATATTATCAGTGCCAGGTATTACCAGATGGCCAGAGTGCAATCGTAACTAATTGTGGATGTGATTGTAACGTTCTTATGAACTTACTCCAGTTTCATCTTTTGTTTGTCTTCATAGCTGTTAAGCACACTCGTTATGGTGTTTTTCTCTACTGGATTTACATCAGACGAGAATGTCACTTCTCAAAGCTGCGGGAACTAGTGCGTAGTTTAAAGAGGATTAGTGATCAGTATGTATAAGGACTATTCTGTGTAAGGTAAATCTTACAAGGAACACCTTCATCTTTAGTAATTTATGTGTCTGTAGAGGTTTCCTTCTTACTTCAGCTGGAATCTGTTGTATTAAAAGTCATTTTATTGAAATTCACACTTACATAGTTATAGAAGTGTGCATTCTTCTGAGCGTTAGCAGTCACCAAGTGTTTGAAGTTGCCATGCTGGGTGTCTTCTGTATCTTCTAGCACTGGAATCTGGTATGATGAATAAAGTGGAATGTCTGCTCTTGAGATTAGAGCATAAAAAAAAAATTAGGAGACGGAATTCGGATAACATTGGGTCTTTGTATTTAGTGCGGTTCCACTGGCAGGAGAATATGAAATTATAGGAATGGGAGAGCTGGTTGATGGGCTTGGGGGAGCATGTCTGAACACAGTTATAGGCTGATGCTGCGTAACAAATTTTCTTTGCTTAATGGTGTGTCTGTGATCTGGGCACCTTTGGCTTATCCCTGTGTCTTCACTCTTTGAATCTTCTGGGAATAGCAGACTTGGCAAGGTATGGGTTTGTATTTATCTTTTGCATGATTTTAACTTATGTTAAAATAAGTTAACATAACTTATTGTTAGGGAGGTGATTCTTCCCCTCTACGCTACTCTGGTGAGACCCCACTTAGAATACTGCATCCAGCTCTGGAGCCCCCAATATAGGAAAGACGTGTACCTCCTGGAGCAGGGCTAGAGGAGGGCCACAAAGATGCCATGAGGGCTGGAGCCCCTCTGCTGGGAAGACAGGCTGAGAGAGTTGGGGGTGGTCAGCCTGGAGAAGAGAAGGCTCCAGGGAGACCTTAGCGCCCTTTCCAGTGCCTAAAGGGGCTCCAGGAGAGCTGGGGAGGGACTTTTTCCGAGGGCACATAGTGATAGGATGAGGGGGAATGGCCTCAAACTGGAGGAGGGGAGATTTAGATTAGATATTAGAAGAAATGTTTCAGTCTGAGGGCGGTGAGCCCCTGGGGCAGGTTGCCCCGAGAAGCTGTGGCTGCCCCATCCCTGGAGGTGTTCAAGGCCAGGTTGGACGGGGCTGGGAGCAACCTGGGCTGG
Organism: Ibidorhyncha struthersii; assembly: GCA_013398815.1. Classification (NCBI taxonomy): domain Eukaryota; kingdom Metazoa; phylum Chordata; class Aves; order Charadriiformes; family Charadriidae; genus Ibidorhyncha; species Ibidorhyncha struthersii. Next base: position 1,326,419 of record VZSZ01007750.1, read on the forward strand.
GGGGAGGTGTCCCTGCCCAGGGCAGGGGGGTGGCACTGGGTGGTCTTTAAGGTCCCTTCCAACCCAAACCGTTCTATGGTTCTATGATTCTGTGTTAAATAAGTTAAACAGCTTTGTAAATACAGTGGAAATCGAGGCTGAACAGGATGGGGAAACCTGAGTGTGGCAGGTAGAAATTTATACCTGTGAGCCTCTTGATAGATCTTTGGTCTGACCTGGACTTCGCAGTCCTATTCCTGCATTGGAAAAGCTGGAGATCTGCCTTAAAGAAACATCCCTTCTACTTTGGCCTCTTTTTTTTTCAGCCTTTTTTGACTTTTATATCACCTCATCGGCTAGATTTTCAGGGTTCTTATCTTCTCGTCGCTCCCTGTTCGTTTTGAGTTGGTTTTGAAGACTCAGCAAGGGAGCAGGCTGCTGACGGCGTTCCCTGCCGCGTCCCCCCTGCCCTCCAGGCTGCTCACGCAGGTGGCTTCGTGCTCAGGCCAGGGCTTTCTCCCAGGTACCTGTTGGATGCTCAGGAGTTCCACTGTTCCCTCCTCCGGCTCCGAAGAAACCCAGGGGACTGAGAGCTGATTCCTTGCGGTTCTGGCTGGTGCGTGCTCTTCAGCTGCTCCTGGTCCCCCTGCAGGGAGCGTGGGTTTTGTTTAGCTCTCCGGGGAGTTTTGCAGGTCAGCTCTCTGAGCTTTGAGTGGCCTCAAAGCGGTCACTCCAAGGCACAGCTGGAACCAGTGACCTTTCTGTGAGATTTGTACTGGCTCCCATCAACCAGCAGGAGACCACTTCCAGAACTAAATCTAACCTGCTGGGTAAGAGTTATTTCACGATTTTGTGTTGCCGACGACTGTGGCACTGCATCTCCTGCCATTTATCCTTAGATTATTTTTTTTTCCCTCCCCACCAAAATTTGTTTGAGATTTCCTGTAATAGAGGGTTAAGAATAACACTTGTTGCATTTGGAAAACCTAAGTCATTGAGGACTGATTTCAGCTCACTCCTTTATAGTCCGCCAGCCTTTTTGCTGTTCAAGGTTCAAAGGACTGTGTGCTACTACAGAGCTGTTTCATCCAGTTTTCTAACAATGAAATTGCGTTGCTCTTCAACCTGGAGGATTCTGTGTTTACTACAGGCTGAGAAAATGTGGGGCCGGAGGGCAGAGAAGTATGGCACGTATAGCACTGGAAACTCGAGGAGGCTGCTCGATGTGTGTACGTGCACGTGTGTGTGTGCGCGCGAGCTGCGGAACGCTTGCCCCAGGCGTGAGGACTGGCTGTCAGGCGGGTGTGAAGCGTGCTGTCGTCTTGCTCGTGGCATCTCTTTGTTTCCCATCCAGAGTCGGACTAATGACAGCTCTGATAATGCCAGATGGCAGTCACCAGTCATCATCTAATAGCAGAAAAATGTCTAAATATTGTCTCCAAAATTGGTTTGTTCATTCTTTCTCCTCGTTCTAGCCTGGCAGTGATCCGCAGGCAGCACTCAGGGACCTCCTAAGAAGATCCCGTGTAGAAAACTGTCAGAACAGATTGCTGTATGGATTTTTAAAGGATTAAAGTTAATTAAAGAGCTCTTCCTTGCTTTCATTTCCTCCTATCTGCCAGCTATTTACATGCTAATGTAGGGTCTGCCAGGGAGAATAGGAGAAGTGTCAGCATTGGGCATGTTATCGCACATGGAAACAGTAGAAAATAATGAGATGAGCAATATATATGTGTGTGTGTGTGTACCCTGACAACTGAAAGTCAGCAGCGCTGCTCTTTGCATATTTTCAGCAGCGTGTGATCTTACTGAATATAATTCACTCTATTACATCTCACGCTGCATAATTTATTACTTCATTCACTATAGTATCTTTACACAAGCAGTTTTATAAATAGACAGATTTAAGTATTTTTTTGTGTCTGCCTTGTTCTGAAGAGGAAACGTCTTTTCTGCAGAAGTCATGAGTAGTTTTACCGAGAGTACAAACCGGGAGCAGAGGCTGTGGTGGGGACTGGCGTCTGCTGTTGCCTTCTCTTGGAAAGATTTAGCGGAGTCGGTGGGCGGCGTGTAAGCAAACCGAGAGTGGATGTAATAATGCAACTGGAGCAGAAAACTATTATTTGCCCATTCCATTTTCACATTATTTTAGAGGATTATTTTCTCGTGTAGTTTTTCAATATTTTCCATTTTAACACTTTATTGAAACTACTACATTACAGATGAAATAAAATTGATCCCAGGTTACATTTCAAGAGGGAGTTTAGTGCTTTAGGAAAATAAGAAGCCTTGCTGTCTGCATTTTTAAACAAAACTATCAAAACCATCTATATTGTTGAGCATAGGTGAAGAGTTTGTTCAGCTGCTGAAGGCAGTCCAGATAGTTTGAGGGTACTGAAGGTAATTATGCTTCTGAGGACGAAGGGCGGCCAAAGACAGATTTGTTTCCTGCAGCCTTTTTTTCCCTGAGGTGTAAGTGAAACGCGAAGTGAGGAGCTTAGCAAAGCAAGACCTGCTCTTACCGTGGGCTGCCCTTGAGGCCACGGTCCCTGCGTTTCACGTGACCTTTGTGAAACATCTATTTGGCATTAGTCTTTTTCTTCACTGTAGTCTTTTGTGGTTTCCCTAGTGGGAAGCATCACGGTCTTATTCTGAGATGTCAGATGGCTGTTCTTTGGCCTTGGAAATCAATGTGGCATTTTGTGAAAGAGTTAAAGATGAGGGAGAGGGAAATCCCTTTAGGAGACGTAGCTGGAGGCAGGTAAGGGGAGAAGGTCGGCCACACTGAAAAGTCACCAGTGATCCTCTGCATGCTTACGACTTCGTAGCACAGCTTTCTAAACATGCAGTGAAAGGGATGTCAGGTGAGCGATGCCCTGGGATTTTGGTGTTTGAGGTTTTTTCTTGTACCTGATATTCCAAATCCTCTCCTTAGCGAGCCTGGTGGGGCTGACCGAGATAAATGCTGCTGTGCAATAAGCCTAAGGCTGAATTTCTCCCTGTTGTGGTTCTGCCGATGTCATCGGCGTTGCACCAGGGAAAACGTTGTGCCTGGTGTCTAGGTGTTGCTAAAGGCTCGTTACCCAGACTGTGGAGGTCTGAATAATTCAGAGTAGCATGTTGTACTTGGTTCCTCAGAGCTGAGGAAACCAATATTGTTTCAGTATCTCTGCTGACTAAATCCTATTGCTAAGGGTGGCTGGGGGGATGCAATATGGTTGCCAGCAGGAAAGACTCTGAGCACTCAGAGTTTGTTGAAGGTGGGAGACATATGTGTGGTAGTCAAAAGGAAAGGAGCCACACGTGTTGCAGATAACTCGTACGGTCTCTGCCTGTCCCTGGCAGGGTCAACACAACGCTGCTTTCAGGAACAAACAGAAACGAGAGCCAATGCTTAAGAGACCCAAACATTTTAAATTGTAAAGCTCATCTCTCTTGTGCAAGACTGTAAGACTCCTAGTTTTTGTGTTTGCAATATTGGTTTTGGGCAAATGTGAAAACATTTAACAAAAGCAGAGAACTACACTCAAGCTTTGCCTAACGGTGATCTAAGTATGTGTATCTGTAGGTAACATGCACTTTTTCCCCTTCCATCTATGTTGTACTTCGTATGAAGGAGGTTTTTATTTTGTATATTGTGTGGAATTCCTCATAGAATGGTTTGGGTTGGAAAGGACCTTAAAGATCATCTTGTTCCGACCCCCCTGCCCTGGGCAGGGACACCTCCCCCCAGCCCAGGTTGCTCCAAGCCCCGTCCGACCTGGCCTTGAACACCTCCAGGGATGGGGCAGCCACAGCTTCTCGGGGCAACCTCCTCTGGCCCCGCTCCAACAGGTCCGTGTCCTTCATATGTTGGGGGCCCCAGAGCTGGAGGTAGCACTGCAGGGGGGTCTCACCAAAACAGAGTAGAGTGGCCAAGACTGTATCTTGCCACACGCTGAAAGGAAGTTTTTTTTTTCTGTGTTATGTTGTTGTATAAAAAGATCCAGACCTTTTTCGCTGTCTAACAAATGGTCTCTTTATTCAGTCAAAGCAGTTGCTTGATTTAGAGACTGTATTGGAGCCACATCACGCGGCACGCTCTGTCCTACTCAATAATTCAGTTTGGAGCTACTGCTGGGAAGGGAGCAAGGATAGCCCCCTGGGGGTAGGTCTAGTCACCAGGAGTAGAGTTGAGTCTAGTCACCCCCAAATTTGTAAGGTCACACAGTGCAGAAGTGCTCTCCAAGCAGGGATTAGGACATCAGCTCCGCTGTAGTTGATTGGGATGGATGGGGCTTGAAAAAATCAAAGTCATTCTCTGGGTGGCTGCAAAGAGGAGAGAGTAGGGGGAACATTTTGGCCTTTGGCCAAAACTTTGAAAATATTTGCAGTAACCACACTTAGAAATCTGAAAAGAAGCTGTTTTTCCAAAAGGAGTGAACTCAGCCTTTGGAGACGCATCTCTTACAGGTATCTTCCGTTAAATACCTACATTTTTCCTTCCTGTGTCTTTCACATTCTCTACCTGCTGTAGCCTGTGGACTGTCAGAGTGGATGGATGCTGTGCAGAAGTGTCAAAAGGATGTGCAGCTGCACTGTGATCTGCTGCAGATGTGAGAAGATGGGAAATTTATCAAACATGACAACGTAACATAAACAGCAAACTGTTTTGGTGTTTCTGAGCATTCATTCTTACCACCTTCCTGAGGTCTAAGCTCATACAAAGGCTCAGACTTCAGTCTGAGCTCCAGTGGAGATTTATTTTTTTTAAAGTGAAGTTTAATTTTTCTTTGGCCTATTGGCATTTTTCTATAACACATCTGAGAGATTTTCCTCAAATTAAAAAGCAAAAATGTGCAGAAAGTGGGTGAGAAGGAAAAGTTAGAAACCCAATCAAGGCCACTTCAGCCAAAAAGGGGCAATTGTTTAATAGGATACATGTGCTAGAGAATACATGTGTTTTTAGTGGTGATGAGTGGTTAAGGTTGAGCATTTTTCCATAGACAATGCGATTTACTAGAGAAAAAAAAGAAAAACTATTTTTTCATTTTTTTAGGTATTGCATGCATATTTTGCTACTTTCTGCCCTAGCCCTTTTCTGGGACCGATAAATACACGGATCTTCGTGAGATATTTAGTTGCAATGCAACAATTGCTTTGCCACTGGGAGGAGAACATAAGTCTTTTTTGAGAACTAAAATTCTCCAGTGGTGGTATGTGTCTGGTTTGTGGGTCACAGGCCCTTCGTTCTGCATCCTTTCCTTCAGACTTTCCGATTCTTGGTGATGTATGTGAATATGGGGAGCAGAAGGTGATTTTACAGGTACAGATGAAAAGAGTTTCAAATAATGAGGAAAAAAAATTCTGTCAGTACATTGGCTTTTTTTATAATTAAAATGTTATGTTGGTTTGATTTCTGGAACTTAAGTAGAGCAAACCAGGCAGCACGGCAAGACTCCTAATACCAAGATTAGGTTTTTTTGTTTTAATTTTTGGGTGTCCCTCAAGATAGGAAGCAAAGGAGCAACCTAGAGCAGTGAACAACATGAATATTTCAGAAGTGGCATTCTTTTCCGTATGCTACCATCTGTTGATGGCCTATGCGCAGGGAAGGATGATTTTCCAAAGTCAAAAGATTCATTTCCTGATGAGACGTGCTAAGAAAGCTGCGAAATACAACATAAATCCTGATGTTGGAGAGATCTCTCCAGCCTTTTTTTCTTCCCTCATGACAAGTTCTATGTACCGGTTGAAAGCAATTGCTGATAATCGCAGTACTGTGAGGGAAGAAGTGATGCACGGCACTTACAGTCTGATATACATATATATAAATACATGAGAGAAATATGAAAAATTAGCAAATGAAAGCACTAAAGAGGTCTGGTTCAACAAGACAGTGTTTTCTGTGCGTTAGCTTTCTGAATGGCTCTGATGATAGAAAAGAGAGGTCGGAAGTCCTGTCCTTGCATCCCTGAACGTTGCAAGGAAAGCTCAGCCACTCACAGCACCTTTCCCATTAATGTGTTTTCCTGTCTTCAGCGCAAATTACCCCTAGATATGTGATAGCTCTTAACGCATTTTGAAATTCTCTCTCCCGTAATTAACTTCTGATGGAATAAAACACAAGGCCGTGGGGGTTATGGATTCAAAGAGACTGTTCAACAGGTTTTGAAAACGATACGTAGAAGCATTTCTGCCATTCACATAATTAAGCTTAATTATTTTGAATTAATTATAAGGTCTTGAGCACAGATATGTAACAAGCCCTGTGTTGTCCCCCAGCAACAGCAACATTTGAAAGCCCTCTTGAGCCGGATCCTAGCCGAGCACAGCGGCGTTCCTCTTTCCTGCTTGTTTGGCCCGTGCTAGCCGACAAGACGTTGTGGCCTCTGCAGTGCCTCTGTTTGTCATCACAGCAGCTCCAGTCCCCATCGTCAGAGAAAGACTGATGGAGGCCCTCTGTTGGGAGGACAGGCTGGGAGCGTTGGGGGTGCTCAGCCTGGAGAAGACAAGGCTCCGGGGAGACCTCACAGCCCCTTCCAGTGCCTAAAAGGGCTCAAGGAGAGCTGGGGAAGGACTTTTTACAAGCGCATGTAGTGACAGGACGAGGAGGAATGGCTTCAAACTGGAAGAGGGCAGATTTAGATTACATATTAGGAAGAACTTTTTCACCATGACGGTGGTGAGCCCCTGGGGCAGGTTGCCCCGAGAAGCTGTGGCTGCCCCATCCCTGGAGGTGTTCAAGGCCNGCTGAAGCCCCTTGCTCAGTCCACATACTCCCTGTTAGCATCAGATTACCCTTTCCATCTCTGTGAAGTTTAAACAAGATCTCTGCTTTTCCCGCCCTCTCTACCACCTCCAGCCTTCCTGCATCACTGATGCGAAGTGCAGAACTCACGGTGACAATGAATTTCATCTGTGGCATACCTGAGAGGCACAGGTTTTGATTGTTAATTAGTAATTCCAGTCCTGCGCAATGACTAGTCTGTCGACAAGTCAGTCTGTGCAGAAAACTCTTGGTAGACTTTGAAGCAGGCATGCAGAAATATCCTATTTTCAGCTGTACATATTTTTTTCCCAGAATTACTTCACCATGGCACTGCTCTAAATATGTCTTGTGAGATAAGCTTTAAATCCTACTTGGGCAAAGTTTATTAAAAATTAACATTTGCATGGGGAGTTATAAAAAAGAATAGGACCTTGATTAGCTTAAAATCATCCAAAGTATGAAATAATATTGAATTGCTCTCCACTGGTCCAGACCAGGAGAACTCTTACCACCTGCCAAATCTTGAAGCCCAGAAATAGTCAGTATCAATAACATCCAATAAGCCCCGTTACAAACTGCACCTCTGTCCCTGGGGGTCCGAGAAAATGAGCTGCTACCAACAGGCTAAACAGCCTGAACTCATCGGCGTGGGATGTGAGCTGCCACACTGCTGCGGCTACGATGTAGGTTGTGTCATGGCACTTAACTCAGGGACTGGTTTGAGTGGGGATTCATGGTTTTGTCTCACATGGCTTTTGCTTGTTTTTTCCCTAAATTGGGCTCACGTTCCTGCATCCTGCTCTCTAACTTGAATTCAGTAATCATAGAATCATAGGATGGTTTAGAATCATAGACTCATAGAATCTAGGGTTAGGTTGGAAGTGACCTTGAAGATCATTTAGTCCCTCCCCCCTGCCCTGGGCAGGGACACCTCCCCCCAGCCCAGGTTGCTCCCAGCCCCGTCCAACCTGGCCTTGAACACCTCCAGGGATGGGGCAGCCACAGCTTCTCGGGGCAACCTGCCCCAGGGGCTCACCACCCTCAGACTGAAACATTTCTTCCTAATACCTAATCTGAATCTCCCCTCTTCCAGTTTGAAGCCATTCCTCCTCGTCCTGTCACTACATGCCCTTGGAAAAAGTCCCTCCCCAGTTCTCCTGGAGCCCCTTTAGGGAGTGGAAGGGGCTGTGAGGTCTCCCCGGAGCCTTCTCTTCTCCAGGCTGAGCACCCCCACCTCTCCCAGCCTGTCCTCCCAGCAGAGGGGCTCCACCTCTCGGATCATCTTCGTGGCCCTCCTCTGGCCCCGCTCCAACAGGTCCATGTCCTTCTTATGTTGAGGGCTTCAGAGCTGGACACAATATTCCAGGTGGGTTCCCACGAGCGCAGAGTAGCGGGGCAGAATCCCCTCCCTCGCCCTGCTGGCCACACTGCTTTTGATGCAGCCCAGGATGTGGTAAAATAATATTTTGAACCGGAGGACGCTGGCGTGGCTGAGGGTGTAACGCGGAGCCCAGGCTGGGCTTTTGCTTTACGTGGGGGGTGCGGAGCGGGGAGTGTGTGAGCTGGGGTGCGCGGGGGCCGGTGGTGTGCTGGTCACCCCTGAGGTCCCCATGTACATCACAACCCTCTTCTGCTCTTCAGCAGGGAATATTGTGCGGTGTTCGTAAGACTTAAGGCCCCGGACTAACTGCTCTGGCAATTTGTGATATTTGGAAGTGAAATGTCAGTGCAGGTGATATAGTTTGATGTGGTTTTGCTTTATGGAAGTTCGCCCTTGGACCGTGGGCTGGGTAGTGCTGGTTTAGCCTGCTGAGGACGTATCCCAGCGACAGTGCTTCTGGTGTCCAGCCTTTGCAGAAGTTAGAGGCAAGTGGACTAACAGTAAAGATGCTGGAGTGCAAGTGCGATGAGAAAGACCCGTTGTACAGTCTCCAGGGAGAGCATCACTTTTCTTACAAATCTAGGACAGATGAGGAACACATCCTTTCCCATATCCCTTTTTTGTTGGGGCTGCATATTGCTTGCCTGTACCTCGCAGCATTTAATCTGTTGTGACTCCCTTAAATGTCTGTCTCTCCATAATATTCACCTTCCCTTGGGCTGCAAGTCACCAGCATGTGTGTCTTTGTGTTAATTTGTCCCAGTTCACAGGCATAGCATCATTAGTGAAATAACGCTGCTGCTGTAATTACTGTGGGATTTGTGCGCAGCGGTGTGCTGTTGCATTGCCGTGTACCTGCTCTTTAATCTATGTGGGCCATCTGCTTTATTTCTTAACTAAAAGTTGTATTGTTTCTGCTTTGGAAGAGTGAATCTGTTGCTCCTAATGTTCTCTGTGTAGAGGAACGGTGCAGCTAGGATAAATTAAATCCCTGTTTGATAGATGGTACTCAGTTTTGTAAGATTTTGTCCAGGTCATGCCCTGTAGTTTTGTTGCGCACAAGTTTTTGCTGTCCTCTGTGGCTGCAGGGACATTCAGGTCAGAATTTTGGTAGGACCACTCTGTAATCTAGAGAACTTTTAACCACTGTAAGTCTGACAAGTCCAAACACAGTATACAGTCCTCCGGTTGGCTCTGCAGTGAAGATTTCCCAATACAATTGAAAGACGTCACTGGGCGGTTATCCCATGGGAACTCTGCAGGTGATAACCTTTTAAACCCCCGTTCAAGTAAGCGTTGTGTGTTGTGTCACAAAGCACTTTGACTTCTGTCAAGTACAACGTCTCTTGTGTCTTTTACTGCTGCTTGCCTGATCAAAAACACTGAATTGTCGGACTGATCAGGTCAAAGACCCGAGTTTCTCCCAATCTTCTGTGAGGGCTGTCTTCTCCCCTTTTGCCTTTTTCTTCCCCGGACTTCTCCAGGATTAAATGGATCAGCTCTTTGTTATGAGCGGGTTCCCCAAGCTTGGGCAGTCCTCGGGCGTAGAAGTAGGTTGTTTAAGTGGGATGGAGTGTTGATGTTGCTGTTAGAGAAAGCTTTCTATTATGTCCCAGAAAAACGTGTCCATTAGCTGATGATTTTGAGAGGTGTTCTTCGGTGTGGTCGAAGTGGACAATTTTGGATGCTTTAGAGGCATTAAAATAAGATTGCGAAAGAGGAGCAGTGGGGATCTGGCAGCATGTGTCACTTTTCTGGTCTTCTGAAAGAATTTATAGCCGAGTTTCACCATAAAGTGGGTTCTGTTGTTGTCATCTGATATGCCATTTAAAAATGTTCCTGTTGTCAATAAATAAGATGAGGGCTACAGTGATCCATGCCTCAAAGAATATAAAATGAGAAAAAGACACTTTCTTAGATCTGTTGACAATTTATTTTCCTTGTAAAGGGAACATTATTTCTACATGAGCCTATCTCTCCTTCCCACTAGAAGTTGTTGCATTTGGTTCTGAGACAATGAAATAGCAACATCAAGTCAGGCAGCTCGCATCTTGGTTTTGTTCAAAGAATTAAGAAAAAATAACATTATTTCTCGTAAGACATTTTGGAGTAGAGCAATCATTTAGAAAATGAAAAGATCCTTTGTTTAGGAGGCTCTTCTGTTTCGTTCTTTAATCTAAGCAGCTGTCTTTCTCCTTCCCCGTGGGAAGTTGTGGTGGGTAAATAATATGGAAATTCATTTGATGATGGAGACATTAGAGGTTGGCATGGACAATTAATTTGTTATTAGACGGAATTAATTTTATTTGATCCGTACATGGTTCTGTTGCTGCATATAAATTCAGCAGCTTGAGGAGTCAGCCTGCAAGCGCAGCTCAGCTCAGGCTGCTGAAGGATGCCTTTCTCATGGCTGTGAGATCAGGGGTGGCTCCGTTCCTCACCTGTGCGTGAAGTGCGGATTACAGGGAAGTCTTTGGCTTTGTGCTGCTGGAAGTCACTTCTGGGTTTGTCACCTAAAACTCGTGCTTTTCTGCCTGACGAGCGGTCTGCGTGCAGCACGGCTGAGACCGTCCAATGTGTTGCTGTGAAAGGGGTGATCCCCCTTCCCCTCTCCCTTTCCCAAACTAAATGCTCCCATCAGTTTCTTTGCTCAGAACTGGTTCGAAAACGAAGTTTCTGAAGCTAAATCAGCAGATAGCGAACTGTAGAAGAAAGTGAGAAGCTCTCTGCTTGTGAATGGTTTCATTGTGCGAGTTCCTTTGCTCATACGAGGGACAGGACGAAGTGTCAGGGGCCACAGGTAGATCTGTTGATTTTCATCTCCAGAGGGATGCTCTCCTTGCAGTGTCACAAAGCAGCACCTTCATATTTCCTCTTTTATTCCTACAGTTCAAAGCCATATTTTGGTTGATTCTGGTAGGCACTGATGGTTTCTTCTGCAAAAATAGTTAGAAAGAAATTAGACCTCCCTCCGTCTTTTGTGGCTTCAGCATTTCAAGCATTTGCAGCACGTGTAGCAGGAGCACTTTGGGAATTTTCATACTTGGTAACGTCTCTACTTTCTTTTACTGTTTCTTTCTGGTTTTGCCTTTCTCTGGTGCGGCTTCAGGAATGGCAGTGCCTCAGAAGTGGCTGCACAATGGCCATAATCCTTTCCTGAACAGAGCTGGTGCATAGTTGATAAACGTGGGTTTTTTTTTCAGTTTTCATAAGAATGATCTAATCCCTGGGAGTATCTCCAGCCAGAGACTTGAAAGAGGTCAGTTTTAGCCCAGTTCTTCTAAGCTGCTGAGTGACCACAACATCTTACGGGGCAGCATCAGTTTCCCCATCTGGAAAATGGAGGTGGTGATGCCAGACTTCCATAATAGGCTGTTTTTAAGATTGACTGCTAAAAAGCGCAGCGTAAAAACCTAAAAAGGTAGTCCTGCACTTCTGTACTGCCAACTGGAAGAATTCCATGAACAAGTTACTTACAACAGTGTCCTCATAAGACATCTGCTTTTGCATATATTATACTGCATTCTTCCTCCTGCTTAATTGTCTTCCTCCTCTCTTAATTGTCTCTGCTCCAGTTTTCCCCAGACTGGAGAGTCTCTTGCTTGTGCTAGATTGGCAAACTAAAGAGAAAAGTTTTTGAAAGTGGGACCAAGGACAAAAGCAGGGAGTAATGTTCAACTCGGAACTGTAAAGGAATATGCGAATGTGTTAAAAAGGGTACCAAATTCAATTATTTTTGTTAACCGGTGAGATCAGAAGAGGAATCAATTATAACGTGCAGATGTCTCTCTTTGTGAGCTGCATGGTGAAAACTTCAATTGCATTTTAAAGCCGACGTGCCAGGAGACAGCATTGTTTCAGGAGGTATGAGCAGGGAAAAGACTAATGTCATCTGTAAGTGGCAGGGAAATATGAAACATGCACCTCTTGACAGTAATCTTTTCCATTTAAAAAGCAAATTGGAGAAATGCAGTTTAACTATGCCCACTAAGTGAAAAAGCAGGAGAAACTAAGGGAAAAAATTCCACCTCTTGAAGAAATTCAAGGCTAGGCTTGGCGTAGGTTGTTGGTGGTGATTTAGCAGTGATTAGATAAGTTCTGACACAGAGGGCAAGACTGTCGATGAGAAGAAAGGGCTGGGGGGGGGAATTTAAATCCTGACTATCCATTAGCATGCCAGGCCGTGAGCAAGCTTAGTAGGAGAGCGGCGTGAAAGCAACCATTAGCGACGAGTAACTGTCCTCCCCTTTCGGCGAGCTCCAGGTCCACACTGAGAAAGTGCTTAACGATTGCTTTAACCACCCCGCACAGACAGGCTGTCACTTCTTGGTCAACAGCCTCGCGGCTGTTTAAAACGTTCTGGTAACAGACGCAGTAGAGACCATGTGAATTTTCTTCGGGTTGAATGCAGAAGTAAGCCCAGCTCCTATTTGTTTCCCGTCTCCCACCGTGCCTGGGAGGTTCTCGCCCATTCGCCCTCCCCGAGTCCCGCGCGTGCGATGCCGGCGCAGGCGTGTGCCCGTCCTCCGTGCCGGGGTTTCTGCTGACCTCCAGCAATTGCTGCCAAAGATCATCGGCGTGCCGAAGGTTCTGCAAACATGACTGAAACACTTCCCTCGCAGCCGGCGTTTGCTGCGGGATGCCGTCCCTCTGGGGCTGCGCTGATGTGCTAAACAACACAACGCTTATAAATAACACCAAGTTATTTATAACGGGCTCCCATGGTGTTACAAATAACAGCCGTATCAATCACATACCGCTCATTCAACCATCAGAATTTAAAACCACTTCAGAGACCCCCTGTTTCTTCATGTGGCCACTGAAAAAGGAATCGCTGTTTGGAGCATGGGAGGAGCGGTTTCGCTTTTTCTCTTTGCTGTTTGTATCAGTGGGTTAAATTGTCTAATAACTTAAATTCTAAGCTTTTGAAGTATTTTCATTGTAAAAAGTATTCTTTAAGTATGAAATATATATGTTTGAAGCACATGAATGTTGAATTTAGAGAATGATAGTGTTCGACTCAATTCAGTGGCTGATATTAAAGAGGCAATTACATATAATTTGTGAAATAAAGAGAGCCGCCTCTGCGGAGCATGGTACCTGCGGGGTTTAACAGCACGCTTTCTGATCTGAGCTAATGAGAGCGGTATCTAATATCAGCGTTTGCCTTCTCCGAGAACCCGTCGGTGTGTCAGCGCGGGACCGGTGCGGGCGATGCAGAACAGGAGCAGCTGTTTGCCTTTTGGTCCCACGGGAGGCGGCAGGGAGAAGCTCTCTCTAAAAGTTCATTTGTTCTGCTGTTGGGTTTTTTTTTGTAGTATTAAACTGTTGATAAAGAAAAACATGTTTGAATGGGTACATTCTTTTAGAAGCACACAAACTTCAGCTGGAGGTTAATTCCTTTATTTGCTCGCGTTCCTCTGAAGTTTTTAAAATTTTGTGTAAAGTTTCCTTTTCTTTTCTTTTGAGATGAAAACTTCAGAGCTCTCTAGTTTTCAAGCTGTTTATTCTTTTCCTGTATTCCTCCTTCATACACGCTGAACTTGACAGTATTTTTTCCTTCTTTTTCCACACACCCAAAACCTAAATACAATCACAGTTTCCATTCTGTCCCCTGGAGAAACAGGTCTTTATACAATCTGCGCCACAGCCTTGATGAGGAGGGGTTCTCAATTAGTACCATGGTTGTTTTTAAATGCAAAGCTTCTAGGGTTCGGTGTTCAATTTCGGTATGTGGGGTAACCTGCGGGATGTGCAGGTCCAGAATATTAATAAAATTTAGGGCCCGAGCCAGCGTGAGACCACGGACGCTTCTTCTCTGCTTTGATTTTCAGCGTGGCTCTGCGACTCTCTTGCGTTTTCCTTCATGGTTGCTGACCCCGAGTTTTCGATTACTAAGCCATTTCTTGTCCTTAATCCCCGTCTCATTCATTCCTGGCTCTCCTTCCAGTCAGGTCTGGATAACTCTGCGTGAGAGAGGCAGTGGTTCTGCTCAGTTTCTGGAGGCAAATGGATATTTATTAACCATCTAGTGAAATGGTAAACAGTAAGAGGCAAGAGCGAAGAACTACATGAGCGAATACTGCGGGGAAACATCCCTTCAAATATGTAAAGACTTCTCTAGAGATAAAGGTAATAAATTTTTGCCTAGTATTGTGCTTATAGGCTTAGGAGATCATTTCCAGCAGCTCTTTTCTGTTCTGTTCCCTCTTCCAAGGCGCTGCCCGCGCAGGTGGGAGGGCAGAGGGGCTGCTGGACTGTGCTTTGCCCTCGCCGCCCTCCGTGGCCATCGCTCCTCCGTCTCCTGCCACCTGGGAGCGAGGGGGGAAGCCACGAGACAGAGCCTGTGGCCAGCCCAGTCTGGGCAGGCGAGGCGGAGGTGGATGGGATGGGTGTTTCTCTGCTGGAGCGCTGTGCGTGTGGTCAGTGCGATCCACGCCTTTGTGAGACCTCACGTATTCAGGTCGTTAGAAGGTACATCGTTAGAAGGTTCATCTGCATTTCACAGGTACATCAAGTGCTTGTACCTTCTGCGTCATGTTTCAGAAATGTCACTAGAGGATATTACGTGACGGTCTAATACAGAGCGTGTTCTGAAGTTGAGGACTTCTAAAGATGTAGCAATAGTATTTGCTTCACATATACACATTTCATTATGGATATTGGGAGCCAATCTGATTTGCTCCTGTTCAACTAATAGCTTTTTCCCCAATTTACTTCTTGACTTAAGTGAGTATTAATCATAAACTCTTTCATTAGTAACTAATTTGATTCACGGAAAAAAGTGGAAAAGATTTGACGTACGCTGTAAAATTTGCACTGCTTCTTCCAGGGGCTTGAGGCAGGTGTTTTGCACAAGAAGTTTTTTGTATAGCCTTGGTTGTTGAGAGTGTGTGTGTGTGTGTGTTTGTGTCACCCTTGACATGCACAGGAAGACGGAGGCAGAGACCTGTCACGTGCTGCCTTTTGGGTGCTCCCGTTCCTCCCCTCGCTGAGCTGAAGGGCCCTGGTGAATTAGTGATAGTGGGTGGTGGCACCTTTGAGGCTGCGCCGACACAGGCAATACGGCAGTCACGCTTTCCTTTAACGTGCTCATGGGTGTTGTTATTGCAGGTGAAATAACAGGGACAAGTCTGAAGAAGAATACTTGCAAGCAAAATAGGAACAGCTTTTTTGGAAGAGGTTGAGGAGAGGGATTGTGAAGTGGTCATAAATTCCAGTTAAATGATTTGTTCTTGTTGCCTTTTGTCTTCCCTTCACCTCTAAAGCAGCCTTATTTGTGCTGGTGGTATCAAGTGATCTTATGCTGATTGTGGAGGCTTTTTTGAAGAACCTGAAGTGGATGGTAAGGGTGCCGTTAAAGTAATTTAAAATGACTCCTGAGAGAAGGGAGCAAGGTAGACAGCAGGATCGCTGGACTTGAAGCGCAGAGTTTGATCTGTTCATGAACCTGCTTGGAAGAATCCCATGGAGTAGGCTCTGGGAGATACAGGGGATCCAGGAGAGCTGGGGAGGTTGGGGAGACGATCTCCGGAGCAGCTTTCAAACCTCACCTGGTGTGCCGGTCTGAGGCTGTCTATTGCTGAGCATTAACAGACTGTACTGAAAATAGTGTCATCTCATATGGGATTCGTTGGTAGGATACAGCTGTGTTTGGGAAAGATTGTGCTATGTCAGGACAGTGCTGGCCAGGTTTATTGTAAGGCACTTAGAGAGAAAGGCATTTTATTAGATAATATAATGGTATTTCACAAATGGAAGCAGAAGGACCAAATATAGCAACAGATATGTGACTTCATTTTAAACTTTTTTTTTTAAAGTTAGAATAATAACAATAACTCTGATAGTATTTCCTGACACATCACAATGGACTTTTTTTCCAGAGATGGGACATACAGTTGGACTTGATGATCTTAAAGGTCTCTTCCAACCAGAATCATAGAATCACAGAATCGTTATGGCTGGAAAAGATCTTTAAGGTCATCAAGTCCAACCGTTGTCTAACTCTACCGGGGCCACTCCTAAACCATGTCCCTGAGCACCATATCTGACGGCTTTTAAATACACCCGAGGATGGCGATTCAACCCCTTCCCTGGGCAGCCTCTTCCAGTCTTTGATAACCCGTTCAGTGCAGAAGTGTTTCCTAATGTCTCACCTAAACCTCCCCTGGCGCAACTTGACGCCATTTCTTATTGTTCTATCGGTTGTAATTTGTGAGAAGAGACCAATCCCCCCCATCTCACTACACCCTCTGTTCAGGTAGCTGTAGAGAGCGAGAAGGTCTCCCCTCAGCCTCCTTTTCTTCAGACTAAACACCCCCAGTTCCCACAGCCGCTCCTCAGAAGACTTATTCTCAAGACCATTCATGAGCTCCATTGCCCTTCTCTGGACCCTCTCCAGCACCTCTGTGTCCTTCAGTGTCCTTCTAATGATTCTGTGATTCTATGAAATTTAGCGATGAATGTTGTACGCTTAAATATTGGGTCTGTTCTCACTTTTTGTGTTCTTGAGGACTTACTTGATTGCAAACTAAAAATTGTGTAATTCTGCCTATGGTGAATTGAGTGTCCTTTGGATTGTCTTTCTGGTACGTGGAACATAGGAAAGGTGAAATTTCAACTTGAGTGTCTCCGAGTTATCCAGAAAGTTCTGCATGAGGGGTGTTTTGCTGTATGGAAGTAGGAGTTCATCATTAACTGTCTGCTATTTGCCAGCTCTTCCTGTGATGTTACGTGGCAGGGAGAGGCTTCTTCCCTCTGTTACTGTGTCTTCCATTTTGACAAGAATCTCCATGATTATACCATATTCTACTCACTTTGATGAAGTTCTGCCTGGAAGTAGGAAAGCCAATTGTCCGTTCTGTGTACCTGGCAGTTCACTAGTGTGAAAGCAAACCAGTGGGTTTAGTTTACGCCAAAGTAGATTTTTTGATACTGTGGTTCTGCTCTTTATTGCTATGTGGTTTTGTTGAAAATAAAATGTAAATAAATAGGAGTGTGCAACATTTTGTGGTCAAATTTTAATTAAAACACTGATGAATGTTTTGGTTTTATTCATTTAATCCTCATTCTCTTTCAGATGTATATGATGAATATATTTCCTAAATAATGTTTTTCTTCTGGTAAACTGATTTTTCCACTTGTTTTTAATGAAGCATGACTTCAGTGCTTCACGTTTGGTTTAATGTTTTGAGCGTAACATTCTTGATGTCAGTGCAGTTTTGAAGAAAGATTATGTTGACTTAATATTGCAGAGGCAGTGGAGGGAGAACAAAGAAAGGAACGTCATTTCGGCTGCGGGAATTCACCGGTGCTCTGGTGACACTGTAAAAGGAACCTGTTTTCTGAGTGGCTGCTAATATTAGCGTTAGGTGTACTAAATGAGGAGGAGGTTGGACTAGATGACTGTTAAAGGTCCCTTCCAACCCAAACTATTCTATCATTCTAAATTGTAGGCTATTTTAAGGTAATAGTTTCATTTCTGAAATGTTTGAAGTTTTGAGGAAACCTGTATATGTGCGCTGTTGTCCCAAGGGCTGGAGGTTGGTTCTTAGGTATAGACGTGCATCCTCGTCTCTTCTGTTCTCTGCCAGGTGTGGCTGAGGATGTTATTGCCTGCTGCCTTCCCAAACTGCAAATCGCTGGGCTTTTACCATCCCCCGGCTCAGCAGCTTTTGGGAGAGCGTCTGTCCTGCTTCGCTGACGGTGGGATGAGCCCTCTGAAGTGGTTGAGCAGTAGGTGTTTGTCAACGGGTGTAGATGGTGCTGAGCACAGTTATGGGGTCTTCACACACAGGGACCTTCTAGTGGAGCGGGGTCTGTGGGTAACCGGAGTGGGAATGAGTTTGATGGGCAGGAGATGTCGGGATCATGAGCTCTTTAGCCAGCCAGGAGCTGGGTGAGGGTGCACCCATACTCACAGAGAGGTGGGGAAGGGACCAGGGACTTGTGGAGCATCTTCTCAGTTCCTCTTCATTTATACCTCATCAACCCACTCCAGCCGAGGATGCTGCAGGAGAACAGCAGTCAGAAACAGGTGATGAGAGTGCGAAAGACCGGGAAAGCAGTTCTGCTGGAAAACTGTGAAGATTGGACCTGTTTACCTTAAAAAGTAGTTGAATAAGGGGTGACAAGTTGAAAGCGCAGAGTCTAATGATTAGTGGTTTAGAGAAGTTGCTTGGGAGCTGTTGTTTTCCCTGTCTGTGCAATGCAAGAACAAAGGTGTTCAATGAAGCTGAAAGGTGGCAAATTAAAAACTGATAAAAGAAAATACATTTTCAAGCAATGAAAGAAGCAATGGGATTCATTACCATCAGAAAACTGGCAAGGTCAGGAATTTCTCAGGGTTCAAAAAGAGACTGGATATTTATATGATCAAGAAAAATAGCCGAAGAAGTTGTCAGTGAGAGCTTGTTTTTCAGAAGTATTTATTAGATGTTATTTTTTGGACTTGGGAAGCCCAAGGCAAAGATAAGACTGGAATGGTTGTAAAGTACCCTAATCTTGTGCCTGCCTGATACAGTCCTTGTACCTGGCTCTGAAGCATCCGATTTTGTTCTTCACCGTGTTTGGGTCTCAAGAGGAAGGGCATCCCAGGCACAGAGGGGTTAATGGAAGAGCACTGTTTGTGGGACGTTCATACGGGATTTGAGTGCCAGTATGTGACAAACCTCTGCTCCAGAAGCTGCAATCCAGAGTGCCGATGGGGCACATTATCTTTTTTTAAATGCAGGAAACTCTTTCAGAAGTGTGGTTCACAAGGTTAAAGAGTAGCCAAGCTTCGTGGTGTTTACTTGCTGTCTGAGAGCAAACCCTGAAGATGGCTCCTGATTAAGCTAATGAGATGTGTTGTGAGGGTGTTGTCTGAACTGTGCTCTGGGTTGAGAGAATAAACTGATTTTTTAAAAAAAACGCCAAGGAGGTGTTGCTTGGTGCAGTTTGTGTTTTTAACCTTTTTAGTTGGCGTATATACTCAAAGGGTTAAAAATGATTGTTCATTCGCGTTTTCAAAGGGTGCAGGTTAAACCCACATCGTATGGGGAATGTGAAATGGGCGTTGGGGAATGTGAAATTAGTATTTTCACCACATCCAAGTAAATCTTAGTTTAAAGCAATGGCTTATTATTGCTTTGCCCTAGATTCTTACTGGGTGTGATTAAATAAGCCGTCCTTTAAGCTAGCCCAGCCTTACTGTTGGGAGCAAGGCTTGGGTGGGAAATGACCCTTTATGGTTATTATTATTTCAAGAAGAATATTTTTATGTATTCTTTTGCCTTATAAATGGCTTAGGTAGTAGGAAGTTGCACACTGTGCCTCCTGTACTTAACAAATTGCTTTTATGGGTTTTGGTCAACAACTTGAGCATCAGTGCTGGGCAGGTACGGGATGTGGTGTTGTACCTGTGGGCTGTTTGGGGATTTTTACCCTCTGTATTCTGCATCAGGGTGGATTGACGAATACTGTGGGCTTCTGGGCAGTAGTTATGGGACAGAAATTGAAGGAAGTTCCCAACAGCTGTTATAGATAAGTGAAAGCGTTTTAACCCCAACATGCAGAGGGCAGAAAGGCCTTTTGTAGAGATGCATTCATAGAATCATAGAATCGATAAGGTTGGAAAGGACCTTTAAGATCATCGAGTCCAACCATTAACCCAACCTGACAAAACCACTTCTAAACCATATCCCCAAGTACCACATCTGCCCTTTTTTTAAAAACCTCCAGGGACGGCGAATCCACCACCTCCCTGGGCAGCCTATTCCAATGCTGGATAACCCTTTCAGTGAAAAAAAATTTCCTAATATCCAACCTAAACCTCCCCTGGCTTAACTTGAACCCGTTTCCTCTCATCGTCTCACTTGTCCCTAGGGAGAAGAGGTCAGTCCCCATCGCTCTACAACCTCCTTTCAGGTACTTCATTCATAGAACCATAGAATAGTTTGGGTTGAAGGGACCTTTAAAGGTCTTCTAGTCCAACCCCCTGCCATGAGCAGGGACATCTTCAACTAGATCACATTGCTCAGAGCTCCATCCAACCTGGCCTGGAATGTTTCCAGGGATGGGGCATCCACCACCTCTCAGGGCAACCTGGGCCAGGGTTTCACCACCTTCAGCGTAAAAACATTTCTTCCTTATATCTAGTCTAAATGTCCCCTCTTGCAGTTTGAAGCCGTTACCCCTTGTGCTATCGCAACAGACCCTGCTAAAAAGTTTGTCACCCCTATGGCTTCCAAATTTGATCAGAGACAATGGGATGGTTTGCGGTGTAGGTGCTGTGGGCGTCTGTCGGCTTCACCTGTGGTAAGGTGCGCGTTACTCAACTCGCTTGCCTGAGGCGGTCCTGCTGCAGCAGATCCGCAGCCAGACTTTTCAGTCTTCTCGTGCTGTGTCCTCTTCCTAAGGCTGCATCGGCGAGCGCGAGGAGCTGGGTCCCCTCTGCCCGCGAGGAGGCTTTAAGGGCAGCGCAGCTATGCCATGGGCCAGCCAGGAGGTAACTTCACGTATAATTTCTGAAACTCTTATTGAAGTCACTGGTCTTTTATACCCTGGAGGTAGTAGAGGGAATGATTTATGAATTAAGTAAAATATGGGAAATTATTAATATTTTCTAATAAAGCAGTCAGCTGATGTGTATTCTGAAGCTTTAGCTAAAAGCCCTTTTTCTTTGCCTTTTTCAAAGAGCCACAGCTGCTGCATTTCTCGAGCTGTTGACACATCATAAGGGGACCAAGAAATTACTTCTCAAGTTCAATGGAATGTGCTGTGTTGAGCTGATCGGATGAACTCAGCTCTCTGATTTTGCTGTCCTCAAAATCTGGTGTGAGAGATTTGCCCTCCTGCCTCCATTCTGGTTTAGCCTGAACACCGTAGGAGCACAGCGCGGATGGTCCTGCGATTCCTCCCCCTTTATTTCTGCAGAGATAACTGCACCAGCTTACAGCACAGTTCAGTTTACTTTGCTCCCAAGTTAATGATATTTAAGCGGTTGAAACTGCAGGAAACTGGCTGTTAAGAGATTTAGAGGCCAATATCTGGGTTACTTAGTAGGCAGGAGGAAAAAGAAGTCCAAGGGTACAGAGTGAAGATAGGGCTGAATTTTTATGTGCTGTAGACACTGGCAGAATAGAAGAATCTGATGCACCCTCACAAAAACTATTTNTATTAGTTTTCTACTGCCAGTAAGTAAGGATGAATGCATTTCCTTGTCAGTTGTATGCCTTCCCTCTGCCAGCGATGGTGATCTAGTGGCTAGGTTGAAAAAGATACAGCATTAATTTATTATTTTTTTTTTAAAGAAATGTCTGGGTTTCAGATGTGAACGGTGCGCACGGTGTCGGACGGCGAGCGACCCTGTACTGAGGCAGGTGAATAAGGCAGCTTCGCGCTTGTGCAAGATTGCCACCGCTCGAGCAGCGGGGCTGAGAGAAATGGGAGAAAGAGGAGGTTTTTCTGAATGAAGAGAGGAGAAATACCCCGCGACAGAAAAAACAAGCTTGCGCTAGAGATAGGCAGTGGCGAGCATTCCAGTAGAAGGGAGTTAAATGAAGAAAAATCATAAAATTATTTCACGGCAGCAGGAGGTTAGGAAACATAACTAAACATGTTAAACTCGCTGTGAAGCAAGAGGACCCCAGGGGTATTTTAGTCAGATAATATTTAGTTTGCTGCAGTGTCAGTTGTATGATTGCTTGTCAGCTGGCATATGGATGTGCTATAAGCAAAATGAGGCTTTTAGAGACCATGCACAATTTTCCTAAGGATAGTAAGCAGAGGATTTATCAGAGACAGATTAAAAGAGTTACAGTGGATTTATTTGCTCTGGTCCATTGCCAGGGTATGAGGCAAGCTGAGCCCTCTGCAGGGAAGCGTTGGAGGCGAGGGACAAGAGCTAGAAAGGAAGAACTATAAATCTGGGGGAAAAGTTACGGCATATATAAGTATATAAGATACACAGGTATTTCTAAGTGTGAATTAAAGCTGCCTGCTGAATGTTTGCCAAAAAAGCAGTCAGGTTGCAGAGTCTCTCCAAAATTTGAGAAACAACGGTTGGGAACTAAGAGTGTCTCATGTTCCGGCACCTAAAATTAGCCTTTGATCACCTCTCTCAGGCTCTCTGCCTGGTTGTGTCCTCTTCTCACCACAGTTTCACCTTGTGGCTTTCTCCAGACTTCCAACCTTGGGTGGAAAGTTGGTGTTCAACCTTAATGATACCGTACCTTTCCTGGCAAGAAAATGGCTCCGTTATGAGAGTATCAGAAAAAGCGTTGAAAACCATCAGGTGTAGAGAAATGATGGGAGAGAGAGGGATGCTTAATTCCCGGTTTGCTGTGTGCTTGTGATTACAGAGTGCATCAGTCTTTCTCACCTCTCTTCCGCCTGTTGAGGTTAGACAGGGATGGAGGTACTTGGACTTATAAAGAATAAATATTTTATTTTTGTGGGAGAAGCCTTGGTTCTCGGGCGCGCAGTACATCTGAAGGGCTTCTTTATAGATTAAATCCATCTTTAGACTCCTGCGATAGCCTTATATTGGCTCGAGGGGCAAAAATCCAAGTAGAGGGTTGATATATAGAAAGTCACATTGGAGAGGTAAGAATATTTTGAAAAAACATTCCCTGACATTTTTCTTGACAGTGCGAGGGTAGTGAAATCTGCTGGATGTTTTTATTTTTATGGAGTTAACGGGCTTTTTTGTAAATGCTGTTTTAATTGAGGTCTTGAGTAGAAAGTCAATGGTGTGTATATACATATGTGTCTGCAGTCAGTTCTAATTTGCAAAGTAATGTGGAAATAGGTCAGCCACAGAGAGAAACATTGGGAAAGGGCTGTAGCTGAGAAGGAAGCTATTTGCAGGTTTAAGAATAGAAAATTTTGGTTTAAAGATGATTACTATAAAAGGTAAGGGCGGTGAGAGAAAGGGGAACCATTTGCCCTCTGGTGATAGTAGATGCTGCTGTAGACAAGGAAGATTTGAAAAGTTTCTGTTAATTTAATTTTTGCTGGTTTCGTTTGGCGCAGAACTCCTGGGTTTTTTGTCTGTTCTGGAAGAGTGGATTAGCTCTTGTTAGCAATGCCCCAAGAGGGTCGGGAGCTGAGGGGATGTAGCTCCCGTAGATGCATTCCCATAATAGCAAAGTCTGACCGAATGTGCCATTAGCCACAGCTCTGCCTTTGGGCCCCTGTTTATTGCCTCTTGCTGTCACTTTGTTTTGACTTCCCCCCGCGTTTTCCGTAAGACAATGGAATGGGAACATAGTTGAAGAGAGGAGCCTGATTACAAAGTAAGGCTTAGCAATGGCTCAATCATAGAATCATAGAATCGTTGAGGTTGGAAGGGACCTTTAAGATCATCGAGTCCAACCGTTAACCTAACCTGACAAAAACCACTTCTAAACCATATCCCCAAGTACCACATGTGCCGTTTTTTTTAAAAACCTCCAGGGATGGCGAATCCACCACCTCCCTGGGCAGCCTAGTCCAATGTTGGATAACCCTTTCAGTGAAATTTTTTTTCCTAATACCCAACCTAAACCTCCCCTGGCTTAACTTGAACCCATTTGAAGAATGCCTTATCAGTTCCTTCAGCCATCAGACCGGGGCAGGACCTGTTAATGGTCAGTAGCCCCGTGCGCCCTCCCCGGCTCCTGCTTTCCCGTGGTGCGTAGGGCAGCTGCCCGCATCCCGAGGGGTGGGACGCACGTGTCCTGCAAGGGAGGTGTGGACAGGGCTTTGGGAAGCGGCAGATGCCAACGGCCATGGACGTCTGTGGGGCTGCGTGACGTGCGGGGCTCCGTGCTCTGCTTTCGTGAGTCTCATCGCCCTGATACAAATTCATTTCTCTAAATTACAGAGATGTTGTTGAATTGTAATCCTCCTCTTTGATAAACACATCACCGAAGTTGAGATTTATCACATTTATTGTTTGCCTTCATTCAGTACACAAGTTACCTGTCAAAGAAGGAAATTAGACTGGTTTGATATTATTCATATTAAGGCTCAGTTGATTGTTTCTTGTCCCTAATTCTTCTCTAGCTGCTTGCAATTTGATTGTTAACGTTTTCTTCAAGTATTTTATGAGATACCAAAATGTTGAAGTGATTTATAATTGCCTGAGTCTGTATCTTCTCATCCATCCTTCTTTCAAAAGACTGGCTCTGCTCCTCTCTCCTGTGTTCAGGGCCTGTCCTGCCGTTTGCGAGCTCATCAAAGATCGTTGCTCGTGGACCAGAGATTACTGTGACTCATTTTTGAAGTATCCTAAGGATGCATTTTGTCAAAAGGTCCTGACAGTCCTGACATCAAGTGCTCTTCGGTTATTTCTGACTATACTTTGGCTTGTGTTCCCACACCTCACACTGCTAATTTCCCTAACGTTAAACATCTGGGCAAAGCCCCGGCTACCATCTCCCTTCTTCTGTGTGTATTTGTATAGCTTAAAGCAAGAAAACATAGACCTCTGTTACACAGTCATCTTTCTCTTTTATTTGTGTTTTTACAAGGAATAGTTAGCTAAATTATACCTGATTGCAAATAGCATCTGTTTGATGTTGAAGCTCCACATTCTTTCTTCAGTCTTGAAATTTTCTCTTATTACGACTAATTTGGAGTTAGGAGTCTGGAGAGGAAGAGGAGGGGGAAATCTTGCCACTGATTTCCTATAATGAAGCAGTCTATTAACATTCTCCAAAAATTAATCATTAATTAAAAAAAAAAAAAGCTCATCTACCACTAGAAACAGGAATACTTCTGTACCAGCAAAAAAGCGCCGAGTGGGAAATATCATTATGATTCCACTGTACAATTCTGTCTCCTCTGCCAGGCTGTAACCCGCGCAGAAGTGAGAGAGCAAGTGAGCTGTGCGGTTGGGTTGTGGATTAATAGTTGAAGTTCATTCGTGTGGAAATAAAGCAGATTTTACTGTGACTAGAATCTGTCATCAAAAAGCCATTATCGGAAGGGACCGGCACAATTCCTGCTCTTTCATTGCTAATGACAAAACAATCTGTTCTTTAAAAAACAACAACCCTATAGTTTCTTTCAGAGAATGGCACAGGAGACTTACCAGAGCAGAAGCCGGGTGAAGAGAGGCAGTTGAAAGATTTATTGATCAATAAACCAGACAATTACAGCTTGTTTATAAAAGGAAAAAAAAAAACCCAACCAAACCTTGGGCCTGCGAGCAACACCGAGACTCTAATAATGATAACTCTGGCATCCAGCTCGAAACGATAAAAGTCAATAGGAAGATATAGGATTTCAATAAAATTATGACATGAGATAAACTTTACCCCAGGAACAAATTTTCCCTGGGTGTGTGACTGACTTCAGTTAGATTTGTAACTTTAATTTCTTTCTTATTGATTTTTCTTTTCTTCAACTAATTAGAAAGCCGGTGGTGAATTGTGTGGATGTATGTTTTGAGGAGGGGCTAACGAGCATCAACAGGAGTAGGGCCCCAGTTTATATGTATATAAGGTCTGATGGCTTTTAAAATTTTTTTGGGTTATATATATGTTTACTTTTCAGTTGCTTCCAATGCACAGCGGGGAATCCCTCTCCTGCTCCTCAGCGGGCAGATACCTGAAGGCACAGGCTGCCCGGGGAGCCGTGCCCTAGCACTGCTTCAGCGCCCCAGGGGTCGCGATGAGGATGATGATGGTACTTCTATGAACACTTCTCAGGGCTTTCCTTAAAATTAACCCAGAAGTCCTGGAGGACCCCAGTTACTGCTGTTTCTAAAGCACTCTGGTAGCCCTCTGGTGTGCGGACGCCGGGGAAAGAAGCTTTCCCTTAGCTTGGAGCTGCTCGCCAGCCAGGTGGAATGTTGGCTGTACGCCGAGGGAAGAGAGGAGCTGGTGGGAGGACTGGAGAGAAGCTCTGCCGTAGGGATGGCATTTTGCAAAGGTGCCATCCTGTACTTCCCCCTAGCAGATTTTCATGAGATTAGCTGTAGTTCGTGGTTAAGATCATAAAACATGTTCTCTTTTTAGTTACTTATGCAATAGGAGGAGGCATATTGTTTTGGTGAATTGGCTGTTGCTGGCAGAAGGAAGGGAAACTGTTCAACCTATGAAGAAGTCACTACTATTTCTCTTTTTCAAACTCGCATCTCCTCAAAGACAGCTGCAAGCTGGAAGACCAGAGATTGCTGTGGGGCATTAACTTCCTAGGTTTTTAATGAACTTTAAACCCAGTTATACTGCTTTTAAGGCATGTTTAGAGGAAGCTCATTTCTGTTCTGGTGCTGATTTGAAGCTGGTCAAGGTAAAGAGCACCTGGAAGTGTGCCAGTGTGAGGTCCATGGTGAGTTAGCAGAGATGCCCTGTGCTGGGTAAATTTTGGAAATTCCCAGAGCAGCCGCTTCTTAGTAATTCTGATGAATACTCTCCTGATAGAAAGCAGGAAAGCAGAGGGGTTGGAAAAAGGTTAGAGAGGGCATGTGGAAGTCTGGGGAGGTTTTTGACGGGGTTTGGGGAATATCTTATGGTGTGGGATGAGGACATAGTGCAGCAGTTACTGAATTAGTATTACATTTTAGAGAATCTTTTTAGACAGAGGACTTCTCAACAAGAACTTCGGTTTCCTGCCAAACTAACAAGATCTTTAGGAGGGAGGGAAAAGATTTCAGTAAGTGCTCTTGATGGGGAGGAATTTGAAAAATGGAGCTGGGGACCACTTGTTGGAAGCTGAGAATTGATTTCATTACAGTATTAATACTTAGAAATAATTAAAGAGGAGAACTAAACTCCAGGATCAAGTGTTTAATCGTACCACCCTTTATTTCAGCTTTTCAGCACCTTTTTTCATCCCTCGATACAGTTTCTGATGTATTTACCGTGTGTGGGTTTTTTTCTTGAGAAGTTTACTCTTCCTTTAAGAGAAGGGCTTTGAAGGGCAAGGTCTGCAGTTGATTTTAGGGGAAAGACAGCCTGGAGGGGTGTCCTGCTCCCGTGCAGTTTTCCCATCCTAACATGAAAGCAGAAGCTTGTCCTCCTTGCAGCCGAACCGCTCAGGGAACTGCTGGGATCTTGCTGGGGGTGATTCGAATGACCTGATATTCAGCAGTTAACTAGAAGCCAAGTGTGATGGGAATTGCCAGGGGTCCCTTTTGCTGTCGAACAATGCGAAGGATTTTGGGACTGCCCTGCTGTAATGGAGAGAACGTGGCAGTGTTAAATTATCACATCGATGAAAAATGCTTAGTAGAAAATGAGGATAGCGGAGCAGCTAGGAGCACAGAGGAGGAGAGGATGCTCTAATTGCAGGTCTAATTGCCACAACAGGCAAGGATCAACTCCATCCCTTTGCTAAACATTCTCTTCTGTGCTCGAGACAACGATTCTGCAATAAATGGGGAATGAAAGTCATCTCCCGAGCAAAGGCAGACTGCGTTATGGAGAGCGCACTGGGCAGACTGGGTGATGTGTGTCTGTGTTAAGGGGCAGGCGGAGAATGGAGCAACCCTGCCCTGCTGCCTTTCTGCCGGAGGAGTTCCTGGCAAGGCAGGTGTGGGCTGGCTGGGTTTGCGTTTTCTCCTTCTGCAGTAACGTGGAAGTATTTCCTTTCATGTGCCTGTCAGATGAGTAATTCTTTCTAAGCTATGGCAAAACTGTTCTTTCCTTGGAAAAGTATCTCTCTTCGCTCAGACCTGATCAAGGAGCTAGTAACAGCTTCTAGTACTATTTATGTTAAAACCTATTTTTCTTTATTGTGTTATTATCTGTGTTCCTTCAGCCTCAGGCTGTGTTTTGCTCTTGTGGTCCTTTACCCGCTGACCAACCCAACCGTCGTGGCTGACCTTTCAGTCCGTGACATGCTCTGAACACATGCTGTACCTCCGGCAGTGCCCTCTCGTCTTGCTTTCACACCTTGAATTTGAATTTCCCTTCTCCACGCGTATGCTTGTGATCCGTGTTCAGTCTTTGACCTTCAGATTGTGAAGGAGGAGATAACCTTTGTACACCGGCTTGCTCGGCTGAGCGGTGAGCATCACCTTCACTCTCCGAAATACGGCCTGTTTGTGCATCAAGAAGAGCGTGGCCGGCAGGTCGAGGGAGGTCATCCTCCCCCTCTACTCTGCCCTGGTGCGGCCACATCCATTGTGTGGCACTGTGTCCAGTTGTGGGCTCCCCGGTTCCAGAAGGACAGGGAACTGCTGGAGAGGGTCCAGCAAAGGGCTACAGAGATGATGAGTGGACTGGAGCATCTTTCTGATGAGGAAAGGCTGAGGGACTTGGGGCTTTCCAGTCTGGAGAAGAGAAGACTGAGGGGGGATCTTCTCAATGCTTATAAACACTCAAAGGGCGGGTGCCGGGGGGGATGGGAACAGTCTTTTTTCAGTCGTTCCCGGTGACAGACGAAAGGTAATGGGCACAAACTTGAGCATAGGAAGTTCCATCTAAACCTGAGGAGGGACTTCTTTGCTGTGAGGGTGGCAGAGCAGTGGCACAGGCTGCCCAGAGAGGTGGGGGAGTCTCCCCCTCTGGAGACATTCCAAACCCGCCTGGACGGGATCCTGCCCAACCTGCTGGAGGTGTCCCTGCTCTGGCAGGGGGTGGGACTGGGTGAGCTCCAGAGGGCCCTTCCAACCCTCACCAGTCTGGGATTCTGTGATTCGTCGGGGGGTGAGGGGAAAGGACATTTTTCTTGTACCCTGGCGATTCCTGCGTTCCCCCCGAGAGTGGGATCCCAGCGAGGCATTTCAGCGCGGCCAGGCCGGCTTTGTGAGGTGCCCCGAGTTCAGCGTAGCAGCAGTGGCCCGGTCTGGACATGAACTGCACAGCTACAAAGCTGAGTGATCTTCTCATAATATTTTGGATTTTTGCGGTGGCAGAATTCACAGGAGGGACGTGGTCTGGCCAGAGCACTCGAGCATCTCTGTAAGAGCACGAGGTAGCGAACTGCAGCAATGAAGGGAGGCAGCACCGTAAGATTTCCTCGGAGTTTTTGCTCTTTGGGTTTATGCCAGGGGCCTTGGCCGCTCTGACCCTGCTCTGTAGCCTCGCACACATCAAGGTTCTCCGTGTAGTCAAAAGATAAAACACTTCATCAGCTGGCTAATCCCTGCATGCATATTGTGCTGGGAACGGTAATCTCCTTAAAACACACCCGACTTTTTGAAATTTTCAGCCTTTTGTCCCCATTCTTCTACTCCGTCAGTGCCTTGGAGGTGGGCAGTTGGTGCTGTCTGAAGTTGGGAACGCGGCAGGAAATACTTCAACCAGGGACCCGCCGAGAAAGTTTTACCTTTAGCTTTCAGCCTAAGCTTTATACTCGGGAGTGCGAACGCTCTCGGGGAGGGGAGAGGGATCCTTCTTTTTGTCTTTCTCTGCAAACGCTTGGTTATAATTGCCAGCAAAGAGTGAAGTGAGCCAAACACATTGTCTGCAGGATATTAACCTCTGAAAAAATATTTATTATAAACACCGAGTGTTGCAGCGTTTAACGAGTGATAAGTCACATACCATTTAGAGGGTATTTGCTCTCAGCCGCTTTGTTCGTTGTCAAATCTGTTTCATTTCTGTTGTGACAATTCTGTTCCTTCAGTGCTGGAACTCTTTGGCAGGAAAAATGTCAAGTACTACACTAAATATTTCACTGAAGAAACCCATTCAGCCATGTTGAACGAGAGTAATGTCTCCAAGAAGAAGGCTGACTGTTTTCAGTTGCCATCTGCTTGTTAGAGTGTATGCATGTTGCTTTCCTGCAAGGGATATGTGGTTTTATATACACAAGTAAGTCCACTTTTTCTGTTTTCGGAGCAGCAACATTTATTTTATTAGGACTCTGTGTTCACGTCTGTGGCTTGATGCCAATACGAAGACGATGAGTATATATCCATCAGGGTTTCTTTGCCATATAAAAGAATGATGGGCAAAAATGTGGAATATTTTTCTGGGAACCCCCTCCTCGGAGTGAGGTCGGGGGCTTTATCTCTTAACAGTGGTTTCTTTTCCTGACAGGAGCGGGACGGGATGCGGGCAATTCTGGAGTCGTACGACAGTGAGCTGACCCCTTCGGAGCACTCGCCCCAGCTGAGCCGGCGTATGCGTGAGGCTGAGGAGATGGTGCAGAAGCTGCACGCTCATAACACCGAGCTGGAGGTAATAAAGAAGCATCATCCTCTAACCCCAGGGGTGAAGCAGTTGAGACCTTTAAGACTGAATTGCCTAGTGATGTCATCTGCTCACGCAGAAAACAGATTTGCAAAATTTGAAGTTTAAAATTCCGGGATCAGTAAGACCCACAAGTTATTATTCTGCAGCTGAAGCTGGCAGAAGCCAAGAATAATCATCTTTGGGTGTGAGGAGTCTGCCTTGTACAGCGGGGCTGTACGGCAGGGCTGGAGGGACAGCTGGTCCCAGCGGGGCAAAGGAGAAAGAAGTAAAGGGGCGGTGAAAAGGAGCAGGTGAGGTGTCTTCTCGGTGGTCTTGTCTGTGATTCAGTACACTGCACGTGTAGCAAGGCTCTTCTGTGCACAGTGTGAGTGAGCGTGTGTTTGTAAAGCGTTTCTCTAAGGGCTGAAGAAGTAAAGTACGTGTCTGCTGTTAGTTCTTCCCTTCCTGGCATTGGGCCTGAAAACCCCAGAATACCATTAACTCTATTAAATGCTTTTTATTAGGCTTTCTCTAAGAAAAAAACATTCTTTCCGAAGATAGAAGTATTTCTTGAAGGAAATCTTATACTATTTTTAGTTCCTTTTTGAAAATTTGTAATCTGAAATGCGACTGTAATGAGGCAAACGTTAACGTGCATTTGCCAAGTAGTTCCCCTCTTCTCCGTTGTGCTTTGTCATAGTGGAATGGGCTTTACGGTCATGAGTTGAAATATTTGGAATATGTCTGTGATCTTAAAGCTTGGCAGTTTTATTACATAGGCTTTACAATAATCCTAAGTGTGTGAGTTTTCCTTTCTTCATGTCTAGTTCCACCATCATACAGATTTATAGATGCCATAATTCAAATGGGGTAAAACTTGTAGGAGTTGATGCTGCTCGGTTCATGTTCAAGCCATAGAGTGGATTGTCCCACTGTGCACAAACCTCTCTGTTCCTTCTGGCATCGTTAAGAATGTTCTTTCCTTGTGTTGGTAGGTGGGGACTTAAGTCAGGCGATAGCGGCTGCGGTGACCTTTGAAGCCTCAGCAAGCAGAGCAGTGTAGTGTGGTACAGATCACTATTATGGTATAGAACCCCTCCATCCCTGTTTGTCAGAAAAGGAATTCTGTGAAGGTTTGGGCAAACTGATAGAGAAGTTAGCTGGTTAACATCAGATGAAAGGGAAATTTGCCCGAATCTGTCTGTCAGAATGTTTCTCTCTGTTGTCTTTTGATCACCATCCTGCTCACCACCAGACAGAGCAGGATTAGCCCTTGCGGACGTAAAGTGATACGTGGCTATTTTATCCCCTTTTCTACGTTGTTTCCAGTGGTGGCTTGGGCTTGTTGGTGGGAGATTTCCTGAACTGTTCCACTGAATAGGTCAAATGTGCATGGTGTCTTTGGGCAATAGCAAATTACTTTTTCTTCTTCAGGGGAAAGCATGGAAGAGTGTGGGAACCAATTGCTACACCCCTTTATTTATAGAAAACAAATTATAAGTTTGCTTTCATGGATATGGATTAAGGGCTACATGGAAAATTTCAGAAAGCTGTGTTCTCTGGAGGTTTGTTTTGTGTGATGTCAACCTTTAAGCCTTTCAAAGACTTTGCTAGAAGCAGGATTCAAAGACCTGATACTCCCCTTGAAAAGTAAAATTTTACGCTTCACTTGTTTGCGTTTGCCTTTCTGACTGCAGGGTTGACTGCCGAATCCCATCTGTTTTGAAATTTTGGGGGAAAGTTTTTTGTTCTAGTGAAAATCTGAAAACTGGAGAGGGAAATTGAGGTAGAGGCAGGACTCCTGGTGTCTCCTCATCGGGAGCAGCAGCTGTAGTCAACTGTCTGTAGATCAAAGAACTGGTCGATAGCAGCTATTAATAACTTCTAACATAACGCTCTGCACCCTCCCAGCTCTGCTGAGCCTCTGTACAAATTTTAGAAATGTTGACACCTGCGTGACTCATCTCACAAACAGAGGAGACGGCAGGAACGAGGCACCTTGGAGCCTCGGTTGTTTCTGAGATGTGGGAGAAGCAGTCTCTGATGTGGGGGTGTGGGGAGGGAAGGAAAAAGGGAACTTCAACGCGTTTTAAATCGAAGTGTGGCAGAAGGGTCGGGGCATCCCAGCAGCGCCTGGTGCGGATGAGCTTGGGAGGGCAGCACGCGACCAGCTTGTGGAGCAGCACAGAAGAATGAGAAGAGCCCATCTGCGAGCGTCATGCAGGGGGAGGCAAAGCAATAACGTGCACAGCTGTTCTGGTGAGAGCCCGGTGAGGTCCGGGCACGCTGCAGAGAGCGTGGTGGACCCGAGCTGAGGTGGCGACACTAGTACTTTGTGCGGGGCTAACTTGGTTAAAGTGTGGAAAACGATTAAGATCACTGGTTAACAGAGGATACACCACTGCAGGTAACCACAGCTACAGCCACCGAGGAGTGCTCCTGGCAGTGCAGCGTACACTGGGAACACTGTGTGGTTGTTATGGGAGCAGCCCTTGCGCGGTGCCTGCACACTGCATCTCCGCTGGGAGACCGCAGGTATTGCTGTGCTCCATGAGCTTCTTGGGTTTGAAAAAGCCCTTAGAGCTTCTAAAGCAAATGCATCCTCTTGCATTACATTTTGTAGCTTCTGCCTTTCAACTTTTTTCACAAACCTTAAACTTCACACCGTTTCTCTCCTCCCTGAGTTGTTTTATCACAGTTTTTTTTTCTTGGTTTGCTACCAGGTACTTAATTTACCAAAATCTCTTCCTGTGCTCCCTAGTACAGGGCTCTTTGATACTTGTTTTTCTTCCTTCTGGCTGCCCTAATCTATTACCAGCAGCCCCACCTCTGAACAAGCCATAGAGGGGAAAAAGTGATGTTCTTAACAGCGATTTTTTGTTACTCCAAAAATGAAGATTTCCCCCCATTCCAGCGGCAGCGCTGTGTGAGGCAGGAAGCTCGCTGGTGAAGACCGAGTGACAGGGATAACACGGTAGGAAAGAAGAGGAAGCCGCATGGGACTAGAAAGATTTTGGGCTGAGGCAACAGCTTTTAACTCATTAGGGAGATGGGGTCTCGGATAAGTCCTTTGCTTGATGTATAAATGGAGGTGGGAAGCTGTTTAAAAGAACAGAGGGAATGAGAGAGGAGCATGTAAGCCCTGGAGGGTTGCGTGTGAGTGGTTTATTAATGTGTGCTGGGAGGATGGATTTAGGTGGTATGCTGAGTCCTGCCTGAGTCCCTCCTGCCCGATCCTCGCTGGGCAGGAGAGCTGCTGGGAATGCTGCTGCCTCTGCGTCGCAGACACCGCCTGGATGACCCGCACCTTTCCAGAAACAGAAATACAGAAGGATGCTTTCATCCCGGATCACTTCAGACAGGCAGTGTCGCTGCGTAAGAACTAGTCCAGTCAGAGCCCAATGGGGCAGAGGGACTGGAAGACAAAGAAAGGCCAATGGGGAACTTTTTAAATCCCCTTCATTGATGACTGATGAGAAAAGCTGGATCTCTTATGCACGGCCACACAAACACGTAGTCTGTTCTGGGACTGACAATGAGTGCTGTATCCTCCCCAGGACTGCTTGCCCCCCAGCCCGCCCCCTGCTCCACACTGCCCGTCTGCCTGGAGAGGTTCAAGAAAGCACTTTACAGAGTATTGCATGTAAAGCAAGGGCGAGATGCAGAGAGAAATGCCATCTGAAATGGTGGCTGGAAAAGCAAACAGGCCGTGTCAGCCTATTTCACGTGGTTAATGAAGTGTCGCTCACCATCTTTTTAAGAGTGTGTTTTGGAACTGAAGAGGAAATGAGTTTGTCCCTGGCCAGGCTGCTATAAATACTTAAAATAAACAGACTTGTAGCTGTATTTATATCACGGCATGAATTTTTGTTTCGATACTGGTGATATTAACAGTTTTCTTGTCAATCTTGGTTAACTTTTACTGCCTTAGCTCCCGTTACTTCTGATTTCAAGGTAAATATGACAAAACAAGAAGCTTCTGTGCATGCGGCAGCTACTGTGAAAAAGCTCTGATGTGGAGTTTAGTGTTTGAAAAGTTAAATCCAGCTGCACAAAAGAGAAATCATCATAAATATAACTCCATTAATAGCGATTTTATTACAACACACTTGGCTCCATATGAAACTTTAATGAAGAGAGATTTGCAAGGAAGACTCATGCTGACACCTTCAATGGTCTCCAGCATTTTTTACATTGAGAGATTTACACTGTCTGTGAGCACCATATGTACTCTAATCAGTTAATTATGAGTCTGACAGTTTCAGCACATGAAATGCCATATGTTCTGTGTTTTTGTTCCACCACGGGCATTGCTGGTGACCTCAAAACTCATTGACCAAATATCGTCACCTTATCTGCACCTGATAACTGCAGCGCATCTGCTGACAGTGAAAATTGGGCATTGCTGATTCTTGTGATGTTAGTCACAAATCTGCTCCTTGCAAAGGAGTTACTTAGCAGTCACCCCGGTGTTTAAAGTGCTTAAAATTTATGTGTGGATGCAATAAAAGGTTTATTTGAGCAGTTAAGTGTTCCTCCTTGTCTCTCACCCAGCTTCCCCCATCAGTGCTTTTCCACTTTTTTACCTTCTCTTTTGTTTCTCTCTTTGATCCACACTTTATATTTATCTTGCTTTATCCCCCTTCTGCTGAATTTCCTCTCCCCCTCAAAGGTAAATTGCTTCTTTACATAGTAGAAGGGTTTTCTGTGATGATGGGAACTTTGCAGAGAAATTTCCTCCCATCTGTGCAAGGTACAGAAGAGTTTGGTTTATTTTCAGATTCCTTCTGCCTGCTTTCTCTACCTCTCTGCTGCCATCCAACCTTTGTGCACTGTTTTTTCTCAGTGACAACTGTAAGAAGCAGTGAGAAGATTACTCTGCCCGCTTCGGATGTCCATAAGGAGCAAACCCGAGTCACTAGAGCTTTCCTGACACTCCAGAATGGCATATATTTCACTTGCCCGGACTTCTGCTGTCATTGTAGCATCTTATCTGTGACTCATGCGGGAGAAAACAGGCTCTCTCTGGAGATGATGCTAATGTGCTCCATGCATCAGCTCCCACTGATTGCTGAAGCAGTCACAGGGCTGGACATCATCTTCTGACAAAGCAAACACCTTGTCGAAATGGCATTTTGAACCTGGACGCTTTGGCATCTCTTGGCAGATACGAGCCTTCCCGAGAACCACCGCGGTCCTTCGCATTTCTTTTCTTTTCTGAAGGAGAGCAGGTCAGGCTCCGTGTCCTCCGGCACTCCCGCAAAATGGATTATCTTGAGTTCTCTCTTCTTTCACACGTTTCATCTTTGTTCAGACCCGAGTGACCTTATGAAGTCAGGGAGCCATTAGTTTCCTCCCCTCCCTTTTCCACCTGCCAGTGGCTGTGTTTGGGGAGAGCACCTGCAAATAACCATCATATAAATGAGGAAGTCAAGTCACGGAGGTGCTTAATGATTTGTTAAAGGTGACAGTCCCTGCTCTGTAGAAGAAGAGAGCCGCTTAAAACTGGTTGATGCTGCAGCAGAGCCTGTCTCTGCGTAGCTGAGGCTTTTTGTTTGGTTGAACTAGATTTTAAAACTCAATTACTACTAATTTTTTTTGAGGCGATTCCCCATTTTGGACCTGTCCTGAAAGTTCGTAGTTGATTAAGAGAAGTAGTCCATGGCACTGCCTTAAACTGGAGAAATCCTGCGCTAACCAGCATTGTTGTCACTACAGGTAGATTTTTACAGCTATTTTTAGTGTGCGGATGCTCTGACAGTTTAAGAATGGCTTTAACTCAGCAGTTCCTGGGGACCGCAAGCCGCCATCATTCTTAAGAAGTGAGAATGCCTGGGCACCAACTTGCACAGAGTAAATTAAATCATTAACTAAGACAGTGTCTGTACCTTTAGCCTGTGACGAGCCGCTTTATAGACAAGCCCCCAGCAGAATGACCAGTCGCAGAGCAACGAGCAGCCGTAAGGACCCTTTTGCCGCGCTCAGCTGCGTGTTGAAGTACGTGGGACAGAAGAGCGTTTCCAGCTCTGCTGCCTTCTTGTGCTTCGAGTGCAGTAAGAACAAGGGGGGACATTGTAATTTCCATCACCTTTTGCTGAAAGTCATGCTCCTCATGTAGACGTAGTCTGTGACACTCTGCCCCCAGTTCTCTTACTAGCTAGATCATGTCTTGACTCTCTCTAAACTTATAAAATTTCTAGTAATGGTAAATATAAATGATGACCTGTGTCAGCAAGGCAGGGAGTTTAGGGTGGACTCCTGCAGCCTCCGCTGTCTGAAGGGTTTCACTCTGCAGGAAGCATACCTGGCCTTGGTGAGGCCGTGCTAATGTCACCAACGTGCTGTCCAGGCAGGATGCTCAGGGGACATGGGAATGCTCCTGTTCTCAGCCTCTGAAGGATCTCACTTCATCCCCAAGGAGACTGAGAGATCATAGAATCTATCTATGGTTTGGGTTGGGTTGGAAGGGACCTTAAAGACCATCTAATCCCCCCCCCCTGCCCTGGGCAGGGACACCTCCCCCCAG
>VZSZ01007750.1:1363266-1415805 GCA_013398815.1 Ibidorhyncha struthersii
TCTCCTGGAGCCCCTTTAGGCACTGGAAGGCTGCAATAAGGTCTCCCCGGAGCCTTCTCTTCTCCAGGCTGAACACTCCCAACTCTCCCAGCCTGTCCTCCCAGCAGAGGGGCTCCAGCCCTCGCAGCATCTCCGTGGCCTTCTCTGGCCCCGCTCCAACAGGTCCATGTCCTTCTTACGTTGAGGGCTCCAGAGCTGGATGCAGTATTCCTGGTGAGGTCTCATGAGAGCAGAGTAGCAGGGCAGAATCCCCTCCCTCGCCCTGCTGGACACGCTTCTTTTGATGCAGCCCAGGACATGATTCGCCTTCTGGGCTGCGAGCACACATGCCTGCAACAAAAAGATTGCTCCCTCCCCTGAAGATGCTGCTGTATGAACAAATCCTCGTGTAGCCCCTTCCAGTGATGTTATGAATAACCAAGCACGAACGGGGTTTGACCGGGGGAATTGGGATTAGCTTCACATGCACCGGGCCATAGGGGACAGGAGAAACAGACAAACTGGGATGAATGGATGAACAGAAGATTTAAAATTGGGTTCTTTCTTAGTGATGTTTTGGAAAGAGAAGATAACTGATGTGTAGTTATGAGTCATATTTACCACAATAGAACAGGAGAGAGCGTTTTGTATGGTGTTGAGAGCTTTAAAACGCTTTATGCTGGAGAGCTTGCCTGCCTGTGCCGAGAGATACAGGCTTCGCAATTAGATGTCTTCAGGTGGAGGAGGAAGCAAGAATGCATTTGGAGTGGGAGCAGTGGCCCAGTCCCCAGCAAATGGCAGCAGACAAAGACGTCGCATCAAAGAGCCGCTTTTGTGCAATACAGTGCGTATCACCTCCTGCTGCGAGCGCACAGCTGTGAGAGCAGAGGGCTGAAATCGGGACGCGAGTAGCGCAGCGATAACGTTGTCTCTTCCCTCACAGGCGGAAGACGGAAGGAAAAAAGCAAATTAAGCATCTTTGGGGAATGGGGTTAGGAACAAGTAGCTGCTAGCTTTTCAAAGGGAAGGCTTTGAAAATGTAGGAATATGTTCTTACGTCTTATGTTGGTCTCCATCGGTCACTGCTGCAAGCCAGGCAGTGCTGAGGGAAGGGCTGGGAGTCAGCGGGAAGACTGCTGGGCAGGTTCCTCCAGGGCTTCCACAACTTTCCAGCGTCGCTTTCCACAATTACAGAATTGCTCTTTTTTTTTTGGTGATGTTAGAGAAACATTCAACAAATAAGACAAACTGCATTCTGCATTTAATTCAGAGATTCAACCTCTTTGAATCTTTTTCCAAAGAAAACATGGTGATTTTAGGTCCCGCTGGTCTCATCCATGTGGTGATGGGATCCCATTAGAGGCAATGCAGCATCCTCAGGAGCACGTCCAGCCTAAAGTTGCCTGAAGTGTGTGGTACATGTTCACATGGCTCACCGCCAACAAAATAATTTGGTGCCTGCCTCATTAAGGACAGGAAAATCATCCAGTCCTGGCCAATTTGTCTCCACTCTAAGAACCAGGTTCCTTTCTGTTGGATTTCCAAGAGGTGCTCTCTGGATGGTGCATCTCATCTTTTTTGAACGATAGCAATGATTCAGGCTTCCATGCTAGCATGGATGGAAGGTTGGTGTTAAACTTCTCCTAATTATTAGGAAAAGTTTTTTCACTGAAAGGGTTATCCAGCATTGGAATAGGCTGCCCAGGGAGGTGGTGGATTCGCCATCCCTGGAGGTTTTTAAAAAAACGGCACATGTGGTACTTGGGGATATGGTTTAGAAGTTATGGTTTTGTCAGGTTAGGTTAATGGTTGGACTTGATGATCTTAAAGGTCCCTTCCAACCTTAACGATTCTATGATTCTATGATTCTCTGATTCTAACTACTCCTTAGGAACAAGGATCAATGTTCCTTAGGAACAATGAAAGCTTTAACAGCTTGTGGAAACCAAGCAATTCCAGGGGAGAAAGGAGGTAAATGTCTTGTGAAAAAAGTAAAACGTAAGATTTCACATCAGGATAATGTTTTATATGGAAAACGACAGAGAAATTTTAGCTATTCCCTAACTCTGCGTTGTATTACTGACATTAAACAGTGCTTGTCTGGGCGTCTTAAGAGATGTTCTGAACTTGTTGAGATTTGTTGATTTTTATAATGATTGGATTTGAATTCTGTGATTTGTAGTGCTTCATTTCAGAATAATTA
Source organism: Ibidorhyncha struthersii (assembly GCA_013398815.1). NCBI lineage: Eukaryota > Metazoa > Chordata > Aves > Charadriiformes > Charadriidae > Ibidorhyncha > Ibidorhyncha struthersii. Next base: position 1,365,449 of record VZSZ01007750.1, read on the forward strand.
CATAGTCTCTGCATAATATAAGATTTCAAGTATGTATTTGTAAGTGTTTTTGTGTCATCTTTTAATTCATGATGATGGTCTCTGGTAAGAAAGAGGGATTAATATTTTTAATGATTATTTTCTATTTAAAAACACGCTGTAAAGATTCCCAAGATTTCCTGCCAGGCCTCCACGCAGGCTTGTTACATGGTTCAACTCGTTTCTGACCACTGTGTTTCTGTGGGCTCCAGCTACAGAGTTTTACTGAAATCCTGTTACCAAATAGTTATAACATATAAACAGCAAAAGTGCTTGGCGAAAACATCGTCAACGCAAGTGTGTTCCCATGCTCTCGTGGATCCTAATGCTCCTGCGCTTTGCAGTTTGCAAGAATTGTAAGGTCCACTTTAATATGCTTGATACTCTGGTTATTGTGGCAATTAGAACAACAGCCGTTGCTGTCTTGGTTTTCTTTTTGAAGCCCATTGATTCTTTCTTATTTTGGCCTCGATTACCAGTAGCAGAAGAGGTGTTTCTTCAGGGAACTAATTAGTCCAAAAGCCCACTTCAGTGTAGTGCATGAGCACAGTTAGTTGAACGGTGCCTAAATGCAAGAGCCGATTGTAATTGTTTTATTTCAGAACACACATAATTATTCACCCTTTGTACTTCTCCACACTTACGGGTCGCATTCGCTTCCGTACGTTCTCCCCATCTTCCCCTATGGGCTGGTTGGTCCACAGGCTGCAGCATCTCCGTTTCCCCAGTTTGGTTTCATGTTCAGGTCGTGAATTAGAGTACGGCACCTTTGCAAGTCATCACTTAAACAGAATTTAAAGGAAGGTGGCTGGAGCTCTCCCTCTCTGTTTTTCTCTGTTTCCTTTTTACTTAAATGTGACCAGCCTACTAATAAAAAGCCTGGGAAGAGAGTAAGTGAAAAAGCCAGCTGATAGTGATTTTCACCAAGCTGTGAATAAAAACTAAGCTGTTGATATAGATCTCCTCTGTTCAGGGGTGGTCCAGGTAAATTGTAAGAAACAGTTCTGTTTTCTCAGAGGCTTTGCAATTTATCTATTTGCTTTAATCAGTGTTAATGTCAAATGTGCTTTGATTGTGCTAAAAGCTTTTCAGCAAAACAAACTGGAAGTCCTCAGTTTTGGAAAAAGCCACAGTCTTCCCGTAATGCAAGTGGTAAGGTTTTTCTTTTGAATATTATTTATGCTGTTTAATAAAACAGGCAGTACTACTGTACAATACACGTGCCATGAATCCAACTGGAGTGACAGTAATATGGATATGAAGTGCATGGCACATCGATTTGACATATTGAACTGATTTATGTTTTCAATTTGTTTAAATGGCTATAATGGCTACAGTGAGCTTGGCTTTGATAGATGTACACTAAAATTTCAGTTCTATTCAAGGCCGTGTTAAAAACGGGACTGATTTCTGGTTTAAAGCATTGATTTGTGTCTGTTCTGTGTTCTCTTGCCCGCATTCCACACGGCAGACCCGCAAACATGACTTCTTGTAATATCAACTTTACTTCCTTTTGGAAAATGGTAAAACCAGCTCATTTTTCTTTGGAAACCTGACTTTCCTGGAAGAGTTGCTAAACCTAAGTATTTTTAATTTTTAAAGGAAGTCAAGAAGACGCTTGAAAGATATGTTACACTGTATTATTGATGTAAAAATCCCCAATGGTGTATCCAGTAGCTATGAATGCGAACAGAGTAATTAGTTTGTAGAGATTATTTTAAGTAGAATATCTTACATAATGGGAGAGATTTTTGAGGCTTCTTTGTGTATAAACTGCCACCGTACGTTATTTATGTACACAAAGAAATGATGAATGTCTGTATCAGTTTTAATTCATGGGAATATCTCTTGAGAGCCCACAGCCGCTGAATTTTTCTTAAAGTCAGAGCTGTGCAACACAGTTGGGAACTGGCCTAATGGTAAAGAGACCGTAAACCAAAGATCTTTACTGTATGTTGCACATATTGTTGCTAAGCTGGATGTTACCAAGCCTACTTTTGTCAATTATATTCTGACTGTTCTAATTCTATTGAGAGTTCATACAGATGCAGTGTTCTTCACTTTCTAATCATCTGGTTTATTCCCTTTTTATAAGAGGTCATTTTATTAGTGGAAAATGCAACTTTAGGATATATCAGCTCCCTGACCTCATTTCCTAGAATCATGCAATTGTCTAGGTTGGAAGGGACCTTTAAGATCATTGAGTCCAACCGTTAACCCAGCACTGCCAAACCCACCACTAACCCACGTCCCTCAGCACCACGTCTGCCCCTCTGTTAAACACCTCCAGGGATTGCGACTCCGCCACATCCCTGGGCAGCCTCTGCCAATGCTTGGCAACCCTTTCAGGGAAGACATTTTCCCTAATATCCATCCTAAACCTCCCCTGGCACAACTTGAGGCTGTTTCCTCTTGTCCCATCGCATGTTACTTGGGAGAGGAGACCGACCCCCCCTCGCTACCCCCTCCTTTCAGGGAGCCATAGAGAGTGATAAGGTCTCCCCTCAGCCTCCTCTTCTCCAGGCTGAACACCCCCAGTTCCCTCAGCCACTCCTCATCAGACTTGTGCTCCAGACCCCTCACAGCTCCGTTGCCCTTCTCTGGACACACTCCGGCCCCTCAGTGTCTGTCTTGTTGTGAGGGGCCCAGAACTGAACACAGTACTCAGGGTGCGGCCTTGCCAGTGCCGAGTACAGGGGACGATGACCTCCCAGTCCTGCTGGCCACACTACTCCTGATACAAGCCAGGATGCTATCAACCTTCTTGGCCAGTATTTCTCAAATATTCAAATAAAACGTGTGCTTCTTTGACCTCTGTGGATCTTGTTACACCTCGCAAAATAAGGTTGCTGGTTTCTGAAGTGTTCTGTGACCTTTTGTATGAAGAAAGGTCTTGCAGACGGCTAGGAGTGATGTCTGCATGGCTGTGGCGACTCTTGGGAACATCCAAGCAGTGGCTAAACCATGTCCCCTCTTTATTTCTGGGCTCTGTGTGTGGGTATGAAGGGACAAGCACTTGTGGAGTGCTGCACGGAGACCCCCTGTGCAGAGCACCATGGCTGGAGGAACCTGGGGCTCTGCCGCTGCCATTCTGACGAGGTGGTGATTGCTCTGCCTCTGCCCTTTGCTCGAAGATCATCTGAGTGTGCTTAATTGTAGCTCAGCTGCAGCATGGCAGCACGCAGAGCTGTTGAAAAGACAGAAGTTGTTAGCAATATGTACGGTGTATATTTAAAGCGGAGCTGCTCAGTGGGCTTGGCAGAAGCTGCCTGGGGCCCGTGGTGAGTGCAGAACTACCCCTGCAGGTGTATGTCATTCCTGTGGATGTTTACAGTGATACAAAAAACATGATTAGTCTTAAATTCTTTCAACATACATGAAATCAAACATAGCCAAACTTGAAAGTGTCAGTTAATTTTTTTTTACTTATTATTCCTACCAAAAAGCACAGTGTGTATCATAGAATCTTAGAATGGTTTAGGTTGGAAGGGACCTTAAACATCACCCAGTGCCACCCCCTGCCCTGGGCAGGGACACCTCCCCCCAGCCCAGGTTGCTCCAAGCCCCGTCCAACCTGGCCTTGAACACCTCCAGGGATGGGGCATCCACAGCTTCTCGGGGCAACCTGCCCCAGGGGCTCACCACCCTCAGAGTGAAACATTTCTTCCTAATATGTAATCTTAATCCCCCCTCTTCCAGTTTGAAGCCATTCCCCCTCATCTATCACTACATGCCCTTGTAAAAAGTCCCTCCCCAGCTCTCCTGGAGCCCCTTTAGGCACTGGAAGGCTGCAATAAGGTCTCCCCGGAGCCTTCTCTTCTCCAGGCTGAACACTCCCAACTCTCCCAGCCTGTCCTCCCAGCAGAGGGGCTCCAGCCCTCGCAGCATCTTCATGGCCTTCTCTGGCCCCGCTCCAACAGGTCCATGTCCTTCTTATGTTGAGGGCTTCAGAGCTGGATGCAATATTCCGGGTGGGGTCCCACGAGAGCAGAGTAGTGGGGCAGAATCCCCTCCCTCGCCCTGCTGTGTACATGTGCATATGTACACACATGTTCCTAGTGTGTGCTCAGGAAGGCATGACTAGAACGTAGCATCCCAGGCCAATTCTACAGGATGTTTTTGCTTTGCTGTTTACCTACGTTTATGAAGACAGTAGGTGAGACTATCACAGCTCTGTAGAGAAATGGCATTTATCTTCACAGTGCAGCAATACCTTATTGTTCATAAGCGGCGTTTCCTCTCCAGATAATGAGCACCTTTTTATTTAGGCCAGTTCGTTGTATCTGATTTCTACAGCCCATTGACTCTTTGCACATTACTGTAATTATTGCAGATATTAGTTTCTGTTGCGTTCCACTTGCTTTTCGGATAAAGGTCTTGTTTCTGAACAGCAAAGGGGATTGAGAGAGGGAAAAGGTCACGCTTTAGTCTTCGTGAACGTCTGGGAGCTACCACATGGCACAAATATGGCCACTGCTACAGCAAATGTACATTTTATATACCCTTACTTTATGGTCTCTTCCACAAAGAGTGAGTCATGAGCCATTTTGGCGTGTATCAGCCTAGGATGGACAAGCAAGCTGGTGTTGCCCTGAGGTCAGCCACATTTAGACAGAGGTGACTCTCGGTAGCTGTTGGTCTGCTTGGTTAAGAAGAAAGAAAATTTAAGGGTGAACAGAAGGTTAAAAAAAATAAATAAAGTGTTCACAGTTCTTACTTGCAAATCTTTACAGAAGGGAGCTGTCTGTCATGGTCCATGTTGCCTTACCTGGGCACTGTCGCTGGGTTTAATTTTGCCTGCAGCGTGAGCTGTGTGTGTGCTCACCGCATCCCTTGTGGTGCCCGTCCACCGGCGAGCCTGCACACGCCTCTGAGATAGACCTCCCGGCACCAGCATCCAGCATCCATCCTCCCGGCATCCAGCCCACGCTGTGCGGTGGAGGAGCAATTCGATACCTCTCGTACCTTTGTGGCGAGAGCTAATAACTGAGATTATATTGGCATATGTTCCGACTTCTTTCCTTTCCTTGCCAAATGGACATCTTTTATGTTTCTACGGCGCGGCTTTGCTAGAGAGGTGTTCAGGTGCCAGAAAACTCAAAGGTTTCTAATGGGACCGTCAAGCTGTTTCACCTTTTGCCTTGTCAGTCTGCATTTGCTAGAGCGAGAAGCGATTGTGAGTTCCTGGATTGCTTTCCTGAAATGAGTTGCCGTTTGCTTCACTCCGAGAAGATAAACACTCGCATCTCAGAAATATCATCCCGTCTGGCATCTTTGTTGGCAGCCTCAGCGGAAGGGCCAAGGAACGAATGGACCATGCCGAAAAGAAAATTGTGGTGCTCCCTCTGGAGTTTGTCCTTTCAGCCCAAACTTCACAAGCACTGATGGGGCACTGTAAGGAAACACACGCTTCTGTTCCTTCTGCTCTATTTTATGGATAAACAAAGGACGTCAGCCCCAGATTGATTAATCCGGCACTTTGCCCTCACAGTAACTCTCCTGCAAGTTTTACAATGAAAATGAAACTGTTCGCTGGCAAACGCAGAATACATATCACGCCTGTGCTGCGCAAAGATGGTTTGTTTACTTCTTCTGTTCCCGTCACTGCCTTTGGGTTTTTTTGGCCCTTGCATACCCTTTCCAAACCTTTTTTTAAGTAAGGAGGATAATAACTGATGGAGTTTGAAAATTTACATTACAGGCTGTTTTGATAGCCTTCTGCTTCCTACAGGAGGAAATAATTTAACTTGGAGAAAGCTGTAAATCTGTGCAGAGCTGGGGTGGGATGAGCCTCCATCCCCCCAGAGGAGAAGGCTCTAGGGAGGTCCTGGGCTGCTCGCTGGCGAACTCCATGGGCTTGGGACAGTATCCGCCATGGTGTTGCAAGGAAGGACTTTACAGGAGTAGCGAAGGACCTTAAAGCTAGTCAGACTCCTTGGAAAGAGAAACCAGAAGGTTTTCTGCTCCTTGAGTTCTGTGAGAGCCTCCTTCAGGCATGAAAGAAGGAGCATAGGATTCAGAGGAGTAATTAAAAAGGATAATTAAGTTGGCTGCTTTGATGAATACCGGAAAGCTGGAGACTGGGGCTGTTGTGGGCAGTCAGACTCTCTGGGGGAGAGAGGAGGAGAGTGAGCAGACAGGTTGGAACAAGAGCTGTGCAATAAACATTCCAGTTACTTTGAGAAATGGCTATTCAATATTATAAAATGGAGTTTAATAGAATTTTTTCTGCAAATGCTTTCCAGAAACTAGATCCTCTCTGAGAATGACTCAGATTCCCCCAGCTCTGTTATTCATTGACACGAGTATTTTCACTTTTCTTATGATGTGGATGGCTGCTTAACTTTCATAGTTTTGAGCCCACTCCTATTTTGGATGACTCTCACCACACAACGGCTGCATGAACACTTCCAGTGCTTTACTTTAATGACTGCACTTAATAGTATTTGAATCCGATACGTAGAAAAGACTAGAAGTTATTCCCAGATAGCCCAGAAGAGCTTGAGTTTTCAGATAAGACTTTTATGGTAATATAAAAGCCTTCTTCAAGTTGTGGGTACGTGGGGATCTTCAGGGCATCCTCAGTCTGAAGTCACAAGCATGTTGTACTCGTGGTTGAAATAGCGGCTTCGCTTTGCCTGCAGAAAGCCGTTCCCTCGGAACGTCGAGCCTGAGCGCTGTGTCTGAACGGACAGCCCCGCAGTCGGCAGTGCGGTTGGGTGTCGCGTTTTGCATGTGGCAGATGCTGCCACTGTTACCTCTTGTCTCTCTGTCCCGGCTGACCTCGAGCGGGGCACCGTTGTTAACTGGTGCTCTGAGATAGCTGTGTGCCCTCCGCCGTCCCTCGTCCTTCAGTCCTTTGGAAAACTAGAGGCAAAACCGTATTTGTGTACTTCGTACAATTGAACATCTTCATGTCTCTCTATCCCTCCTTCCCGCACGCCAGCATTTTCTCTTTCTTTATATTTTTACCATGTTTCTTCTACCTTATTAGCCACCTCCTTCCCAACAAACTAGTAAGCAATAACAAGAGAAAACAAACAAAAAATCTTGCTCTTCCCTTCAAGTGCTTGCTTTGCATTTGTTGCCTATTTATAGATTATTCATTTAGGCTACGGTGGCAGTCAATTAGAAATGCGGTGAATCCTCCTTTCAAGAGTGTGCCAAGAGGGGATCTTTTTAGCTTGTTTGCTTCTTTGTGATTTTTGCTGGAGCCTCTACAGTGTGCTTAAATTCCATTGGGATTTGTTTAATTTGAATACATTCTCAAATAAAAGTAGAAGAGTTTTGCTCCTCTTCAAGGAAGTTAGAGGAGCATGACCATGGTGCACAGGGGTGTTTGATTTTATTTCAGGGTGGTAAAAATGTATTTTACACAGTTTTTTCTTCCGCTTGTCATCTTGGAGGGTTTTTTACTTTTTCAATTTAAGGACTGTCTCTGGATAGAGGTTAACAGTACACACACCCCCCTTATTTCCCCCCCTACAACTTAAGGCAAATTCTGGCTCTAAATGCTATTCTGTTTGTAGTAGAAAACTGATGAGGTATAATATTTAATTGTAAATTGTGACTGTCTTTGTGGCATTGTGAAGGACACATGATCTTTGTGCTTCGGCTTCTCCTTTTGTTGAGCAGGGTTGGTGCTAATCATCTTCAGTGCCTCGTGGGGCACGGGAGAGGCGCAGGAATTTTATTCTGGCATATCCCAGACCGTAGGGCAGGAGTTGGGGGAGAGACACAAGTGCGTCACAGGTGAGATGTTGCATGAGACCTACATTAATACACTCAGCTGGACTTTTTGCTGGCTCCGTGGGATGTGCTGAGGTGTGGAACATTGCCAGGGTTTTTTGAAGCGGAGCTTGTCTGCAAGGAGGCTGGAAACCACTGATTTATTCAATACCTGGAAATGTAAGTGCTAGCGTTCTCCTTCAAGAGTAGGTTGTGGGTAGGTATGTGTTGGGAAAAGATACTTTGCAATTTCTTTTAATGCTGCTCATTACTAATAAGGACTAAGTTGTTTTGGCTTTTCCAAAACAGATTTAGAAAGCAAATACTGTTTTAAACTGGGTCTCTGCATTTGCCAGAGCCTCCGTAAAATGGTTTTAGCAGCCAGTAGCTGTACTAGTTTGTTTTTTTTTCCTCTTTTTTGTTCCCCCTTACTGGTCTTGGAGTAGTAGTACTGCTTTTCCCCTCTTCCTGCCGTGATAGCCTGGCAGGACAAGCAGGACCAGGCAGAGCCATCCGGGGGGCTGACCCAGAGAACGGATGTGACATTCCTGCTTGGCCTCAAGTGTGAATATACCTTCTGTGTCAAAAGAGGAGAGTCTCTCCGCTAAACTTGCCTTGTTCACAGTGCTGTACAGATAATACAAGAAAATGAAGGTACAGGATGAAGGAGGACAGTTATCCTGTTTGTTTTTTCATCTCAGCTCCCGTGGTAGGACATGATTCTTTGCTCTGGGCCCTCCTATGTCAGTCGCATTTAGAGCAGCCATCGGGGCAGATCGGCTGTGCTGAGCACACTGTGACATTTGGAAATCCCTGTCTGGAAGGGGAATGGAGCAATGAGCTTCTGCTAATTATAATAGCTATGTTTAAAATGTAATGTTTGCTTTATTGAGCAAAATCTGACTCCACACCCAGACTAGAGTCTGGAATTACTCTGGCAGTGGAGGAGACAGGTCCTCAGCAAAGGCGTTCCCAGGGCGGAAGCAAGGGCGATACAGGCATTGCTTTGTCAGAGCAAACATTGCACAATCTTGTCCGGGAGGTGAACGTTGTTACCTAGCAACTTCCAAGAGTGTTTGAAATTTGTTGGAAACCCTCTGAGGCTTAGGCACTTTACCCACTGTTCTGCCGGATGCCAAAAAGACGCTGGCTATAATTTCACAAGCCAAGAGTGGTGATGGCTTAAACCTCTCCTTGACCTTTATTTGAGCTAGCGCAACCTGTGCAGTTCTACAGAGAACCAGGACAAGAAACCAAACTAGATTAAAATTAACACAGAAGAAAAAAAGTTTGATTTAAACATGGATCTCCTCCCCGATGGTGTTTGCTGGCTGGCTCACAACAGTTGCACTGGGAAGCGTGCTGACATGCCTGAGGGCTCCTGTTGGGAGTGTGTTTTGGGGGCAGCAGCGAGATCTAGTTACGGGCAGTGCTCACAGCACACACATGTCGTTAAAGACATCTTCTCTGAACCATCACCACGCATCACCAGCTGCCAAACAGCCTTGGGCAGCTCAGAGGAAGGTACTGCCATTGAGTACACGGGGTGCTACGGTCAGCATGAGTTGTTCAGTAACCTTGTTTTAATAGTTAGAAAGGTTAATCAAAGCAACTTGTATAAAAAGAAAACTGCAGCTGTGATGCTGCTTAGCTTCCAATATTCTTTGTTTCATCCAGCTACAGATCTTCTGGCTGGGGTCTAATCCATGCACAAAACCCTCTTCCCCACCATTGCTTCCACCGGGGCAGAGGCTTTCCGTCCATCCCGCTTTTGTCTGAATTCCTGTTCAGATTCTAACTCCCCTGAAAAGCTTCTTTTAACTCATCACCAAGTATTAGTGTTTCTCTCCAAAGATACTGGCCATCCACTCGTGTCTTCAGAAGCATTGCCGCTCTTAGGCTACAGGGGTGTAGAGACCTCTCCTTGCTGCAAGCAAAAATATTTTCCAGGTATTCAGCTGTCAGCCTACTGAAAAGAAAATGTTGCTTTATGGTTGGTAGACTGACGATAGCTCTTTATACCTTTAAATTAAAAGTGACACACTCACATAAATCATTATAACAGTAGTGTATGCAAACACAGTGCCTGGATCCAGAGTAGTTAGGAGATGACAGTGAATTGGGGTGAATACCCTTATTCTTGACTTTGAGAAGTGCAGTGACAATGAATCATTCTTAGTGATGAGATGCAGCAGTGCTGACTCATCGGGCTGAAATTAGAAGGGCTTTTTTAGGTAGAGAAGAAATTCCACCATTTTTTTCTGATGAATGGATAAGAGTGAACATTTTTGTTGGCTAATTTACAGACTTCAACTAAACGTCGTTTCTTTCCCTCTAGCTATCAAACCTGGTTGGAGGCAACTGGCAGGGGGAGAACGTTGATCCAGGGAGGTGGTACTGGAAAAAATGTGCAGGAAGGAGTGGCAGAAAAGTTCACATTTTGGTAGACTTGCTGGGTGTCACATTGCCACCACTTTTAGTTTTTGAGATTCCCTTTTTCTGGGTTTGGTGAGTACTATTGTTTGTTTTCATCAAGACAGGGGGGTTGGAGCCTGAACTCCTTCTGCTGATAATCTAAAGGAGACCAAAAAAAAAAAAAAATGTTTTTGGCAGAAAATTAATCACATGCACAAACATTTGCTCCCGTCCTTCCCCAACCAACTCTGTTATTACATCTAATAGCAGGGGATTCTGTTCCTGTTAGCTACTGTGTCTTCTGCTTGTAGTCTCTAGCACTGCTTCCCAGTTCAAGAAGGGTTAATACAGCCTGAAGAAAACGTTGTGCTCACTGGATCCCAGAACGACTTATAGTACCAGATTTCAGATCACTTAAATAGCGATGAATAACCAGATTCCCAGAGGCCCTACCTTCATTTCAGAATCTGTTGCTGGTGTCCCTTCATTTCGGCTTTAGAGAGCTGATCACAGCACAGTAAAATTAATTCTCTTTAGTGTCCTCCAAATGATTTGTATTCCTTTCCCTTTTTGCTATTTCCCTGTGGAATGACCTGATTGTCCTAATGTTTTTTAGCTGCACTGATATATTAATAATCTGTTTTACTCCTGGCAAGAGATTTGTGGTCATCCCTCACTAGACAGATTTTATGATAGATTATCTTTCTGCTGTTGGGTTAAAATTTTGCTGGGGGAGCAGCAAAAGAGAAGGGACTGCCTGCTACGACTGCTCACTCAGTTGCTTTCCCGAGGTAGGGATATTTCTGAGCCCACAAAGAGAATATTAGTGGCAGAGGCTTTTCTGATGGGTGTTCCAGGGATGGGGAATGACTCCTTTGGAGAGTCCATCAGCATCCGGCGGTCACTCGTGCGTGTCCGGGAGATGCTGTACTGCCCGACTGCATAATGCTGGAAGCAATGGGCTTGGCAGAGTTTCATCAGTCAGGCTGCCCTTTGCTGTTGAGGAAGCAGCTGCAAACTCACATTTTTTTTCTTTGGCAATGTATTCTCTCCCCAGGGGCTGCAGCACCATTTGATTAGGATGGAGGGAAGGAGACCTATCGCAGAAGTGTATTATTCCCAGCAGAGACGTGCTAATCTTTTGGTCTCTGTGCTCTGTCCTCGCAAGGTGTTGAACGAAAACATCAAGGAAAAACAGGAGGAGAGGAGTCGCTCAGCTGTTGCCCCTCAACCTCGGCTGCAGCTCTGACAGTAAAATAACAAATGCGTACTCTTGTTTTGAGATGCTTTTGCAAATCTGATGCTTTTTTGTCACATGAGAAATCTGGTAACACCCGAGCCCCTTACTTTCCTACCTACACTGCTTTCTTTGTCAGTGTTTCAGTCTGGCATAGGGGTGTCCGTTCTCCAGGGACTCGTCCTTTCCTGAATAAAATGCTCTGCATTTTTCCATCTCCCAATTTGCTTTGGTATCGTGTTCCTTACCTGACAGCATCTGCCTGGGAGATTATGCGAACAGCATTGATGGAATAGATTTTGAGAAGTTCAGAATCTTTCTCCAAGTTTTACACTTTATTGCAGTTGTGAAGGTCACCTTTGCTTTGAGGATCAGGGAGATTAGGTTACCGCCACCTCTGAACGTGGAGGTGCTCGAGTTCTGCACTTATTATGGTGCTTAATCCTTTTACTGCCCGAGTGGCGTGGCCCATCCAGTGCGTTTTGTGTCAATAGTGGCACCTTGTGCTCAGAAATTACCTTTGGTCAACGATTTTTGGATGGTTTTACAGGGGGAGCATTGTCTTTACAGTAGAGAGGAAGGGAAAAAAGGAGTTTCCGAGTTTAGTACTTTGCCCCCTGTCTCTCAGGAGTCGTTAGGCAGAGTGGGAATGAAAGCCAGGTCTGCTGCAGAACTAGGCAGCTTCTTTTAAGCTAGGTCAAGTGACTTGCCAGCAATAAGGATGTGGGCAATTTCTGCTTGAAGTCTTATCTTCCTTGCATCAGTTGTTCCCCAGTGACTTTGTTTACACCCGTTTCTCATAGCATAACCAGCAAGAATTTGGGGTGATTTCATTATAATAAGCTTACTGTCGAGAATTCTTGGCATTATTAAGTCACTGTGTATCTTAAAAGAGAAGAAGAGAGATTGGTCTGTCCTTGAGACTTAAAAGCAAGAGAAAGGTTCTGGTTATTATCTCTTTGTCCAGTAAATCTTGATAGTGTGTTGACAGGATCTCCTATCTTGCAGATGTTTTCCCTGTATCTTCAGTAATTATAACTATGACTTCAGCAATTTTTCAATTTGCAGTATCATTTTTTTGTTTAGCACCCAAGAGCCTTTGCTTTATTCATCCTTCGTTTTGGTAACCAGCTGCTTTTTGTCTCTCACTTGGGGGCGGCATTCCCCTGCTGCACCTCACATCCAGTAGAAAACTGGTTCTCAAAGCAGCAGCAGCTTTTGCTTTTTGGATGAAAAACACCCTTCGCTTGTCTGCCCGGAGCAGTAGCCTTCCGTCCCTGGGTGCTGCGGTGTGCTGTGATGCCCAGGAGCACGTGGCCCTGGAGATGTGGGGACACCTTGCTTACAGGCATTCTGGTTTCCTGTCTTTTGTGTCCTTGCTTGGAGTGAAATTAAGAAGGACTATACTACATGGAAAACCACATGAGCTGTGGCCTGAGACACATGCTCTTCATTGAGCTGTAAGTCTGTCCACATAGTATAAATTATGTCCGTAGGGAATGGTCTCTGCTTTGCCTATTGCAGCTTTTCTGCGAGTCAGAGTCACTGTCACTTCACTGTATATAAATTTCTGAAATACATTCAAGAGTTGTTGGGGAATTTTCCCCTTCACCTTTGCATCAGACGGAGCCCCCTGCCGCCTCCGATCCAGCTCCTGTAAGATTACATGGTGGTTTTGATGCCTTTGAGACAACAGCAGAGTTTATTTGTAGCTGTTGCTTCCCACTTTATAAAGGATATGCATTTGGTTTTATAACCAGAACTTTCTTGAGAACAGCAAAATTGAATCTGTAAAGCAGCAAGGAAATTATTTAGCAATGTCTGATACTAAACTGTCCTCCTGATTGTGATCTCAACTGATGCAATTTTGTGAAAGATCAGTAATTTCATCTACAAAGCATGAAAATATTTTAAATTAGAAATGACCATTTAACCCAGTGTAATTTTGTAGTGCATTTTAGAGATGCGAAAACTCTACTGGACTGCTACCAATCTGCCGTAATGGTGTGCTAATGGATTGAAGGCGGAAGGTATTGGCTGGCATAGTATAAATGGGTATATAACTTTAAAGGATAAACAGGCAAATGCATGCATTAACTGTTGGAAGTTGAATCCCACGGGTGAGATTTCAGATTGAACACTAATGAAAATTTCATTTCAGCTCTCACAATATTTTAATATGCAGGATCACAGTATGCAAATAAACTGAAGTCTGACTGCAAGTGGCTGAGTTACTTCTGCCTCTGTCTCTGCCAGCCCCATAAGTAAGCTGTCTGTGGCGTTTGTGAAATCAAAGTTTTCCTCCTGTTTTAACTACAAGCCAGAATCTTATGAAAATATCTTTGTGAGAGAATTAGGGATTGCAACCTTCGTCTCGAAGTATTCCCATGATATTTCTCTGTTGTTCCATGTAGTTCATCAGCATGGTGCGTAGAGCTATATGTTTTTAAATTTATGATTGAATTGTAAGTGTTACAATCAGTGCTTTCCTTACCAGAATTGTCCTGGGAGCGCAGCCATGTTTTGGGGTTTCCTTCTGTATTTCCAGTGCAGCTTTGATGCACCGTATTTTCCTTGCATCTCCTGAATCTGATAGAAAGAGGCAATGTTGTGCTTTTTTTTCCCCTTCTTCCCCAGCTTATGGCATCAGGTAAGATACGCTGCCTTGGACTGTGTTACAGGTCACATCACACTTTAGCACACATTAAGGCCATCTAGCTTGAGCTGAGGAGCTTCATCTTATATCTTCTTTTGTCAGTGATTAGGTAAATAAGTTACTGGGAAATTACCGGGGGAATGGAGGGCAGCCAGCACCGGGAAACTGAAATGATTTGGCATGTTAGAACATATCAGATTGCATATTTCTGTGATTGGAAGCTGATACAGCCTTGTAAATTTAAATTGTGTATTCACTTTCTCAAAGAGGGGAGGCAAAAATTTATCTTAGAAGTTAATTAATTTGAAATAGCTATTAATTAACATTATACCTAAATTTGCCAATCATCACACTTGAATTTGCATACAACTGTTGCATCTAAAATACTGCTAAGGGTGTCCTGGGCTCCGGCGTGCTGTAAAAATGCCGTGTTTTGCAGCTGTGTTAGAGCTCTGCCGGGCTGAACCTCCCCCTTTGCCCCCCGCGGGGGTACTGCCCCTCCAACAAGGGACCTTCTTCTGAGGACCCGCGGGGGGGTTTAGAGCTGGGACATCACAACCCTGGAAAAGGCAGCTGTGTACATTCCCAGGTATTTCACCCTGACGAGGAAGGATAAAAATGACTCTTTTTAATTTGAGGTAGTGAACGTGCTGCTTGTTTCTCTCCCCTGTATCTACGTTTTATTAATGTGACTGTTAAGATAATCATGTTTTTTGATGAAAGCATAAGACTAAAATGATGTTTCCAAATGAAGGTTGTTTTGATTTATTCCCAGTATGCAGCACGCATAATTTTGCTTCCCTAACTCTTTGAAGCAAGCTTTAATTTTATGGCTTTGGCTGGCGCTACTACTGTGCTGTGCCGTACCTATGAGCTATTTAATGTGCAACATCGAGGAGTAAATTAATGCAGGTCCACAAAGAGAGCGCTTCGATTTGCTAATTGCTTGTAGAGCGGAGGGTATTGTTGTGTAGAGAAAGACTGTTCATTAGAGATTGAGTAGCTAATTTTTTCCTACGAGTGAGTCTCACATTTGAGCTGCTTGCCTGTCGGTCAGGGCAGTCGGCTCACGTGCAGCCCCCGGAGAAGAACGTGGGGCTGTTGTTGGGATCGGCGTTAACACCTGCGTTGTAACCACCAGGTTGCTTGAGTTTCCTTCTTTAAACCCTACCGGACTGGCCTCCTCCAGCACTGTCAGTGCAGGCGGACTTTTGGAAGGTATAGAAGCCAAATTATTGATGCAGGAAAGCAAGCTAAACAATTCAGAAATGTCTCCTTAGGAGCCGAATCGTCTCCTCTCCTTGGAAACCGTTCCTGCTCCTCTTTCAGCCCTGAGCTGCTGTGTCCCGGCGAGGCCAGAGCACGGGTTATCTCTCCTTTCCTGCCACTCGCTTTGAGGGTGACAGTAGCATTGACAGTAGATTAGACTGTGTTGTCATGTAAGATGAATGTTTTGAATTGACAAACCCTTTTTTTTTGGAGGCTTAAAGTAATTGACTGAATACTTGAGAGGATTTTTTTCCCCAGCTCTGCTACTTGATTTTCTTTTACCTGATTGTGCTGCCTTCAGTGGACAAATTGGACTTTACATGTATTTGTATATCTGATTCTTAATATCTGTTTGCTTATCAGATTTCTTAATGCTTGAGCTCAGTGATCCGTGGGAATTTAACATATGTATTAAGCAATGAGAATTTCCTTGGAGCTTTAAGTTAACTTTTATGCATAGTCTGAAAATTCAACATGTGAGTCTATCCTACTGAGAGATTCCTGAGATACCAAAGGTGAATGTGCGCAGTTGAAAAGCCCATGAAACAAAGCTGAGCTACGTAAAGATAGGACATACGCAGGTGGGGAGGGACTCTTTAAAGACACACTCTTGGCCCCTCTGCTCCGCTCTGGGGAGACCCCCCTGCAGTGCTGCCTCCAGCTCTGGAGGTTCCAACAGCAGAAGGACATGGAGCTGGTGGAGTGCGGCCAGAGGAGGCCATCGAGATGATCAGAGGGCTGGAAAACCTCTGCTGGGAGGACAGGCTGAAAGAGTTGGGGGGGTTCAGCCTGGGGAAGAGAAGGCTCCGGGGAGACCTCAGAGCCCCTTCCAGTGCCTAAAGAGGCTCCAGGAGAGCTGGGGAAGGACTTTTTCCAATGGCATGTAGTGATAGGATGAGGGGCAATGGCTTCAAACTGGAAGAGGGGAGATTTAGAACAGATATGAGGAAGAGATTCTTGGCTGTGAGGGTGGTGAGCCCCTGGGGCAGGTTGCCCCGAGAAGCTGTGGCTGCCCCATCCCTGGAGGTGTTCAAGGCCAGGTTGGACGGGGCTTGGAGCAACCTGGGCTGGGGGGAGGTGTCCCTGCCCAGGGCAGGAGGTGGAAACTAGGTGATATTTAAGGTCTCTTCCAACCTAAACCATTCTGTGATTCTGTGACATTGTTTTTCCCCATGCAATACCCCAAGGTGGGACTGGCAAACTGCTCCAGCACCTCCCATGCCTGCCGGCGCAGCGGCCGAGGGCCGGGGCACACCATCTCCTTCCCAGCCCCTGAAATGGCTCAGGGGCATGCCCGTGCTTTTGTTGGCTGCAAGTGGCCAGAGATGACTGAACCGAGAAAACCGACAGTTCATTTACCTGAAAAGGTAAATTCCAAGAAACAATATAACACTGTTTCTGTCAGGTCTTTCCCGGTAAAGGCCCGAGGCGGGGCTGGTGCGGGGGCTCAGCGCCGGCCCGGGGCCCTCTGCAGCTCCGTCATTCCGTGGCTGTGGTGGCTGCCAGCTCCTCCCCAGCACTCTGATTAAGTGAGACATGGGGATAAGTTCAGGGCCTAATTTCTTCTTCATAATTAAAAATGCGTGCATCTGTCATGCTGCTGGTGATTAGGTTGTATTTTCTTGTGGCCTAGGAGGAATATGGCAGTGAATCACTTCGCAAGCAGCTGTCCTCTAACAGCTGAGCTAGGTTCAATATTTGATTTAAGCTAATAAAAAGTCTGGGGTAGGGCTAATGTTTACAAACTGGATGTGATAAAGCATTCAGATCATCTGTTTCACAGCCAGGCGAGAGCAGGCGCAGGGGACCCCGGGGAGAGTTTGGGCTCTGCCTTGCGCCGGGCAGGGAGTGGGTGGCCGGGAGGGTCCCGGCTGCGGGCGGCGAGCACATCCGACAGGATCAGCTGCGCTGGAAAAGCCTCCTCTTTTCCAGCTGTATCACTGTAACGGCTCTGAATGCATTAAAGATGTCCCTTTTGCTCTTCTGTGAGAGTTGTAGTCAAACTGTACGTTTAAAAATCTTTTAATCTTCATAAATCATTTCTTCCGGCAATCTAGTAAGTTTAGTTGCTGTTCTCCGAATTCCCACTAGTTAGCTACTCTTTCCCTTTGAGATGAACTGCCGAGAAATAAATACAATCAAGAAAACCTATTTTGTGATTTAATTCTTATCTGATTGCTTCTCCAAATCATATTGATCTGCCGTTATCACACTGCTGTGTTGGACTTGCTGTCCAGGTTTGCCCCTAGGTCTCTGCTGGCATCGCGGCTTGAGAGGTTTGTATTTGGTTATTTTCCTCAAGACATATTATGTATAAGGTAAAGTATGGAATAATTCCTGCTTGTGTTTCTGATTTCTCCCATCCCTTTGTATTATTTCTCTCCTGTCTGTGTGTTTTTGCAGCTTCTTCCTAAAGTCAAAGATGTCATGGTCTTTTCTGTCCTTTCTTTCTGAATGTTATCAAGGTCTTGTACTTCAAAATGCTCTTATACCATCGAGTGAAACAAGTTCCTAGGGTGCTGTTCTCTTGATATTATAAAGGAAAATATTTCCACTGTGAAGGTGACCAAAGCTTGGCACAGGTTGCTCAGAGAGGTTTTGGAGTTTGCCTCCTTGGAGATTCTCAGAACCCAGCTGACCAAGAGCTCCGAGCATCCTGATGTAGCTGACCCTGCTCTGAGCAGGGGGTCGAACTGGTCTCTTCCAGTCTGAATCGCACTGTGGTTCTCTAGAAGGCTGTAATAACAGGAGGCTGAACAGAGAAATGACCCTCAGATTCAGGAGTGGTAGCTACTGTAAGTAAATAAGTAATTCTTAATGGCTGTTTACATGTAGTTTAGAATAGACAAGAATTTCTCATCTAAATGTCATACACATCTTCATATAGATGAGGGCTATTAAATATACAGAAAAGTTGGGGGTGTTGATCAAAAATTCAGTCTTGGGGTGTTTTGCAAAGGCTATGCTAGCATCTCTCATAGATAACATCTCTGAGGGGGATGTTTTCTAGTTCTTCTCCATGTGACTTTTCTGGCTGCAGCCTGCTGGTGTGATTCTACCTGATTCAGTAGTAGTGGGGGGGAAAGTCTTTCCCAGATCTCTGCAAATTTATAGTTTCCTGATGCTTCAGCATCAAACTTGGTGATAATTTCATTTTTTCTTTTCACTTGCTTGTACACGCACTCCGTGTTTGGTTGGGACTGGCATCTCCCGCGGTGTTTAATGAACGTGTTTCATTTCCCTGTGCCAGGTCCCAGGCTTGTATTAAAACCCTTTTCATCTTATTTGAGTGTCTGTTCCTTAAATAATGTCGCGTCGTCCCAGGCCCTGCACAGCAAGAATCTGTAACTTTTTCAGTTTCTGCTGAGCTCTGGGGCCCGGGAAGTCTTGAACTGTTTGGTTGTTTGTTTGCAAAATTGGAACTTCTGCTGTGCTGAACCCTAAGACTGTAATTTTTTTGTTTGCTTGCATTTCAGTGCAGTTAGCCTTCAAAGCTTAATGTTTTCCTTTTCTTTGTAAGAAACTGCTTGCTATTTGTCTCTGGTTTGGATGTAGTACTCAAAAGACCCATTTCATGTGTGGCGAGAGATTGTTAGAGGGACTCCGGAGGGTTTTAATGAATATCTGCTTGAAAATATGTGAATTGGTTTGTAGGAAAGTTTTTTGGGTTTATTTCTCAGTTCTTGTCTTGTTTGCATTGTTTAAATTAGGTTCTCTGTCATCAGTTGTGACTATTTTGGGGGCTTTCTACGAACCAAAGAAAGGCTGATTGCAGGCTAGCAAAGTGTTGTGAAATAAAAGGTGTGGGAAGTAATAACACTCAAGTAGTGTACGTAGCTTCTCTTACCTCCGAAATACCCATTTCGTTTAAAATTCTTTTTCGTAAGCAAAACTCTGAAGGCTCCTCTGAGTCAGATTCCCATTTCTTCCCAAATTATACAGAGATAACAAGATATTTCCACTCTGGTTTGAGATACTTTAAATTTCAAATTTCCTCTTAAAAAAGAAAAAAAAAAACCCTTGCATTGGGACCTTTTCTCACAGAAATTCAGTAGGGTAAAGTTCCAGAAGAGGATTTGTGTTCTACCACAACAGTTTTGCAGGCTTCCAAAACCAACCCTGTACCCCAGAACTTCAACAGAACATTTTCCATGAAGTTTCCTTCACACACAAACACAGCTCTTGGGAGCTGTGGAGCAAGCCTCGTTCTTCTCTAAAGTTAAGTGTGGCAGAATTGGGTGGGTGTTAGACCACTCTTTATGCATCTTCCAAAGACATGGAGACAGGCATGGTTCTCTGACTGGACCATGGGATGGAAATTTGGGATAGCTGATCCAGTGGATTTCCTCTCTGCAAGAAACCTGTTTGTTCTTGTGTATGTACGCTGCAGGCTCTTCGGGACAGCGTTGTCTCATGGAATGGGATGCTGATAGGACATAGCAAGACCCAACACTTATAATTCCTTTACAAGGCCGTGAAAGTCACCTTGCCCTTGCTGGCTTTTTTGGTTGGGAGGGAGGAACGTAGCCTTATTAAACCTCAAAAAATACATCCTAGACTTCATTTTCATTTTTTTTTTTGTCTTGAAGGCTCAGCTGGCTCAAGTTCTGGAAGAAGTGGGAAATCACAAGCAAAGAGCAGAGATGGTAAGTGTTCATCTTCTGAGCTTTTTAAAGTTGTTTTACAGTAACATATGCAAAGCTTCCTTCATTTAAACAGTGGATCAGCTCCAAATATTCAAAAATGAATAGCAAATAAGCATTGTAAAAGTTTGTATCGCTACTGCGAGTCTTGGCACTCTCTGTCTCCGTACTCACCTGGAACAAGCGTTGGATGAGATCTAGTGGTCTTTCTTCCTTTTTTTTGGCAATTTGTTCTCTTTGTTAGCAGTTCTAGATCAGAAGCAAGCATTTAATTTCATACTGAATTAACTCTTTTCTTTGGGGGCCTTTGATTCAGTCTCAAGTGTACAAAGGACAAGCAGATGAGATGTGACAGAATTACCACGAACTAGTTTGTTATAATATCTGTTAATTTTCTGCTGCGTTTGTCTATTTTATTGGCAGTTCCCTCAAGGACCAAAAATAATAGAGGCCACAAAACCAGGCAGTAGGGAGGTTTATGTGCAGTTTCATGACTATTGTATACAATTCTTCATACTTGGGAATAAAAGAGGTGTCAGCATTAAGCTGTTTTGTGAACCAGTGATTTTGCTAACGGGCGAGTTGTGGGATTCTTGAAACAACTTCTAGTCACAAGAAAAAACCTGAGCAGTATCCAAGATGTAGACACTCATTCTGGAGATGTGTTTTACACTGGATTAATTTTATTTCTAATGAGAAGATGGGCACGCATCACTGGCTAGTAAGTAGGTGCTAAAGAGACCTCTGCTCTAACACCCAAGTCATGAACTGCAGTGCCAAGACTTCTGCTTAGCTCAGCCGGGGCACTGAAGGGCAGCACCGGTGTGCCCCTGCTGTACTGTTAATAGGTTGCCATACATCCACTAGTTTCTTTTTTATTTTTTCATTTGCGCTCCTTGCTGTTTCAGCATCAGATTTTCTATAATGAGAGTGTTAATTGATTCCAGTTCTGGGGTGGTCTTACATTGTGGGCAAACATTTTTGTATGCTTAGCCGCTTTCTCTGGTGACACAGGCCAGAACTGGTATTTCCAAAGAAAACGGAATTAATCCTATTTACCATCTGATCTTATTACATGCTGCCTTGTTATAGTTTTAAATTCTATACAATCAATTTTGCATTGTGCTCGCTGGACGTGTCAAAGGATAAATTTGCTGTTATGTTTTAAATGTTCTGATGTGTGGATTTTTAAAGCATTTCAAAGTTTTTCTTTTTGGCTCGTTAAGCCTGGGGTTTGAGTTATTTGTTTGCCTTCAAAAGTCTGTTGTACTAAAACAGGCTAGGAAAGAGCTGGAGAAACTGGAACTTCCAGCGTTAAAGCATTAATTGGCGTTGTGCATCATCCATCAGCAGAGGATAAAGCAGCAGTTGGTGTTCAGTGCCTATTCCCAAGGGTTACTCGGTGGAAAACTGCAGGTCTTGTGATCTTCCAGTAGAGCTTACATCAATCTCACATGAACGGGCTGTATTCTGTCGTGCATTAGACGATGGGTTGCAGATTGTGAGGTGTGGGCTTTATTCAGCATTTTGAATTTTGTTCAGTAAATATAAGAAAATTGCTTCAGAGGAAGAAAGATTGTTTTTCCGCTTTTTCCCTTTTGAGGAGAAATGTGACAGTACCATTCCTGCTTTTCACTGGTGGTAGATGGTTCTCCTGCGTCCCCGGGTGAAATCTCCCCCGTAGGGAAAGATGTGTCACTTCTTGTCTTCTACAATGTTAGGGGCGGCAGCGGTCTGTCCCTTTGGATGGGGGTCTTCATTAGCTGCCTGCCCGAGAGCTCCAGCACTTGTACCATCAGCCCCGCTCTCCTCCCTGCCATCCAACAAAATCTAATTTATGTGGGAGGTTCCCCCCCCCTCGCTCCAGATCAGTGTCTCACCTGGATGGCCTTATTTTCAGACTCCTTTAAAATTGACACTTCAGCAATTGTTTGCTGCTTTGGATTCCTGGCATCTCGCCTGCCTTTTCTCCCCTTTTTTCACCCGTGATCCACTGCTTGTTAGTTTGCTGTGAAGCCTCCCTGGCTGGGGGGATGCGGAAGGGCTCGTCCTGCTCTGGGTGCTGACAGATGCGGATATTGCTTTTCATCAGCCATTCTGCAAACTGGCTTTTGGCCCTAAGCGAAACGGAATAAAGACCTGTCAGGTGCTATCATACAGTCTGATGGGTCTTTGGGCTGCTTCTGGGATAAACTTCTGCAGAGGTGACATCTTTACTGCCACCCTGAAGAGTGCTAATGGCTTTGCCACCCTCCCCAGAGCA
Source organism: Ibidorhyncha struthersii (assembly GCA_013398815.1). Classification (NCBI taxonomy): domain Eukaryota; kingdom Metazoa; phylum Chordata; class Aves; order Charadriiformes; family Charadriidae; genus Ibidorhyncha; species Ibidorhyncha struthersii. The sequence goes on from VZSZ01007750.1 coordinate 1,387,678, forward strand.
CTGGGAATGAAGCGCCGTGCTCTGGGGCTGGTGAACCAGCTGATTGGATCTCACGGATGAGTTTGATGGGGTTTCTTCCATGCAATGGGGAGCATCTTAGATGCCCTGGTACATAACTCATTCTTTACATAGCAATATTTAAAAGTAAAATGCACGTGGGATAAATCTGATAGGATCATGGCCTCAATAAGGCAGGATCTGCCTGCTCTGTGTCCTTGGGAGGAGAGGGCCCTGGTTCAGGGAATTGTGTCCGCGGGGACAAAACAAGATGAAGGGTGGTGTTTGCTAGAGGGGACACTGTGCTGGGCCAGGGCACAGGGTCTTGCTGGAGGAACGTGGGAGAATACGTGAAAGCTGCCACTGAGTGCTCCAGCGCATGATTTCAGTGCTTGTCAGCTAAACCGAGTTTACTGCTGGAAGAACAAAAAAAAAAAAAAAAAAGAAAAGAAATTTAAACATCTTCAGCTAATTGCAGTTGACAAGACAAAGGCAGTTTGACTTTCCAGTATTAATTAGCAAACCCATACTAATTAGCTTGTATAAGCACAATTCATGCTTCTTTCCCTAAATGCAATTAATATTGCAACTGAAGACGTCTCTGGGCTGTGCCGCTGTATCATTAACATACTTTGCCCTAATTAGACACGGCCAGTAGTGGCTGGAGAAATGAGTTTGTGATTACAACCATAAAAAATCCTCTAATATTTTATATCCTTCGGGGAACTTGAACCTAGAATTTATTTTCTGATTTAAGAAGAATTACCCTTATCACTGTGCTGTGTAATTATAACAATGAAACTTTGATTTTTCTCTCCCTCTAACCCTTCACTTATTTATTTTTCTTTATTCACAGTTTGATGGTGTTCCTGTTGTAAGGGAACAGGGCTTGCCCAGTCTTCTGAGAGGTGGCACATAACAGAGTCACCAGCCCAGCAGGGCTCAGATGACTTAATTGTCCCACAGATCTATGGGTTTTGTGTTTCTTTTATTTGCTGAAAGAATGTTTTTTGTTGTGAATTTTTTTTTGGTGCCTAAGCACACTTCTCTCCTGCAATTGTTGTGTATGTACGTGTGCTTTTCTGACAATTTTATCAGCACTGGAAGTTTTCTTTATTGAGGCTAGCGCTCAAATATCTTTATCTCCAGGATGAGCCAGGAGATTGCTCGTAGAGTTTGCACGTGTGGCTCCCTGTTTTGTGGTCCCAGGGTCTTACTTCTTATGGTATGTTAGTTTAATGCTCTGCTGGCGTAGAGCTGAGAGCTAGCTTCGCTCGCACCAAAATACCATTTGTAGAAAATGCTTTCTTGTTTGTTATATTATTTTTGTTTCTCTCCCTGGGGGAGGGAGGCAGAAGATGTGTTAGTTTCTCTAATTTTCATTTGCCTTTTTCATCTCCCTCTGTAGACAGGAGGCAATTGTTTGGCTCAAGCTTGCCATCCCAGCAACGGCTGCGATCCCTGATCTCCCGCTTTCTTTCAGTCTGGTTCTGTAGCGGGGGGGCATTCGCGTCAAGATTTTTTTTCTCCATCATTAATCCCTGAGGGAAGTCAGCTTGGTATTAAAGAAGTATCACCTGTATTTTTATTGCCCTGAGGTGCTCTGGGTATCTTTTGGCTTTCATCTTCAAAAGACAGCTTGGCCCATGTGGGCTCTGAAATCTGTAGACTGCTCATTGCAACAAATTGTATTTCACCCTCCAGCAGATTAAAAAGGATGGATAGAAGAATCAGAAGAATTGCATAGCAGGGCGGGAGGTAAAGAAGATTTGGAGTCCAAGAATGTAGCAGTCACAAAATGAATGGCATAAATGGAGTGTCCTTACAGAAGAAATAAAGTCACCTTAAAATGAAAACAGTGAATTCCCCTCACCTTGAGTAAAAGTGTTGGTTAACCCTCTGCAAAGAACAGGAGACCTTTATTTAAGGGCAGCAGGTCAGGAGTGGTTAAGGAGCCAAATCATGTATTCAATCTGATGAAACCACAATGTTTAGGATTAACTTGAATGTCTGTTACTACCTACACTGATGGTTATCAGGAGAGGTAATGAAGACAGAAAGGAGAATCAACTCAGGGAACACTGTGCATGATGTAGTTGGGAACGAGCTGTTAGCTGAAGGCAACATGGAAAAATCGCAAGGAGTCTGGGAAAAATGCAGCAGGCATCAATACATAAACAAGGGACCCACGCAGTTCATAAACCGTTTGCATTATTCCGGAAAGACTTTACTTTCTTGTGGTTACATCAGAACCTCCAGACTTTTAAGAACTCTAACTTTTGATACTTAAGAGAAATAGTTGGCAAGGATAAAAATTCTGATTACATTTTACTCTACAGGTGACAACAGTGATAATATGAAAGAAGTGAACTTCAGTATAGAAAGACCTGACCTGGGTATCTTGCCAGTAGAGCTAATTTAATTCTTGTTTAAGACTTATTAAACATAAAGCAAGAAATACAATGGACCAGGCATAAGAACAAAGGTGGTGTTTGTTAGTGGAAATATACATTCTCTGTATTATCTACAAGGGCTGGCAATTAAATGTAGGATTAGAGTACTGAACCTCGGTAGTTATAAATAAAAATGAAGCTTTGCTGGAAGATAGATAGAACCAACAGGTTGGGAGGGGAAAGCAGACGACCGACCAGTGCGGGAAGCTTCTGTCTATCAAAAGTGCATTTTATCATTTCCGAGCTGATTTAGCAAGACAATGGCAAATGTCCTTACCATTTGACAGATTTTATCCTAACACCTTTTGTGAGATGAGCAAACCCAAGACAGATGAGTAGGGCGGCGTTCAGCCGAGCAGCAGCATGAGCACAGCAATAGTTTTAGTAAGGCAATTTTAGGGAAATATCCAGTTCTCAAATCAGATTGAAAAACATGAATCTGATTATAAAGAGACAGCAAAAAAAGCTGATCCAAAACGAAATGATACAGTAACAGAAGGCTGGAAGAGGACTCTTAGATCATAAAGTCCAGTCCTTTGGTAAGAGAGGCAATTGCAGCATATACCTTAGTTCATAAATTTATCAACCTTGTCTTGAAACTGCTTAGGTTGTTTGTCCCATTACTATCACTCAAAGACTGATCTGATAGCTGAAATCTCCCTAGTTCCAACTGAAAATGTATGTGCAGTTAATAGCCATTTTTTATTGTGCTAATGTTCTCCTTAAACTACAGTGACTGTTCTTCCTCCTTCATATTTATGCTGTGACATATTTATAGAGAACAATTGTTCTCTCCCAGTATTTCATTTGTCTAGGTTAAACAAATCAAGCTCTTTCAGTCTTCTCTTAAAACAGGCTCTTCAGTCTCCTCGTGAATCCTGCAGCTTTCTTTAAATCTCTTCCCCTGTTTCCCTGTCTCCTCTGAGGATGAGCAGCAGAGTGGTCACATCATTCCAGCTAATGTTTCAGCAGTAGCTTCGACAGAGGTGTTCTCTGCGTCTAGTACAGGCAGGTACCTCTCTGTCCTGGGAACGGCTCAGCTCTTCCATTTCAGAATCAGGTTCCCCATTTCCACTGCTGCATGGCACTGACGTTCATCCTGGGCATCGATTAATCCACCCAGCTCTTTGTCCTCCTCTCTAGCTTCTGACTGATGAAGACTCAGTTTGTAGGAGACGTTCTAGCTGTTGTGTGTCTTGCACTATTACATTTCAATTCTGCTGATGTTCCCGCCGTTTTCAGCTAGCTTCTGTCTGATCTATTTATGCTCCACTATGATAAAGCCTCCCTGCTTTGTGCTATCAGTAATTGTGTTTGTGTGTTTATATTTTTTGACCCAAGATCTTCAGTGAATTTTGTTTGTTTTAAATATGTTTTGATGATCAATGTCTGAGACATATTTTTCTCTGCCAGGTAGTTTTATTTCATGAGAGCCTTTAGTTGCTTGTTTGGGCTGTATATCCTTCACAGTGTTTGTATTATTCTTCATTTTATCGCATGGTCCTGTTAATTTAGAAATGTGATTTGTTGGAACGAGGGGTTGAGTGCACAGGAGTCATTGGTGCACTGTTTCAGCTTTTTTCCCTGTGTTTTTACTGTAGAGCTTTGGTTCTCCAGGTAGAGTAAACCCCGGAACAGAGGGGTGGTAGTACTCAGAGTTACATTTCTCTTCTCCTTTTCCCAGCTGAGAGCACTCTCTCAGTGCTTGTTGTAAACAAGTACATTAAAATTAGTCCTTGCTCTTCGCCATGGTTTAGGAATATAGTGAGCTCTGAGGACCAGAGACAGGAGTTAGGGTTTCGCTATTTTTTTTTGTCTTTTTTTTTTCCCTCTTAGCACAGGGAATGATGAATGGCCTCAGTTGGTTGTGCTGCATCTGCTGCACATTCCCCCGTGGAAAATTCATGTTCAACACAAAACTGTGGCAACATCAGAACGATCTCTTGCTTGTGACTGTGGGCAAAGCAGAGAGGGTGGCAGAAGCTTTGGGGTCGTGGTAGATGAGTGCTGACAAGCTGCTTGTAGACTGGAGAGGTGATCAGTACATTACACTTCTGCATGTTAATATCTCAATGCTATTTTAATTGGTTTAGAAGAAGAGACTTAGTGAGTCAGTTCTTGTGGTTTATCTCTGTTTTAAAAATCTTGCCAGGCACATGGGATCAAATAGTACATTCCCTTCAAATTAAAAAGAAATAAATGGTCTGTTTAAAAGTCCCATTACACAAATGAACCTGCTGTCGGATCCATTAATGTGAAAGTTTTATGGAACTCTGCAACACCGTTTGGTTTCAACAGGATTGTTTTCGTTTTCTCATCGAAGGCAGTAACAGCTGACATGGGGTTCGGACTTTCCCAAGGAGGAAACGTAGCTGCTGAGAGTAGAGAGCTGCCTTACTGCTGCTCCTGCCTTTGGGCTCCCTGTGGGTGCTACTGGATTATGGGGAAAATCAGAGAATCATAGAATGGTTTAGGTTGGAAGGGACCTGAAAGCTCATCCAGTGCCACCCCCCTGCCCCGGGCAGGGACACCTCCCCCCAGCCCAAGTTGCTCCAAGCCCCGTCCAACCTGGCCTTGAACGCCTCCAGGGATGGGGCCTGGAATAGTCTGGCCCCAGGCTCAGGTGGAACACATGGACAATGTTCTAATTCTCAGCTCATCATTTGGAGGGGCCTCCATGCTACAGGTGTACCCGTAAAACCTGAGCGGTACTGACAAACGCAATGGGTTGCTTTTCGGTAAAAAGGATGATAGTGAGCGCTCCACTTTTCACCTCAGAAATAGGCTGAGAGTTGATAATGTGCTCTCCCCTTTGCACTGCAGGATTATAACTGGAACAAGGACTTGGAGGGGAGAAAGGAAGAGGGCTTTTTTCCCTTCAGTTATTGAGCAGAGGAGAAAGGTGGATCGTTTTCCTGTGCAGAGGATCACTGCGGTGCTGTGATTAGAGCGGTCCTCTTGTCAGCACTGCTGTTGTCACTGTAAAATCTGAGCTATACTGAGTTAGTTGGTAAAATAAAATGTGTGGGACAGAGATATTATCAGAGGCTTTATTATAGTAGCCACAGCCTTGAGGCAGAAAAGGCATAATTAATAGGCATGCAAGTATTGTGCTTCTCCAGGCTACATCCCCCCTCACAGACTCTGTAAGAAGTTTATGGGTTACCTCAGCCTTGCGTGGCTCGACTTGGTTGAACTAAAATCTCCTGGAGGGTGCAGGGGCTCTCTGCGATGTTCAGCACTTTGAGAGGTTGGGGAAAATGGGGTGAGAGGTCCTGGATACCTCTAGGGTTCAGCAATTTCTGCTCCTTTCTTCTGCCTTGCCTAAAAGGTGGCTTGGAGAAGCTGTAGAAGGAATATGTGCTTCCAGTGCATGCCCAGAGAGGGGAAGGAAGACTTGGTTAGAAGTCATGTTAGGATGGGCCAAAGGCATCATTAATCTCCAGCTTGCGTGTAACAAGGGTGGAGACCAGTTTCCTCCTGCTTTCACAGTGCTGGGAAGTGGTACCGGCATCAGAAGAGGACTGTCCTGAGAGATCTGATCTGAGAAACGCGATTCTGGAGGCACGGTTTATCCTGAGTGTGAGGGAGGATGTGAAGATCTGTAGCTGTGGGATCTGGGGGGGCATTGAGGGCATGTTCAGTGGATGTGCCTGCAGATCAAAGGTTGCTGGATACTTTTCTTCTTGCCCAGGGCTGGCTTTGTGTGTACAAAAAGGGAGATAAAGGCTTAAAAAAACATGCAGTTTCGAGACTTAGTCCTTGCACTGACAACCTAATCAGCTTGCTATGTTATTTGTTTTGCTTTTGATCTTTTTGTGTCTCAGTGCCCTTAGAAGAGCTTGTTCCCAGTGTTTTCTGCCTTTGGCTGTTAGATGCTGGGGGTGGGTAGTAGCGGTGGCAGGCTGGGGTCTCTCTGAGCCGCTCTGTCAGGGCAGCAGAGTCCTCCAGCAGGAGCCGTAAAACCGAATTTATCCACAGAGACAAGAAGATCATAGAGCGGAATTTTTCCTATGACCTCTTCCTAAATAATGAATGGCAGTGCCCTGCCTCTTTGGAATCGCTTAATTGAGGCTGACAACTCTTTGTTGTATTACAGGATCTAGCTTGTCAGGAGAATTTTAACTTATTTATGAATATTTCATTAACCTCTAAAGACTGGCTGTATAAAATCGAGCTCCTGCCAGGCCCTGTCCTGTTGATGCTATATTCAGTGCTAATGTCATCCACCGCATATTTATTACACCTTCCCTCCCCTCCGAGCTGAACCGCGGAGTTTATTGTTGGTGGCAGCAAGAACATGTTCACCAAAGGTTAAAATGCCAGGTTTCTGCTTTGGCACCAGAACTGAACATACGGTATTTGAGAGGGAATTGCTTTTTTGCTTTTTGTTCTGTGATTGCTCACTGGCAACTGCAGAGGACCGCAGGCGCAATCCCGAGAGGCTGCGATGGGCAGAGCAGTCTTGGCCAGGGCCCTGTAACCTTCGCTTTTTGGCATGAGGAGAGAGATTTCCCACTTCTCATGCAGTAAAAACACACTGCCTGTTGTCACAGGAGGGCCTCAGGATGGGTCATTTAGCTAGAAAACCTTAAATCTGATCTTCTTAGCCTCTTCCTTGGGAAAGGGTTTGGGGAACAAGACTCCTTCAAGCATCTGCCACTTTCTTGAAGGCAGCTGGGAGGCTCTGTCGAGAGCTGCTGCTTTCCCGTAGCTGGATCCCCTGCCCCATCCTCATATTTCCCAGCTCTGGGAGTTCAGAAAGCACCCTGAGCAGGAAGCTCTGCTGGGCCCCGCTCACCCTCCCTCCCTCTCTCTGCCGAGACGTGCCAGAAAACAGTGCTCCCAGCTGTAACGAACTGCAAAATTGGGCTGGAGATGCAGCGGGAGCGAGAGAGCTGTTCTTAAAAGCATGTTGAAGTACAGGCTGTGGGTTGTTCCGTGTAAGTCGGAGCAAGAGGATTAAGTTCAATTTTCAAGTCTAGCACTCAGTGAAGGCTCCTGTGCTCTCTTACAGTATTAAGCTGAGATTGATTCCACTGTATTTATGTTAGGAGACGAAGGAACAAAAATGGATGTTAGATTCCTCTTTCCTTTACCCTTTGATCTTCTTCCTAGGTGGTCGGTGAAAAGCATAGATTCTTCTCTGAGTGTTTATTATGTGATGATTTTTCAACAAGAAAACTGATGGGGGTGCGAGAGGTGGGATTACAAGCTACCATTTAATGAGAATTTGTTGACTGAATGCTCTAGAAACTCCTCGAGGGCATATTTTCAGGAAACAAACTGTATTCAAACTTTGTATGGAGGATGTATGACATCTCTGCAGATTTATTTGTTGCTTTGCCTCTGAATTATAGCTGCTGGAAGACTTGCTTCTAGCAAAAGTGCCTACTCCTGCGTGAAAGAAGTGACCTGCATGATGCTCGTCTTGAGGGCAGACAACTCCATTGTGCCAGCGTCGTGGCCACGCTGGATGGGGTGGTGGCACATCCAGTCCAACACCTTGACAGGTTCCCTGAAGAGACTGTTATTCCCTGTTTAGCTGTTCTAACCAAGAGTAATGGGTGGGAGGTGTCAGCCGTTTAAGGCTAATTACTCTGGAGTTTCCTTCTCTCGGTGGACACCAGCTGTTTTGCTCTCCCTGGTGGGAGGAGCTTTCGGTAGTAATTAAAAGAAACAGTCATCTACGTGCTGGTGAAAGTGGTGGAGTGAGGCTGATAGCAGAGAGGCTCTGAGCTGAATGAACATGGAAATTAGGTGATCCTTCTTCAGAATGAGCTGATAGAGCAAGGAGAGGGGTTTGGGATGTGGAGCTGTCAGGGATTTTAGCTGTCGTGCGGTGGTGGTGAGGTCTCAGCGGCGCCTGGGAGCATGGACTGGACCGGGCTGCAGCCAGGTGGAGAGGAAGAGATCTCTCGTCTGCTCCTTCCTCTGGAAGCGAGAGTTGAAATATATAATTGTACTCAAATAAGCTCGTGGGTTTGAATTAACATCTCCACTTCCCTTGCTTGGTGGGTCTCTTGCACGGCGTATTTGCTCCTTTTCCCCTCAAAGTTAACGGTTTTGTTCATCTTGAGCTGTGAGCCAGCTTCCATCCTGCTGAGATGTCCAGTAGTGCTTATTTCCAAAGTATCACGTCTTTCACCCACCCCAGAGTACCGGAAAGAAATAAATACAGCCTAAAGTAAGGAACAACGCTCAAGAAGGCGAAACTGTCAAAACCACCCTGAGCTGGTACCCACGTGATGACTGGTGTTGCACATTACTTGCTGTTGATGTGGGGTCTGTGCTGGCGACCAGGGCGGTTGCCTTGAGACGTGCTGGAGCATCAGCAAAGCATCCGTCCTTCAAAGAGAAGGACGAGCTCCTTCCAGAGCCGGTGTATGGTTTTGTATATACGACTTGTGGGTAAAAAGGGCTGAATGGGTCAGCTGGAGCGTTCAGGCTGCACAGCCCTGCCCTCTGTACCCCAGCTGAGATACCAAGTCTTGGTCCTTAGTGCGTTGCTGCACAATACCAATGTCAGTACTGTCACCTTATCCCCTGTTCAAGTAAAAGCCCTATTTGCTGTAGATTAAAAAGCAAGAGAGAAAATAAATATTTTCCTGACTTTTTTTTTCTCTTAAGTATTCCAGACAGGAGTATGTGAAACACATCATCTGAATACAGGTTAAGCACTTCCAATTAGACATTATTGCTCATCAACAACAATCTGGTGTTGCGTGGAGCACCGGCGGGTGCGGGGCCGTGCGGTTCTGCCAGGGTGGGACGCGGAGAGGAGCAAAGGGGGGTGGGTGAGTGGGGAGGGTCGGCGTCTNTGTCTGAGCTCGTTGGATGGGCTGTGCAGGAGGAGTCGGGGGTTTGGAGGGGGTGATGTGATGCTGTTCCCTCCTCCACACGCTTGCAGCTGGGCACGCAGCACAGGCTTGCGGTTGATGCTGCTCGTACAGGAGCGTGGCAGTTTTGGGACCCCTGTGGCATCGGCCTTATTTTGCAGATGAGAAACTGTTTCCTGTAATACCCTATACCATCGTGATTACATACGGAAGCCTCAGGATAACTAGTTCAAATAGGTGTCTGTGCATTGGTCCTCCTCAGCTGCTAGCAGCAGAGCTGTGTTCCTTTGCAGCGGGGCTGAATTTGGCTCGCTGAGCTTGTCTGGAGTGTCACCAAGTTGCGCTTGTGCAGCACAATGTAGAGGGGAGGTGTTTGAGGAAAAGCTGTGGGCTGCCCGCAGATTGGGAATCAGAGGGGAGAGAGGTGAAAGCTCGTTAGGGCTCCCTTGGGGTAGATGAATTAGTTAATGACTGTGCTGTGCTTTGAAAACGCAAATGCTGTGTCAGAGCTAAGTCTGATTATAATAATCAATCTTCCTTTTGAGAGAGTGCTGGAGATGGGGAGGGGGGAGAGGGATGAGACTGGGGCTGAATATTTAGATGGCAGATCTGAGTTTCTTGGCTGTCATTAAGGGAACCTGACGTTGCCCGAGAGGTCGGCAGAACTGGGAGAGGCAGAAGGTGAATCTGCGAGGAATGATCCTTGCAAGCACCGGTGGCTCCTTGACAGGCTGAAGTTAATTTTGTAATTTTGTTCCTTATGATTGTCCTGCCTGAAAAGGGAAGGGTTGGCGTCTGCTCCTGTGCGTGAGCTCCCCCTGCTAATAGGAGAGATAGAAACTGCCTCATAAGCAGGAGCCTCCGGGGATGGGGGAGAGAGGAGGGTGGCTGCTGCAGACGTCCAGCGGTGACAGCTCCTTCTCCCTTGGCACTTTATTCGTTTGTAGCAAGCGTTCCTAGTAATTACGCCTCTTAATTTAGGAGAGCGAGTGGGAGAAAGGAATATAAATTTGTGTATTAACTTCAGAGATTGGAAATAGGGCAAGCGAACCTTCTCTCTGGGAGATTATATTTGGAAATGAAATAGAATGACATTTGGTATAAACTTGAAAAATTGCTCTCTTTTTACTGCAACAGGAGGAGAAAAGCCGCAATCCAGACTGTATTGGAGAGAAGCAGAAGTCAGCATATGTCCATTTCCCAGTTTGTGTGTATCTACAATAATATATATGCATGAGTATGTTTTTAGGAAACTGTTTGCTGGAAGGTTGCTTCTAGCCCTGTCTTCAGTGATAAAAGCACACCAAGTTTGTTACAGATGGAGAACCCATAGAGACCAGCAACTTTGATCCAGTTAGCCTTTGTCTTTAAAGAGGAAAAAAAAAGTTGGGTTTTTTTTGCTTCAACCAAGTGGGAAATAGGTAGTTCTAAACCACTTTTTATTGAATATCTGATTTTCTTTGGGTTTATTGCTTTTGTTTCACAATAGCATCAAGGATTAATTTTCCCAAGAAAACGTACCAACTAATCCTGGGCTGCTCAGCCTGTTTCTAAGTGCCAAGCAATATTTTGGTTTGCAAGTATTGTCCTATTTCTTTGAAGAAGAGTGAATTTCACTAAGAAATCTGGTGAGGTTTAGTTCTCCCCATGTGTGCTTCTCTGCACATGCTTTAGGGGAACAGCCCTTCAGCATATGGGTGTGTTGGGCATATGGAAGAGGTAATACTGCTTTTGCTGAGCAGAACGATCTGTGGAAGTGCTCAGCATGGTGTCTTACTGCCTGGTGGTATTGCTGGGCACCCAGATTAAACTCATTGGCCATAGACTCATAGAATACTAGGTTGGAAGGGACCTCAAGGATCATCTGGTCCAGCCTTTCTTGGCAAAAGCATGGACAAGATGGCCCAGCGCCCTGTCCAGCTGAATCTTGAAAGTGTCCAATCTTGGGGAATCCACCACTTCCCTGGGGAGATTATGCCAATGGCTGATAGTTCTCACTGGGAAAAATTTTCTTCATGTCCAATGGGAATCACCCCAGGAGTAACTTGTATCCATGACCCCTCCTGTTTTCCATGTGACTCCTTGTAAAAAGGGAGTCTCCATCTTCTTTGTAGCGACCCTTTAAATATTGGAATGAAGGTCCCCTGAGCCTTCTTTTCTCAAGGCTGAACAAACCCAGTTCTCTCAGTCTTTCCTCAGACGGCAGGCTTCCTGGTCCTTTCATCATCTTTGTGACCCTCTCCAGCCTGTCCACATCTTTTTTATATAACGGGGACCAAAACTGAACACAGTATTCCAGGTGTGGCCTGACAAGCGCTGAGTACAGTGGGATAATGACTTTTTGTTTCTGCTGATGATGCCCTTGTTGATGCAACTCAGCATCCTGTTGGCTTTCCTTGTCGCAGCAGCACACTGTTCACTCCTGTTGAGCTTGTTGTCCACCAGGAGCCCCAGGTCCCTTTCCACGGAGCTGCTCCCCAGCCAGGTAAATCCCAGCTTGTGCTGCACTCCTGGATTATGCTTTCCTGGGTGCAAGACCTTACACTTGTCCTTGTTGAACTTCATAATGTTCTTGTTAGCACTCTTCCAGCCTATCCAGGTCTTCCTGCAGGGTGGCTCTCCCTTCTAAGTGTCCACTTCTCCACTCAGTTTGGTGTCATCAGCAAACTTTGTCAGGGTACACTTGATCCCATCATCCAGATCACTTATGACGATATTAAACAGTGTTGGGCCCAGTATTGATTCCTGGGGAGCCCCACTTGTGACACCCCACTGGTGTTCATGTATGTTTGATTTCTGTCCGGACGCCAGATTTATAAGCTTGTAGACAACAGGAGGTCACCAAGCTTGCTGTGCTGCTCTGTGGGAAGAGAGACAAGAAGATCCTTAGTCACTGCTACGTCCTTTGGAGGGAAGCGCAAATAGCATCACTGGAGTAACTGCTGTATCGAGCTCCTGGGGAACAGTAGTTTGCCTGTTTTCAAACCGCAGCGTATTGGTCATACTCAGGGTCTCGTTTCTCTGTTCTTGTCTCTGTTAGTGCACACTCTTCCTTTCCAAGTCTGCTTGGTTTTCATACATTTAAATATTTATGTATTTAAATACCTTCTTGAATTGTGTTGAGACTTGTAGTCAAACACAACCTCTCGATTCACCTTTCCATGCTGGCTCCATGCAATTCAGTTCCTATTTATCTCTGCCTTTTAAAATCAGCTCTTTTGCTGAGGAAGGCCTTTGAAAGGATGTTGCATCAGCCCATTGTTAAATAAACCTTTAGACATTTATAATGGATTCAGCATTTCCTGCTTTTTTACAGTTCCAAGAATGCTGAATGACGTGCAGGCACACTTCATCAGGATAAGATTGCTGTATCAGCCCCTCACTAAAATTCACTCATTATTCAAATAATAACTGTGTGTCTCCAGCATGTGTTCTGTGAAATATGTGTACATGATGTGGGCGAATAAACCGGCCCCTTTTTTTCAACATTCAAATCCTAACTTTAGCAGTGAGTTGAAATACTTTAGATTTTGAGTCCTTTACTACCCAAAAGGAGGCACCTGAACAGAGATTGGGTTGTTATTTTGGGCAGTGTGTTAAAATTTTCAGAAGTTCATAAATGTGGTTTTCATGGGGGACTGATCTGGTTTAGAAGCTTAAGTCTCCTTTTGAAGATGGGGTGCGGACAGTAGGCCAGTAGGGTGCTTGGAAGGGGTTGTCTTCACGAGCGCTGAAGCCCGCTAGAATCGGGTGGGAGGAACAGCAGGTCGGTGGCATTGCGGAGGCTCAGAGGGCTTGTTTTGGAGGGGACAAATACGGGTCAGGCATGACAAATGCCAGAAATAAACCAAGAAAATCAGCTCTCTAAAGTGAAGTTTTGTTTCTTCTAGCTGTCAGGAGATGAATTTATAAGTTTATGTTTCTCCTGTCATCTCATATATCTTTAAATAATTCCTACAGAAGAGAGAGCCAACGAGGAACACATTTCTTATGCTGCTGTGGGTGTTTGTATATCATTAGCACTTGGAGGAGACCCACCATCTTGAAATCTTGTCCAGGCAGGTTTAAAAGTAAGACTGAAAGAAGAATGATACTTCATTCAATTAAACAGTAGATGAAAATCCATCCATGTTCTTCCTTCCTCTCTTTCTCGGTTTTGACTAGTTATTTTGGAAAAAGTATCTGCATTTCATCTTTTGGGGTATTTGTGTGTTTGTGAAAGTGGACATTCTATATACTGGATGTGTCCTGATCGCTTTCTATCAAGAGCAATAAAGCTGGACTGAAATTCATGCTTATGAGGTGAAAGAGAGTAGAAAAGGTTCAGGATAAACAGGATCATGTTAGGTTGAGAGCAAGAGGCTCCAGTATATTCTGAGAAAAGAACATCACATGCTCAAAATGTTAAGTACCTGTTTATGTGTTTTATTCACAAGTCATGGGCTCTGACATTAATCATTATTCTGCCTTTACTAGTGTCATAGAAACCTTGGGTAACTTTCAAAAAACTTAAAAATAATAGCTTGTTTTCTTTTCCAGTTGCTAATGTGTTCTGTAACGTGGGGATGTCGCTGGGGGCTGATCCTGGGCAGCAGGAACGCTGAAGCTCCTGCAGGAGTTGTAGGTACTTGGGTCCCTCTTGTGCAGTTTTCAGCACAAGAGATGCAATGCTGTATTTCGGGACAATGGTCTCTCTCTGCTCTCGATGCTAGTTAAAAGAGCCAGATCAACGTAAAAGAGAGCTGAAGGATCCAAGCCTGACCTAGGTCGTTCGGTAGTGAATGGGGGAATACAGCAACGAGCTGTAATTTGAGCAGCCCTTTTCCCCTCTCTGCTGGGTAATGGCTTCTGCTCGTTTAATGTATTCAAAGTAATAAAAGTTTAACTCAGCCAGTTATATAAAATTATTGATAAAAATTGAAAGAGTTTAGACAGGAATATTGAGTTAGTCCAAAAAGCAGAAAATGCCTGCTGAAAGTGGCATGTGGTGAACAAGAGAGACTAGGACTGGCAATTAATTGAGGAAGAGGGATGTGATGGGAGTCAGGCAGAGAGAACAGCAAGAGGAGATAGGCTCTTCCTCTCCTCGTCCCTTCTTGAGGCCGTTCTTTGCCACTGGTACTGAGAGGACAAGTGGACAGGAAGGGACAAACTGCCACCCGCGGTGAGTCATTTCATGTCTCTCACCCGGTTCCTGGAGCTATCCCGAGGGGCTGCATGGAAGGGAACGCTCTCGGTAACCTCCCCACCTTGTAGGCTTGCACAAAGTGCTGAAAATTATGTAGGACATGGGTTTGTAGTTCTCTTATTACTGCCTTCCTGGCGCTTATTTTCCTCGTGCAGTTCTGCTGCATTTCTTCCTCTTTGCTCTGCTTTCTTTCTTGACTGCACCGCGTGCAGAACTGCAGCGAGTGTCCGGCTGGAGGAGCGGGCAGCAGCCATGTCCAACACCGCATCATGCTGGTACCGGTGTGCCAACTCCGACCGGAGCCTGCTGAGATCATGTTCTGCTTGGATTATCCAGCAGGCAAAACTGCAACTAAGAGGAAGCTTTTATCAGTGGTTTCTTTATTTTTTGCTCTTTTTTGCTGTTTTCTTCATTCTTGTTTTGTGAGGACCTACTTGCCTGCACTGTGCTGCCTTCGGAAAAGCAGAATTGGATCCCAACAATAAGCTGCTCCATCTTATCTCAATTAACTTTCTTTTTGCCCTGAAAAAGACATAAATAACATTTTTAATGTCTTCTGTGAGACTGGTAGGCAGAGATGTTTTCCTCACTGAAACCTAAATGATTAAAGGAAACAAGCTGCATATATTGAATGAAATACTTAATACCTTAACTGGTTTGCTTTATTTTTTTTTAAAAAACAATTAATGAGGTTTTAATGACTGTAATTTGCTGTGGCACAAAGTTGTGCCTTGGCCTGAACTCGAAACTCTACAGCAGTTCTAATCCTAGTTGAGGGAAGCAGCTCTGTGTCAGCATTGAACCGCTCGAGCCCATTTCATCTCTAAAGTTTATCACCGTGCCCTCCTCTCCCTTCTCACCGCAGGCACGTCGGATTTTCAGTCCAGGTAGTTTTGTTGCTTGAAAACTGGGAGAACACAGAAATGACATTAAATGCCCTTACAGTCCCTGTGCCCTTCCCTCCTCACTCTCCTTCAAGGGCTTACTCTTAGAAACCCAGCAGAATCTCATCATGCTGCTGCTGAGCATACCTGGCACTAATTTGTCACCGCTGTATATCAGGCGAGCCCCACACTGATGCTTTCCACGGCAGCATTCACTTGAGCGTGTGTGCATTCACTCTCCTGTCTCCTTTTCCCATTACGCACTTCATTTTTTTCCTCTCTATGCAGCCAACACGAGAGACCCCAGATCACAACAGCAGATTACTCTCCCACCCCCTTCGTCCCCCCTTCTTCCCCAAGAAGGTTGCCGTGATTTATCTGCTCATGTGGGTGAGCAGGTGGCAGTTGGACTCAAGGCTGAGCCTGCTTAGCCTATGATAAATAACATATTTACCAGCCCTTCCATCTTCAAACGCTGTCCGCATGCAGTCCAGAAAGCAGCACAAAACTCTTAAATAGCAAACACATCCAGGCTTCAGCAGACGCGGGAAACGGGAGATATAATGAGTGTTTTCCTGCTAGAAGTAGGTTGGAATTGAAGCCTGCTCCTCGTCCCGGTACCTTTTATTCACATTCCTGGAATTATCTGGCGCGCTTGCTTTATCCCCAGCCATCTGTGATGGGCTGAGCTGGGAGAGATAAGCTCAGTAATCAGAAAATTGAGGGAAGCATTTCTGGCTGTGATAATCTTATCAGGCAGCTAATATACATTAACATTTGTACAGCCTGATGATGCAGGTGGGCCTTTGCTTATTTTTTCTTCCCAGATGCCTTTTGACAGGCAGGGGGAGAACGCAGGGCTTCGGGGTGCCAGGGGGAAATTGGGCTAAAACCTCTTTCTGCCCTCTCTCTTTTGCTCTGTCCCTGTCGTGTCAGAAAAGGGAGGGAGAATAACCCAACCATCCTTTTCCTGCCCTTTCCTGCTAACAGCACTTCCACGCTCTGTCTCTTTTCTGGCAAGAATGGGAGGGCGAAGAGGCAATATGTCAGAATTTCAGTTCTGGCTGAGCAATATGGCTGCACATGTCAATGTGCTCCTCTTCCTTGTGAAAACGGGGAGTTTCTGCCAGGTTGCTGTCTTTGCCTGAAGTTTGCTGTTGCAATGGGATGTTTTGTTTTTGATGGGTGTAATTGGTGCTATTGAAGGGAATGGTGTATTAATGGATTATTTCCCTGGTGCTGAGCTCTCTGTGGTCATGAGTTTGCATCTATAATTAGGACTGGATTGCTTATTGTTTCCCTCCTGAGTGAAAAATATGGTTTCTGTCAATAGATTTATTAGGGGAATTAGTTGCCAGGTGCTAAAAGACAGATGACAAAAGGAAATCCAAAATCTGAAGGATGAGTGTGAAGGAGGTCTAAGCTGGGAGATGAGGCTGGAACAGAAGTCTGAGTATCCTCTGGGTAGTTTGTCTCTGCTTACATTCTGTCATACATCATTTTCGGAGGGGTTTAGAAACAGGTAACACATGTCATTTATCAATCTGTGCATTGTCTTGGTAGCTGAATTAGGGATACAGATTCCCATAAGCCAGGGAGCCTGGGAATGGTAGAGTCTGGGTAAGAAGTTTTCATGTCTGTAGAGTTTTGAGGTACTTTCTTGTGAGTTCCTTCCCAAACAAGGCCAGAGGCAGAAAGTATTCGTAATTGTTTGTTTGTTCCACCAGACTTACCTGAGCAGCTTGAGCTAGAAGTGTATATTGGAAAGTGCTGGAAATATTCCCCAGTCTTTTAGATTCAATGTGTGTGTCTCAGAGTTGTCCTGGACAAGACAGCATAATCCAGTGGTTCACCTCTTCTGGGAGGAATTGAAGCGAAATGGGGTTGAACTGTCAATACTGAATCTCGGGTACCAGGGAGCTCCTAATACCACATGGATAATTCTCTGCATCCCATTATCCATGGGGGACAGGGTGGGGAAATAGCTGGAAGAGAAGCAGCAGCTTTGCTTAGAAGCAATCAACTTGCTGTGCTTCATCTACCCTGGAGAAAACGTTGAGGAATGCAAAAGGGATTGCAAAGAGAAGCAGGGTTAACCGAGGTTTTGGACATTCAACACATGAAGAGTTGCGCGTCATGTCTGTATCCTGAGAAAGGTCTGATCTGTGCAGAACATCGTGACTTCCTCCTCTTTGCTGTTCCTGTGTCCCCCTTATTAGTACTGGAGGAACTAATGCCTTTTCTCTTCTGCAGCTGGAGGTGGAGATGAAGGTCCTGAAGTCTCAAGAGTGCACAGCTGAGCAGAGTACCGTCATCACCAAGGAGGAGGTTGACACGCTCAGGTAGGCAAAGCAAGAGGAATGCTGAGAAGATTCTACTCTTTGCAGTGGCACTAATGAGAAGGGAAATGCCCGGGGCAGTTTCACTGCCTGCTCTGGTTATTGCCATCTCGTGGTAGAGCACCAGGTACGGGACCTCACCATACTACAGTGCATGAACAAGTAAGTATATGTGTATAGACTGCCTGTGTATATATAGGCTGCCTGCTCTCCAGGGAGCAGCGTGGCAGCATCGATCAGAACACGTTTTCCTGGTATTTCTGAAGTAGGACGTTCTTCTCCCGAGCACAGTTTTACTTTCTTGCCAGCTTTTATGGACATGAGAAATCCATGAAGCATTAATAGAAAGCCTCAGCCCCTGATCTTTCCTGCATTTAGGTTCTTTATAAGCTTGACTATGTTTTGGGAGGCCGCAGGCTCTTTTCTTTAATGTTTGGGGTCTCTTGCTCTCATTAAATTCACAAGACTGCCTCCTGCGTCACTATTCCCCCTGTTGACTTTCTTTGCTGTGGAAACAGCATTGCTGTTTGTTTCTTATTTTGACCAAATCTCGACTGTAAATACGAGATCTGTTGGCATGTGTGTGAAGAGGTTTAGAATCCAGCTTTTGTAATACCGATGTGCGTGTAGCACTGGAGGTAAAAGAGGGCTGTTTCCCCTCGTGCATTGCTGCAGATGGCAGAGGGGTACCTCTTGTGATTTGGTGAAAGAGGAGTTACAAAACAGCATTTTAGCAGAGAGTACATGAGCATTTACAAAAGCTACAGTGAAGGTAGACAACCTTTCCATGTATTTATTAAAGCATTTACAGCTTCCATTCCAAAGCAAGTGACACAATAAATAGTGAGCACAGAAAAGTTCATCTGTTTCTGAATGTTTAATAAAGTTCCTTTTATTTAAGCTGAGCAAATCAGATCTTGACAGGCTGAGTTTTTTATTCTCAGCTGATGTAAGACTTTGGCTGGAGTTTCATTTCTTAATTCTTTTATATTTTCAGCTCCATCACTATAAAGCGTTAGTGCCTCTTAGGACTGAAAGCAAGATTTTGCAGCAAGCAGAATCTTGCAGAAAGCAGAAATTACTGGCCTGTTCATTATGACTTTGCTCCTGTGCTTTGCCTCTGGAGCTTGTTTTATGGCTTTGAAAGCCCACTTCCATAGCAGAGGGGAGGTGCGTGAAAACAACACGCGTTCGGCTAAGCTATTCCAATGTGGTTTAGGGCTGTACGCCTAATCTTGGGGACTCACTCCTATAGTTCCCTCAAGGACGGTGTAATAGTTCTGAAGACCCAAGGCATACATCTGCCTTTTTTATTGTATCATATGGTTGAGTTCTGGTAGAGGATAGAATGCTATGGCTTCGGCTGCCCTTTTTCAGGGGGATAAACCTGTCTCCATCTGCTTTTGTGTATTGTGGGTGTTTGTTTGAACTGAGCTCATTCAGGTTTTTCCTTTGCGAGGGCACACTAGACCCTCTGAAACCTGATGTTTGTACTGCTGCAGGAGTATTCAGCACCTCCTCCGCAACGTTAAACCCGTCGCTCCTGATTAATATTATGCCTCTCTGTCAGTAAAGGCAGCATCCTGCGTGTGGTCTTCTGGGAGCTGAAGGTTTTCAGAGTATTTTGACAGTACCGCCTCAGTCTCTCCCTCCCTGGGTTGGGACGGACTGCAGCACCCTTTCACGTAGGAGATGTTTGGTCTCTTTATTTTCACCTCCAAGACTCATTATTTGGTGTTTATCTTCACTGAGCAGCATTCGCCATCTATTCACTGAGCAGCTTCAGGAACAGCGTGTGTAGGGGGAAGCAGGTGGATTGCCACGTAGTCCAGGACCACTTCATACTGGGGAAGGCTCTTGGCAGCGGGGATGGAGATGGCTGGCTTTGCCCTGAATTAAAACTTATTTCCTGGGCAGGGACAAGTGGAGCCCCCAAGTACGTGCTCGTTACAGGATTGTGGTGTTAGGTTCTGCTCAAAGGTAGCCCTAAAACCCTCGATATAACGGGTTTGTTCCTCTTTCTTTTTTGTTTTTAAAAATTTTTTTTGGCTGCTAATCTCATCTCTCTCTTCCTTTTGTGAAATTGTGTCAGAGCCTCCACACAAAGTCTGTCAGAAAGACAGGCCCACTCCCAGTAAAGCCGTTGGTGGTGCGGAGCTATTCTCCAGTGATGAGCTGTACTCTGAAAGCTGTTTCAGCAAAGAGGCTAAGCCTCTGCAGTTGTTTCATGGTGATATTTCTGTCTCTTTCCCATTTCAGTACTGCATGCTCCCGAGGCTATGGATCCACAGAGGCCGCAGTCCTGGGATCTAATTCCAGGCTGTCTTCTCTGTCGCTTTGTACTGAACCACTTTTTGTTGTTACGGCTGATTTAAATGCTTGTCCCAGGCCCTGATGCTAGTCGTTTAGCTACAAAGCTGTTCCAAAAAAGCATGGATTTTCTTGGTTTTAATCACCCTTTTCACTGCTCAGCTCTGACAGTAAATGCCTTGGTGCAAAGTGTTCTCTTTCTGCCGGAGTTCTCTTTGCTGGAGAACTGGGAAGCCAGTCCCTGTTCCTTTTTCCATACTGTTGGCTACTATTGCTGCTTCAGGTGCCTTCTCAGGCTCTCAGGCACTCCATTCAGCATTGCAGAGTCGACTCCGTAAAGATTTTTTCCTTATCCTTCTAGGCGTAAGCAGTCAAAGGATATGGTTGGGCCTTATTTTGTGTTTTCTGGCATTTTCTGTGCATTGGACAAGAAATTGGATCAAGTTCTTTCTTCGTAGAAGAGGCTCCTTCTCAAAGGAGCACCAGATAAATCGCTGTCTTCCCCCAGGCTTTTGGGGTGCAGGAATAACGCGCTGTGGTCCACGCCAGAACGCTGCTCGTGGCTGGCTGGAAGTGTCCTCCCCCTACAGCAGAGGTGAATTGAGTAGCTGTGATTAAAGAGCAGAAGAGTTTTGGAGGCGAACAGGGATCACTACAGGAAGGGATTAGGTCTGCTGTGCTCGTCCTCCTCCTCTGTCCTTGTGGACCTCAACAAGCTTTACTCAATTTTACGTAGCTGCTAAGGAGGAACGAGCAACACGAGCTCCGCTGTTACTCTTTCCTTCTACAGACCGCTGCCAGAAATTAATTCTGGCAGAAAACAGGGGACAGAATGCAAACTTTCAAATTGGAAAGTGGAGAAAGAAATGCCACAGCATATGAGGGAGTTATTTCCATTTCTGTAGTTTATTGTGGTCTTTGAAATCCCATTAACCTGCAGTACGATGCGTCTGCTCTTCTGGACAGAGCCCAGCCTCTCCGGTTAGCTGCTGTCATGAAGGAATGTGAAAAATAGAGGAAAACCAGCAGAAGCCAGCAAGGGGAGTCTGCAGGGCAGGAACGGACCGTGAGCCTCCAGGCATTTCCATATACACCCTGTGGTTAGAAACCAACTCCTGAAAACAAAAGCAGGAGAGACATAAAGGAGAAAAAAAAATATCGATATTGATCATTAGAATCTATATTCACCTCCTGTGAGTGAATGAGAGCTTTTAAAGATATATCTTCGGTCACATTTTTCTTTAGTATGGAAAGTAAATTTTCAGCGAGAAACTTGAAAGACTTTATCAGTTTTTCCTCCTTCTCTTGAGAACAAAGTGCTCTTTCGTCAGACCTTTTATAACTTTAAATGTGAAACTCTCTCCCAGCATCGTCGTTTCTGAAGAGACAATAAAAGCCGGTGCTAATGCTGTCATTTCTCACACTTCTTGCTGCTCCCTCTGAAATCATATTTGTTTATATTCTGTGGATCTTACGAAGAGGAAAAGTAGTCAAACTATTGAGTTTGTGCGCTGTGCGGTATAGCAAAGCGGAGAGCATCTAGGCATTAGCACCTTTTAGAGGGGAGGTGATAACTGCCGAAACTAATATTTCAGAACCTATAAATAAAAGTAATATATTTAAAAAGAACTTCGCTAAAGACTTAAGTGGCAACAGCTGAAGGACCTTTTCAGCTGGAACAAATCTGAACTTTTTCTTTCTGCTGTCAAACTGCAACCCCAGTAAATCCTAAATGTTTTCTGTGGATTTAGTGACTGGGTAGAGTTACAGTAATTCAAAAGAAATTCATGTCCTTGCCAATGCCTATTAGTCACACTTGCTGGAATTCTGTCTGCTCTGCTCCTAACACCATCTCAATGCCATCTGGATCCCTTAATAGCGTCTTCCCAACACATACATTTTCTGCTCCATTCAATAGTTTCCTGTTCAGCAATAGCTTTTCCACATGGCCATGTCCTCTTCGCAGATGGGGCCTCTGTGAGACATGTCCTCATCGGCGGTATCCGCGCTGCTCTACAGGCAATCGCATAACACATTTGAGAACATTAAAAATGAATAAAAGAACGATAAAGGGGTGATGGTGGGCAGTTGTTGCTGGTTAGCTCCACTGAAAAGCTCTGGACTGAGAGGGACTTTTGGAAGTGCCTCGATGCTGTTGAAAATCAAAGAGATTCCCCCCTTCGGCCTTTCTAAAACAGGAGCAGCCCAGCCTTTCCCTCGAGCAGCCGTCGCTCACCATCGACGCACTTCTTAGGCAGACATGGTGGAATGCCTTCTGATCCTCACAAGTGTTATTTCAGAAGATCTGAGGCTGCAGGGTTGGGTTTTTTTTTCCCCTCTTGTTCCCTCTTCTAACCTGGGGCAGTGAAACACGCAGTGCGGGCAATGTAAAGCTCAGTTCTCAAAAGTGGGAAAATCCACAAGTCTGAGCACGTGCCAATGAATCTAAATTTGATCCTATGAAAGGCTGTGGAGAAGGTTTGAATCGACCTTGTGGCTGTGGAGCCTTCGACTCTGGGTTAAGCTGTCTGCATCTGAAGCAGGAAAAGTCTTCCAGGAATGCAAAGAGATCTTTGCTACAGTTTAAATATTTTCATGTTTTCAAACTCCTGTATGGAGAAGTTGGTAAATTTTCCGGAAATTAATCTGAATGATTTTCCCCTGTATCACAAAACTTGAGAATGGTGTCAGTATTTCAGAAAGTAACATGTTTCTTCCTTCCTCGTGCCACAAGGCTGCTTTTAAAATGGGCACCAGCATTCATTCTGGGCCAGATGTTAGGTTGATAGATGGCTGTGCTGTACCCAGATGTTCCTGTACTCTGGTTTTTGTAATTCTCACATGGATTTATCTTGGATTGTTCTCCCTACCTGAAAGTAACTCCCGTATGTAACGAGTTGAGGCGTGCGAGTTGGTGATAAAATAGCATCACCTATCCTGTGCAGGTGTGCCCGGACAGAGGGAGCACAAGGTGCACGCAGACCGAGGCTGCCGTTGGGGATGCTGCTGCATCCAAAAGCGGTACGCAGTTGGCCGTGTACCTGAATTTACGTAAATGAAAAAATCCCAGTGCCAAGCAAGTAAATATTTTTCAATATTTGACTGCCGTATCTTAACCACCAGCTGCAAATGTTTTGCTGTGTTTATATATAGATAGGATTTCCCTTGCTTCTCTCTCTTTGCCATTGGGAAGAGTTCCCCAGGGCTGGAAAGCAAAGCTAGAATAGCACAAACTGTTTGCTAATGGTTCTTAATGCTTTCCCACTGGAGATCCAGGACACTTAACAGTGTTAAAAATAGGTTAGAAGAGGGATAAGTAGTGAAAGCCCTAGTCAGTCCTAAAAACCTCTCTGGTGCAAAGAGGTTACAGCGATGTTCCCTGTCTTCAGCGCAGAGGAAGCAGCAGGGGTTGTCTCCGAAGGGCGCAGAGGAGGGGAGCTCGGTGGGTTGACCTCCCCGGCACACGGCGGGGAGCCCCACGCTGTCTGGGGAGGAGGATACCCCCGTGATAC
Organism: Ibidorhyncha struthersii; assembly: GCA_013398815.1. Classification (NCBI taxonomy): domain Eukaryota; kingdom Metazoa; phylum Chordata; class Aves; order Charadriiformes; family Charadriidae; genus Ibidorhyncha; species Ibidorhyncha struthersii. The sequence goes on from VZSZ01007750.1 coordinate 1,411,200, forward strand.
CCCAACAGCAGGGGGCTTGAGGGAGGATACCCCCGTGGCGCCCCAACAGTGGGGTGCTGGGAAGGAGGATACCCCCGTGATACCCCAACAGTGGGGTGCTGGGAAGGAGAATACCCCCGTGATACCCCGACAGCAGGGTACTGGGGAGGAGGATACCCCCAAAAACCCCAAGAGCAGGGGTCTGGGAGGGAGGATACCCCAAGTGATATACTGAGAGCGGGGTGCTGGGGAGGAGGATACCCCCATGATACCCCAACAGCGGGGTGCTGGGAAGGAGGATGCCCCAGTGACACCCCAACAGCGGGGTGCTGGGAAGGAGGATACCCCCGTGATAGCCCAACAGTGTGCTCCCTCTGTCCGGGCACACAGTGGGGCGCTGGGGAGGAGCAGGCACCTGAGGGACGAGCCCAAGGGCGAGCTGCTGGGGAAGAGGCTGTGAACTTCAGGTGCTCTCCTGCGCTCTGCCGCTCGCAAGATCCCCAGTCTGGGTATGTCTGCTGCACGACTGCGAGCGCCCAGCCTACGAATCACTGCCCTTTCCTCACTGAGGAATGAAGGGCACAAACAAAGTATTAAATCTTAAAATTGCAGATGAATTAATGTAAAAATATAGTGACTTAAACCTACCCATGTTACGGTTCGCTTTGTCTCGGACCTTTGTGAAATGGTTTCTTGCTATGAATGATTTTTAAAGGGCATCAAAGAGGCCTGAGCTTAAACCTCCATGCGGAGAGAAGTTCTGCAGGCGGATAACGGCAACATCACAGCTTATTTTGGAGGCTGGATGGAGAGAAATGTGTTCTAAATTAAAATTTGGCATGTCAAGTATGGAGAAAGTACTGATGAGGGTCCTGTGTCTGGCTCTGACCTTTCAGTAGCTGCTGCGCTGTTGTTCCTCGGAGAAAAGCGTTGCTCTTCTTGTGGCCTGTTCTGCAATCCATTTAGAAACATGCCGTTAAAAGCATTAATTCCAATTTGAATTTCCATTTTTTCCGACCTTTTCGGTCTCCTGCTTCTTCAGCACCCTTCATCCCCGCTAGCTTTGTGTCTTTTCTGGAAATTATTGATGATCTTTTTTAATGGCCTAGACAATGCTAAAAGCTGCTCCTCGGCATTTTAGAAGCTTCCAAGAGTGGAAAAAAGATGATACTTTATAATATCTGAAAATTACCAGCAGGGGTCGGGCTTACAAATAATTTAAGCAATGCAAGCTGCATATTTATAAAGGAGACATTTCTGTGCTGAACATGTTGTAGATCAACCAGCTTCTATGGAAAAGTTTGTAACTTTTGCCCAGTGAATAGGAGAGATGACTTCTTAGTTGTACCTGAAATTTCTGTCGCATAATTTTGGGATATTGGCAGATGGGTGCATTGTTCATCGTCACGGTGTAAGGATTTTCAGCTTAATTTAGGTCATTTGAAAGTGAATATTATCAAGCAAGATAATTAATTTTTTAAAAATATCCTGGAAAAGGATCCAGAGAAAATTCAATGCAAAGATCAGTTATTAATATGCGTTAGTTGCAGAGTTAATCCCAGGAAGTTAACATGCAAAAGGTGAGGTTCTTGGAGCAGCATCAAGGGTTTTGTGCTCTGTACTTAAATGCAAGCAAAAATGTTATACCGAACGTTTTACAATAATATCACCTGCCTAACAAGTTTGATAGAGTTCTCTGAAGGATTCAACAATCCTTTGGCTAAGGCTGATGTGGTTGATGTAATATATTTAACCTTTCAAAAAGCTTTGAGCCAAAGGTCACAAAGAAACTTTACTCTGATGGAATAAGAAAGAAGGTTCTTTGTTGGATCAATAAGAATCTAAGCATGACAGAGGGCTGGCTGTCCCGGTGTCCTGTCTGCAGGGAGGACCATGCGAGTAGGGCAAAGCTACTGGGGTACATTGCCGGAAGGCTCTCCTAGCTTCCAGTGCCTTGGCTCCAGGATTTCCTGAGCCAGAGATAATATCATGTCTTTTTACTTTGTAAAGCTTGATGCATTTTTCTTCCATTAATTTGCTCATGTAATGCAAAGCTAAAACATGGTAAATCAAAGAACAAATGTTTTCACAATAGTGGGGGTTTTCCAGTAGGTCACAGAATCGCAGAATGGTCAGGGTTGGAAGGGACCTCTGGAGATCATCTTGTCCAACCCCCAGTGGTTTTTATTTAGAACTTCTTGTCCAACACTAAGAGGAGTTTGTGAGTAGTGAGGTGACAGAATTTGAGATAATAAGAAATTATGCATCTTACCAGACTGTTCAGAGGTTCAGAAGAATCTTACGATGTTGCTCGAGATGAGAACTGAAGCTGTACGTCAATAAATGCAAAACCCGTGCTCATACGAAAAAACGCCTTTACTTTTACTCCCACCATAGTGGGCTCTAAATGAGCTGTTATCGCTCAAGAAAGAGATCTTATGTTATTGTGAACAGTTTTCTAAAAATACCAGGTAAGTGCTCTGTAGTTAAAAAGACAAATAGAATACTAGGGATTCTGAGACAAGAACTTGAGAACAAAGCAGAAAGCCTGATTATACCACTGAATACATCCGCGTGCTGTTTGTACTTCTAGCTTTTCTCATAGCAAAAAGTCTATATAAAACTTGCAGAAGAACGAGGGAGGGCAGTAAAGATGAGCAGAAATATGGGAAATCCTTGATGTGAGGAAAGACTAAATTGAGATTCTTCAGGAAATAATAGAGGAGGCCTGTAAAGTGGTATGGAGAGGGGAGTATGGTACAATTATTCACAACTTTTCGTAGCAGAACTAACAGGCACTCAGTGAAATAATCACATGTGAAGTATAAAACAAAATGAACTAATTTTTCATACAGCACATAATTAAATTGTGGAACTTACTGCCAAGGAGTGTTGTGAAGGCCAAAAGTATAAATCAGATCAAAAAGAGATTTGATGCCCTCATGGAGATTTTAGCTGTCGGTGGTTATTAAACATGATGGTCGAGACTCTGTGGTTCAGAAAGTATCTAAGTTGGATTGGCTTTATATTCAAGTTGTGTATTTTTAATATACCTTTACAAGTTATATTTTCATCATACAGACATATCTTTTAGTCATATGTTTTAGCTGCCTCAAGCAGTGTAACTTTGTGGTACTGGATATAGGAATAACCTGGTGCTGCTTGTGATTTCATGGTTTACTTGATTATTTGTGGTGGGACTGTGCAGGGACACAGTGTCTATTAACTTTCCCTTCTTCTCCAGGCTGAAAATTGAGGAGCTGGAAGCTGAACGCAGCAAGCTGGAAGAGGAGAACCGATCTCTGGAAATGACACTGGAGAAGCTGACTCTGCAGGTAGGAAATGTGGAGGTGCAGAGCAGGTGGAGAGCCTGACCTGCCCCATGCGCCATAGCTGTTCCAGCAGATGGGCCAGAATGCTCGCAGCACGCGACTTCACTTCCCTCAATCTGGGCAAGGCATTTTTCAGAAGCCTTTACAAACTGTACCAACACATGACCGTCTCTGACTGTCTTATTGGAGTGTTTTGATGTCAGATGTCAAAAACGCAGTAGCCTCTTTCGATGCCTTTGCCTAGAATCTCTTCTTTTTCTTCTGGGAGCCTCAAAACCTGTTCCATTTTAAATAACTCCACTACCATAAGTTGTCTGTCTCCAAATTCATTCGTGCCAAAGCCAGAGTTTAGACAGGGCTTAACAGCTTGGAGCCAAGATGAAAATTCGAGCTCCATTCGTACTGAAGACTCCACTGCTGCTGTCAGCGATGGAGACAGAGACCACCAGTTTGTGGCCTCATTGGGTAGTAGTTTTCCAAGTCAGGAAGCATCACTGCTGTTGAGAAGATGCTGTTGAGAAGCATCTCCAGATCACAGACACTGAGAGGCAGAAGACGTGGAGTAAAAAGGATGAAATAGTGTGTTTTACCTTCTCCAGAGATAGTGCTGTCCTGTATGGCAGAAATTCTTCAGCTTTTCACTCTGGACAGGACAGTGAAGTCTCACCCTCCTTGGAGGGCAGGGGCACCTGCAGCAGTTGGGCGGACAGGCTGTTCAGCCAGCTCTCCTTCTGGGAACAGCTTTCCAGTGCAGAAGAGGGCGGTAGTGTGGCCGAGCGGTCTAAGGCGCTGGATTAAGGCTCCAGTCTCTTCGGAGGCGTGGGTTCGAATCCCACCGCTGCCAGCAACTAAATTTTTAGGTTGGCAAATGTGACACCCATCCACAAGAAGGGCCGGAAGGAGGACCCGGGGAACTATAGGCCGGTCAGTCTGACCTCAGTGCCTGGGAAGGGCATGGGACAGATCATCCTCAGTGCCATTCAGCACATGCAGGAGAACAGGGTGATCAGGCCCAGTCAGCATGGGTTTGTGAAAGGCTGGTCGTGCCTGACAAACCTGATCTCCTTTTACGACAGGGTGACCCGCTTGGTGGATGAGGGAACAGCTGTGGATGTGATCTACCTGGATTTTAGCAAAGCTTTTGACACAGTTTCCCACAGCATTCTCCTGGAGAAACTGGCTGCTCATGGCCTGGACAGGTGTACTCTTCCCTGGGGAAAAAACTGTCTGGATGGCTGTGCCCAGAGAGTGGTGGTAAACGGAGTTAAATCCAGTTGGTGTCCAGTCACAAGTGG
>VZSZ01007750.1:1416195-1507702 GCA_013398815.1 Ibidorhyncha struthersii
CTGGAGCGTGTCCAGAGAAGGGCAACGGAGCTGTGAGGGGTCTGGGGGACACGTCTGATGAGGAGCGGCTGAGGGAACTGGGGCTGTTTAGCCTGGAGAAGAGGAGGCTGAGGGGAGACCTTATCACTCCCTACAAGTACCTGAAAGGAGGTTGTAGAGAGATGGGGACTGACATCTTCTCCCTGGTGACAAGTGATAGGACGAGAGGAAATGGGTTCAAGTTAAGCCAGGGAAGGTTTAGGTTGGATATTAGGAACAACTTCTTCACTGAAGGGGTTATCCAGCATTGGAATAGGCTGCCCAGGGAGGTGGTGGATTCGCCATCCCTGGAGGTGTTTAAAAAAAGGGCAGACGTGGTACTTGGGGATATGGTTTAGAAGTGGTTTTGTCAGGTTAGGTTAATGGTTGGACTTGATGATCTTAAAGGTCCCTTCCAGCCTCAACAATTCTATGATTCTATGATTCTAAGAGGGGCACAGGAGTTGTTTCAAGCTTTTATAGTGTTTTCTGTTTGAAAGGTGCTGGAGCAAACAAGGACCTGAGCCTGTTTGTTTAATCAAAGCCCATTGCGCTATGAGCACTGTTATCTCTCCCTTCTGTTCTCTCTGATATGCTGAACAATTTGGCATTGTAGCATTTCATTCTCTTAATTTTTCTTTCTCTCTTCTTTTTTTTTCAATTTTTGTGTAAATTGCTTCATGGTAGAAAACATGCAGGTTTGAATTTACTCAGTTTTCAGACAGACCATTGATTTTATCTTGACACCTATTAGAGGCGAATCAAATCTTTTTTTTTTTATTACCAAATCCTAGAGACAGGGGAAATGACAGCTTTGATAAAGCAGGGAGCTAAGAGCTGCTGAGCATCTCTGCTGAGCCATGTTTAGTGTGAAACCTGTCACCCGGCTCTCCTTTAATTGGGTTTCAGTCATCAGAAGCAGATGAAAGCTTTGGGCTGGTGTTTGGATGCTTAGGTCTCCAACAAACACAACAGCAGCTTTGGTTTCAGAGCAGATTACAACTCACTCAGGTCACATTTAATCTGCTAACATTGTCTTACAATGGCTGCTGGCTTTCCAAGAAGGTCTGACCAGAGGAATTCCCTGTTTTCTTTGTGATGTCTTGAGATGCTCTACTTTGTTTGCTCATACTGCTCTTGCGATGCCTAAACACCAAGCTTTTTACACTGCACATCCAGAGAGGAAAGGTCTGAAGTCTTCAGTGTAGTCTTGCTGATTATCTGCCTTCTGGTCCTCGGTAGAGGAGATCAGCAGCAGCTGCTGTTTGGCTTTCACAGCGTAGAAGAGTAATGGGGTGACAGGAAAAAGATGGGACCTTCATATTGCAGTAAAGCTACCATACAGTAACAGTCATACTGTTCACCAAAAAGTCTTTGAAAGCTCATCACAGGGTCCCCATGACCCATCTCATTAATGGCATTTGCGGTTTGAATGCAGAATTGTGCAGGTCAGGGCTTTGTGAACAGAGTCGGGGAGAACAGGAACAACCTGCAGATAGAGCAGAGTCAAAATTACGTGGGAAGGATGAGATAACATGTAGGTGTGGAAAAAGAGAAGGAAGGTGGTCACCTGGCTTAGCAGGTTTAGGAAAGAGAAATCTGCCAGTCTCCCCAAAAGGCTTGTTAGTGAGCTGAATTAAGGTAGTCATGCTCTCACACCTGCTTTGCCAAGGCTGAGGACATGGCTTAAATTCTTTATTTAACAGGAGGTAGCCCCCCCCCTTCCTTAGCTTCTCACTTTACTTGTGTCTTAGAGGACTGGATGCCAAAAGCAGCTTCTCCAAAAGGGGAGGAGTAGGGAGGAAGGCATAAATATAGGAGTATGTAAGCTGAATGTTAAAATGTCAGTATTGATCAGCATGTGCCCCCCTGAAGGGTCAAGATTTCAGAACTCCTCAGAGGGGAAAACATCAGCCTTCCCGTTTTTTATTCACCTTGAGAATCAAGTATCTTGACAAGCCAGGCTTAAAATGACTCTTTTTATGAACACATTGGAAGAAGGTCCCTTACAGTGGGAACCCACTAAGTTAAGGATAAGCTTAGAAATTCATCTCTTTATCAATGCTGAGCAAATATGCCAAAAATATTATTATGCACTCAGATAAGGTCACTGAAATGTTGCTAGTTTGACATGTTAGTTATTCCCATCTCTGAAAGAAATCACTGGGAAATGATGGGTTAAAAGAACATCTTTTATCACAGAGGGGAAAAAAATGGCAAGACAAACTATATACAGAAATCACAAGAAAACTTTACTGAACAGAAAGGTGATTGAAATTACAAACATGGGAAAAGCACGGCATCAAATCAAATTAAGGTGTAAGAGGAAGTAGGGGGTGACATTAAACAAGGTAGGATGAGGGCGATTTCTGACAAATCTTTATCTGCAGTTCCTTCTTTTTAAAAATAAAACCTCTGACTTTCTGGAATTGTATGTACTAAGTGAAAGACACATAGAAGGGGGGTATTAAAATTGTGAATTTGGAAGAGGAAGAGGCAGGATGTAGAATTAAGGCTTTGACTGCTTTACACCGGACTGAAGTCCATTGAGTTCAGAAAACTGCGGAGAATTAAATCTAGGGAGATGTGGCTAGTACTTGGTAATTAAAAACGTCAGTGTTTGGCTGTATTGATGTGTGGAAAGGAGTAAAGTTTCAAAAATGTTTGCCTTCTCTTGCGTCCTTTCATATCCGAGTGTTGGCACATGAATTTCGGTCATTTCTGCTTTGGCTGCTGGTACCGATAGCCTACTTTGGGAAATACAGGGCCCAGATGGACTGGCCAAAGGGCAAGCCAGCCCATGGAAAGGCACTGTTGCATTAGGTGCATGATTCACGCTCCCTGGGCTCAGTGTTAGCAAATAAAGAAACTGAGATACTGATAGCTATCCGCAGCAGCGTATATAACATCTGACATCTCTTTGTATTTTGTGCTTGTGTGGGGACAGCTTGAATTATGCCTAAAGGTGCTTTCCACCTCCACACACCTCTTCTTCCAAAACTCCTGGGCTCTTGACACCTAGCTGCAGGCTGCATTGATTTTCCTTCACTGGTATAAAGACTTTAGCATGGATATTACTCACTCTTTACTGCTAATAAAAAGCTCAGATTACAAAAACACAAGAAATGTTGGGACTGTAGAGAAACAACACCCTGCTGAGGGTGCCTCCCCATCACCCGGGACATTAGCTTAAGAAAAACATCTGAACTGTGGCTCAGGAGAGGGATTCAAATAATATATGGAAAGAGTGGGTTTAACTAGACAATTTTATTTTCTCTCCCCTACCCTTCTTTCTTTTGATGAAGCAAAAAAGGCTTCTAGGAAAGCAAATGCGCTGTTACTGCTTGGTCCATGGTGGGCAGACTTGCTGAGGTTTCAGCGAAAGGTTTGGTTTGTTTAGTTACCTGAAATGATCTGGACCATCTTCCCGAGCTGCTGGTGGAAAAGTGTGACGCCATGGCAGGAACAAAAGAGACTGATCAAATCAGTGCTTTTTGGATAAAGTGGGAGGAAAGACTTGTGAGGAGTGTTCAATTAGCATTTCTTACTGCTAGGAGCCTTGTGTTTGCAGGCAACCAAGCGGATATGAAGTGTTCCTTATGCAAATACTACTCTCCTGCTTTTCCTGCTCTCCTCTACTCTTCGAGCTGAAGGAGAAGAGATTCTTCAAGTTTGGCTGCTTCAAGGAAGATTGATTAAAATCAGCTGCAGTTTGACTTAATTGGATCCATATGCTTGGAGAGGGAGCAGGACTAGTTAGAAGTCCTCGTAATTAGTTCACAGCTGGTTGGTGAGAAAAATGAAACTCCAGTTAGAGTTCAGATAAGCGGATCCATACAGATAAAAGGCAGGGAGATGTTTTTTGCACTGACATGTGTTTGGGCTTGAAAATCACGTATAGTCCCATAGCCAAGCTAGCAACCCAATCCCTTTGAGCATGGCGTGTGCATTTGTGAGGCTTAATAGATGGAGTCTTTATGTTCTTGCACATTTCTGAGTAAAAGGAATCACCTGTGGATGCTGGCAGTCAAGGAAACCTGAACAGGGTCACAGAAACCTGGGAGAAGATCTCGGGGACTAGGTGAGGCCCTACAGGGGCAGTTTGGCTGTGTGAAAGGTTTGTGGCTCGGCACAAACTCTGAACTGATCAACTTTCAGTTGTGATGCCCTTAGTCACAGTAATAACTAGTTGTGTTCAGCCTTTCTGCTGGGCAGTAATTTAACAGCAATACTCATAAAAATGCGATATTATTCTTACATATTGAAATAATTTATTTTCGTCCATTATCTCAAAGAGCTTGGAAAGAGTTGACTAGCTATGTGGTGTTGGTACAGTCATCAGAAGACTTCCCCCAGCCAGAAGTTGGTATTTATGCTAAATTTTGCTGTTGGAATAGAAGGGACTGAATTCCCTATTACAGTGTCAACGAAGGAGCTGCCTGAGAAAAACATTCTAAACATACTAACGAGGTCATGCTGACACGACTTTATTAATGTGTTTTGAGGTGTTCGTTAATGCATGTGCAGTAGTTCCTTTCTAAATGTCTAACTTTGCTATCGTTATCAACTATTTTATGATTTAAGATATTAATCTGGTTAAATTAAATCTTGGTTTCTTCCTGGTTTTAAATTGATTATTTTTGCACAAATTAAAGCGTAAACCACTTGTCTGCTTCAGTGGTAGTTGTGTTGTAGCTGTAATGATTTCAAGATAAGAAATAAGCCAGTTATTGAAGCAGAAATACTTTAATTTTTTTTTAGTAAGAGTAGGTGATATAATTGGTAAAGTTAGATAGAAATTGAGTGTCTGAAGATTTTTGCTGTTTGTCTGCTTTAGGTCATTTTAATTGGCCTGCCTAAGCTAGCATGGCCTTGTGGTGGTTGGTCCCACCAAAGCAGGAGGCTCTATGCGGGGGAGGCTCTGCCGGGAGGGTGGGTGGCTGCTCTCCGCTGTATTAAGTTCTCTAGGACTCAAATGTCCGTGGGCGATGAAGGTGCTGGGGCATCCAGAGTGCGCTCATTTTTCTTCTTCCCTGTATCTCTGCAACCTTTGTGGATGGGTTAGCCTCCCTCTTATCCTAGCCCTATATTTTGAGGGACTAACAAAACATCTGGGAGCTGTACCCCAAGTGCAGGTTCCTCCGTGCGGTGGACAGGGAGCACTTCTCCTCTTTAAGCATTAGTGACTGATTTTATACTTGGCACTTTGGCAGCCAGGCAGTAACTAGCATGGAGTTAAGAGCCCAAGGCAAAGTTGAGGTCATTTAACAGTCTAACTGTTCATTATGTGACCAGTGAAGAATGATGAATGAATCATTTACACTGTTATGAAACTTAAAGGGACATTGTCAACCTTTCAAGGTTCCCTAATTGACCTCTCAAATGCTCATGAGTCTTCTTCCTGGATTATCTGAATGCTTTCCCTTTCACAAACTTCCTGTCCTTTTTCCTTCATCTGTGCATGCTGTGGTCCGCATTAGCCTCTGTGGCACAGCTGGTCCTTGTTGAAAACCTCAGGTGGTCAAGTTCGGCCCCTTTTGAAAGAAAAAAGGCTTCTCTGAATAGGTTTGGGCAAACCACTTGGCATCTCTTCAGTCAGGAATAGCTGTTGGCAAGGCATAGGAACAGATTTGTGTGCTTCAGAGGGATTTAATTACAAGATAGAATAGCTGAGAACATACAGCAGGAGACCCAGTAAAAGAAGATGAACTAAGCAGAGAAGTTCAGGTCCGGGTCTGCAGAAGGTCGTATCATACTGCATTGCCCCACTCATCCCGTACATTGAGTTTCCTGGGAGCGGATGGGGAACAGAGCGATTTGTGATCCTAGAATCATAGAATCATAGAATTGTCTAGGTTGGAAGAGACCCTTGGGATCATCGAGTCCAACCATCTACCCTACTCTACAAGTTCTCCCCTACACCATATCCGCCAACACCACATCTAAACGTCTCTTAAACACATCCAGGGATGGTGACTCAACCACCTCCCTGGGCAGTCTATTCCAATGCCCAACCACCCTTTCTGTGAAAAATTCTTTCCTAATGTTCAGTCTATCCTTCCACAGACTCCTGGACTTCATCAGCAACAAGCTCATCTTTTACAGGCAAAGATTATCTTCTAAATTTCGCAGGCTCCAGCAAGTCTTCACTCATGTAAGGAAGCATGTATGTGCTCAAGTGTATATTTGCAGAGACCACTCTGGGGGTCATTCCATAGTTTTGCTCAAAACACCAACGAAAAACACAAGTGATAAACATCTGTGTTGCCTTGATTAAATTTATACCATTTCTATTAATTATTGACCCAGTATCTCAAGTGTAGCACAGGCATTTCACTCGGGGATTGGCATTCCTAATTCTTAACCTCATTGCAAAGGTATTTGCCACTACCTTTACACTTCCAGGAGTCTCCCCATGACCAAAATAACTGTACTGCTCACTGTAAGCATATAACCTAGACATCGTGGCTATCCATTTCTGACAGATCAGAGGTATGTGATGCTTGCGCAGAACATTTGAGAATATGCGCGCAGGAGGATGGCTGTGATTGCAGCGTGAACCGAGCAAATCTGGTATCGTGGGTGACAGCAGCCCTGGAGATGCTATGGCACAGGCAGTGACGTGCAGGGTTAGAGAAGCACCGCAGAGCCACCGAGCATGTACTCTGGTGGTTAGCAGGAGCAAAAACCTCTGCAGTTACACCGTCACTTCAATTATTGCTTGAGCTGGTTAGGTTTAACTACGGCCAAAGTGCTTTGCTGTGTGGGTATCTCTAGTGTTGGCAGTGAACTGCTAGAAGTGTTTGATGAAGTGCTACCCAAATGAATGTGAGGGAGAAACTTCCCCTATAATGTGCCTATAAACTGTGCTAAAAGGATTATATGTCTTATTTGGGAGAAAACATCATGTATATTGTGCCATGTGGAGTAGGTACTGAAGAAAGTCCTAGAACCGGTGTAAAATGGAAGGAGCGTAGCATCTGCAGTGCTCCAAGCCTGGAGGACTACATGACACTGAATTAACTGGGGCTATGCAAATATTTATACATGCTAATTCTGAATACATCGCATTTATTAGAATTAACAGGAATTAGAAACATTCCATGGGAGCAGAGAGGAGAAGTATAAACATGTCATCAAGTTGTAGATTTGTCATTAGATGGTTGAAGGAGAAGCTGTTTCTTGGCCTCAGTGGCCCTGATAAATGTGATGTGCAAAGGGGACGTCGAATAAAACAAGGACACACACAGTACAGACTTGCTAATGTTTGTTAACATCAGGGACCAGGAGCACGTAGACTCACATTTGTGCAGGGAAATTTTACCAACATGCCCTTTAAAAAAAATTTTTTTTTCAAGGAATTTGCACATTGAATATTAAACACCTGAAGGGCTATAAATTTTACTGCCAGAGCTGATGCTGTATTGTTTATTTCATGCAGCACCTTTCTCGAAGTTCTGCAGAAACTGATTAACATTTGCATAATACATTTAACACAAAAATCCATAATAAATTCATTAATGTACTTCTGCCACCATCCCTGAAAATATCAGCAGTTGTGTGGCGTCACACGGCTCATTAGATGAGCAGGAGGGGAAGAAGGGCGAGCGCTGGATTCCCTGAACAGCTCTGAACCAGGGAAAGGTCAGCGCGCCGAGCATCCATACCTGAGCAGCAGCACGGAGAGCTCAGAGCAAGTGGGGAGAGAGCTGGGACAGAGGAAATGTCCCCTGGAAAAGGCCGCTGTACCAGTAGACGTGAAGCACAAACTTTAAGAGGTGGCATCCACTAGAGAGTAGAAAAATTGGCGATGAGCACAAAATGCGGATGAGGATGCTGCTACACCGAGGGGGAGTTTGCGGCTACAGTGTGGGTGTTCTGCAGGGGGCAACCACCAAGAAATCGTTGAAGTCTTGCGGTGGTACAAGAGAGCTGGCTTGAAACCAGCCTTTCTTTTCTGAACAAGTATCACAGAATGAATGGGGAGGTTTTAAAAGTTGTGCAAGACTTGGTTGCATGGCAGGGGGTCGCTAAACCACTAAATCTGGGGGCGTTGTGTGTGTGTGAGTGTACGGCTTTCGTGAATGGAAGGTATGGTGACAGATGCTGCTCTGGTAGTGTTCTTGTTTGGTAAGAAGAGCAAGGATGTAAGAATGTACGATGTGGTGGAATTGCCATCCCTGGAGGTCTTCAACAGAAGGGCAGAGGTGGTGCTGAGAGACATGGGTTAGTGGTGGGTTTGGCAGTGTTAGGTTGATGGTTGGACTCAGTGATCTTTCCGACCTAGGCGAGTCTATGATTCTGTAAGAAAATGAGTAATTTCAGCTACAGTTGCCTGCTCAGACACATAGTTGTGTTTGTAAAATGCCCCACCGCACATATAACACTTGCTGATGAAGTAGCTGTAAGCAGCAGCTACAGAAGGCTCCTGCGCAAGAAGAGCCTTTCACTGATTCCCCAGAATCATCCCGCAGGTGAAAGCCAAGGCTGAGGAGACAGACACAACCATTTTAAAAAGAGACTTCACTTTTAGGCTCCTCTAATCTTATTTATCACACAGCAAAGGAAAAGCAAAGTTTCAGGAAACGGTAAGAGTGACTGTCCTTTTATAGTTTTCTGGTTTTTCTTTGTAGTCATTTGATGGGACGAATTAGATTTCAATTGTTCTTTCTACATTTTCTGTTATTCTTCTGCTGCTTTGAATTCTGCTACGATGTCACAGAAACAAAACAAAAATGTCGTTTAGACCCATATAGGGAAAATAGCACCTGGCAAGGTTTGTTTGCTGAAGCTTTGTACTTTCTGCGAATACCACATCCGTAAGTTACAGCTCTCTCCATGTTGGCTGTTAGCTTTTCCTTACTTGTTATCATTTCAGCCTTTGATGACCCATTTATTTTTGATTAAAACAAAGTAATAGGTCACAGTTTCATGCTGTCCGTGTCTTTGCCAGTTCTTCTGTTGTGGTCTGGCTTTTTGCCACTGGTCTATGCAAAGTCAAAGTTGTCAGTAATATTCTTCAATGGTTTTATCTTTCTGATAAGGAGACTCTGGTTACAGTGCAGGATTTTTCCTCTACTACTTGGTATGCGGACAACTCGACACCGTCTCTAAGAGACAGAAGACCAGGATGTGTTACCCAGATTATGGAAAAGAAATGAAGTCAGAGTTTAGCCAATTTTTTGTCTGTGTGTGTGTGATGGGGAGAAGAGGAAAATCTGCCTGTTTCATGTCACAGTGAAGAGTGGGCAGCAGTCGTAATGATGTTAAAATGCATGTGAAAAAATGGGGAGATGCTCTGAGCTGAGCCACTGATGGAGATGGCAGTGAGCTCCAGAGAAACACGTTTTCTTTGTGTGACCTCTGTCAGGGGGATTCAAGCGTGTGAGATGCCGATGTGTTATCTTACATATCCCAGAACCCTTCCCTTTGATCAGACCGACCTACCACCTGTTTGACACCTGGAGGCAGAGCGCTCCATAAAGGAAATGGGTTTCCCCTGAAGAATTTTCTCACACAGTTGAAGAGGAACTTGACGTGCCTCTGTCACTCAAACGCTTGGCGTTGGGCAATTCGATCTGCAGTCCAGGCTTGCTGGGGAGCGGAGCTCATGGTGCGCCTGGGGAAATGCGGGGAGAAGTAACATGTCCGAGCATCGCTGGCAGTGCACCCTGAAGGCAGTTGGATCATGATACCATCTCTTCCCAGTCTAAGTTTCCAAATTTGCCTCAATTTCCATTTGCTATTGTTTGATAAGACTCGAGAGTACATAGATCCAGACGAGTCAGAAAAAAGTAATTGTTTTTGACAGCTTTCCTACCTAGATTTGAAAGACAGGCAACAGCAGAATGGAAAACAATGCCTAATCTAGGTAGAAGGGCTGTTCTCTTTACATGAGGATAAACAGTCAGGGTGTCAGGATAAGTGGAATGCTGTGGAAAGAGCATCTTCTTCATATCTTGTTTTAAAAATCAGTAGTGCCACACGAGGTGGTGCTGCGTGTACAAAGGAGCAGTGGTGTCTGTAAAGCCCCATTGTGTTAAATACCGATGGGAGAGTTCCCAAGTGATCCGTCACATCTGTGTTTAGCCAAGCATGGGGCTCGGCTCATCAGGAACGCTGCTGCTTCCCCCGATCGACGTTTAGTCCCCATGTATCTTAAATAATACAGAAGCTGTGCCTGTTCTTTGCATTTTTGGCAGGACATTTAAAATGAAATAAGAAGTCCCTGAAACTATTGTGCGTGTTGGACACAACGTAAGATGTTCAGTCAAGATTGTGACCTTTCAGAACAAAGACGCTGCTTTTGAAAAGGGGGTTCATTGTGCTTCTGGCTCTAGTAAGATGAAAAACTTGAAAAACCAGTAACATGAAGGCTGTGCAACAAAGATGAGCTCCACAGAGATCCTCTCGTGTGTTTTTGGTTGTCTTCCAGTGGATACATCCTTTCTCTCTGTGCAATATTACCACAGTTGCAATCAGTAGTAATTACAGAAATTTTCTCATTTTTCTGAGTAGGGGGATGTGAAAAGCTGTTGGCAGGGCAGTCTCTGCAAGGGAGCTCAGCTGTGGAGCTGCGTTCCCTCTAGATCCATCACAGCTAGAGCTGCTGACCTTAAGGTTATTTCCCTGGGAGTCAGGGATTGCTCATAGGTTGATCTGTTCAGTGTGCAAGGAAAAGCGTGATTAGATGTGTGCGAGCTATTATGATTAATATTATCATGGTGGAGCAGCCTGAACATTTAAATACAACACCAGTGAATTTATTTTATATATATACATGTATGTGTTTGCAGGCAATTATTAGAATGCATGCAGTTGTATTTATATGGAAACGTGACTTGATATATATATGTGTCTAAAATAGGAAACATCACCTGGATTGTTTCAGCAGAATCCGACTGGAGCGTGGTCAAAGGGACAGTAAAGGTGGCTGAACGGAGAGGGAAATAACTGCTCGGGGGGAGAACAGACGGAGACTGTGGGCTGGGAGTGCTTCCCTGGACATGCTGCAACTGTGGCAGTTGTCAGACTTCACTTAAGGTGCACAGAAGTTGAAATGAAGGAGGTGGCAATATCGTAGACATTCGTTAGGGTCCTCTTCAGGAGGATGATGGGAAGGAATAGTGATTGTATAACGTATGAAACGGTTTCCCTGGTGCTGCCTAATGGCTGTGCTGTGGTGGCACGTAAACACTAACTTCTAGGTCCGAGTAATTTGGGGATTGAATGTACAATGTCTTCTGGCTTTTCTGCTTTCCCAGGGTCTCTGATATCTTCTGGGTATGATGCTGCTGTTGACGCTAACCACTTAGAAGATAGATCCACATCTGCACCTGGAGATTTTTGTGTGGTCCGTTCTCTCAAGCATCCAAGAGAAAAAAATACTGGACATACTGCAGAGAAGACCTATCGGTCAATTCACCAACATACTCCTCCTGACCCTCCCCTTTCATCCCCCCATCTCAGCTCCTTGGCTATTCTGTTCAACTTAATGCTCTATGCTGATGTTGCGTGCTTCCAGGGGATCAAAAAGATATTCTGAGTCCTTTAGATATGTGTGAAAGTTAGAGATGATGCCCTTGTACGGATTTATTCAATGATAGCTGGAAAACTTGTTACTGGGCAAGGCTGCTTCTGAAGTATTTGTTTCTTTAGGCAGTCAGATCAAGATAATGTTGAATTCACTGCTTGGAGCAGTTAACTCAAAGCCCTTCAGAATCCAGTAGGTTGCCCCACAGCCATTCCTCTTATTGTTTCAGTTTATCCACAAATCTCTCTTATTCTTGTAAATTCTAAATGAAGAGATGACTCTCCCCATCTGAAAAGATTTCATTGCTGCTTGAAGTCTCCTTGTACTGGCAGAAAAAAAACAATTGAGCTTGGAGCTTGAACTGAGAGACAGATAAGATCACCAGGAGATTTCCACAGCAAATGCAGAATATATTCTTCTCTAATGGATTCTTAGTGCTGTCTGGCAAGTAATTGAATTGCTTGGGTAGGAAGGAAGAGGGGACTGGGTTGCTCTTTTTGTTGGGTTTTGGTTTTATTTTTAAAGCTCTCAAATTTGTGAGGGTATGAAGTGAAAGGTGGTTTCTCTCCGTGACCCAGGATGTCTGTCAGACATAGGGGAAGCTAATTAAAATGTCACTATATGTACATGAGGGTGATGAGGCAGAAAGGACTGATCGCATCCTTGGTTCAAGGGCCTTGTCTGTGTCTTTGCTTCTATCTACTCACTGTGAAATCTGCAAGTAATTCTCGTTCTGGGGGTGGGAATGAGGCTACTGGGTAAATCTGGCTTCTTTCTCTCCCTGGAGTAAAGCAGAAAATAAATTAAATCCATTCTTGCTCTGCTGCAGTTACTAAGGCAGTCTCAGTCCAGCTGGGCGACAGCAAGGATGCTGTTTCCTCCCGTCCCATCGTAGTCAATGCTGCTCCGCTCTGTGTCACCGGACCAAGCACTAGGAGAGGTTGGCACTGGGGCAGCTGTTTCGGTGCATAGCACTGAAGCAAAGCAGCGTCCTTCTCTTTCACATCCTTTTGTTTAAAAGTACGAAGTATGTCCTGGTAAGCCAAGGGAATGACGGAGAGAGATAATAACACACCCTTTGGTGAATTCTTTGGAAACACTCGGGTGGCAAAGAGGTGGTCCAAGCCATACAGCCTGCATCATTGAAAAACACTGAACAACAGCAAAAGGGGGGGGGGAAAGGATGATCATCAGGGAAATTACTATAATGGTAAGATAATTAGAACGCAGAATGATTAACATTAGTCAGTGTGCTGCATTGGCAAGGACTATCAAGTTGACATAATAGGCCTCTTCCATATCAAACGTGTGGTTTTTCCGCGTTCAGTTTAACACTTTCGTGTGACTTTAATAGAGTTCACAGCTGAAACGGGCATTTAGTCCTTATGAAATGTTATACACTACTTTTCCTCTCCTGTGGCTGCTAGAAGGACCTTCTTGTTTTCACTTTTGTGTCTACTGATTACTGAAGGATAAAAGCCACTCTTGCCATGCAGTTGTTCTGCGTTGTTTTGAACGATAGCCAGACGTGAACTCCTAAGGCGTACTCTTTCTGTTGTGCCTGATGAAAATGGACTTCCCAAAAAAAAACCCCTCTCAAGTGTTTCATAAAATGGTTGTCAGCTTCTCAAGGGAGAAAATACAAGGATTCAGGAGACCCGATACTGACATTCTCTTCTAAAAAAGACTTTTATAAACGGCTAATGCATCAAAAGTCCCTGCCTGTTTGTCATCCTTACCGTGCTGCTTGGAGAGCCCCCTGCCAGCCCTCCGGGATTTAGCACCATGTTTAATCACTGGTTTTGTAGCCTGATTGAGTTTGGAGCAAAACTCTGAATGCTGAATGACTTCATTGAAACCTGGGGGGTCCCCCATCTCTACCAGTTGTTGCAGACCGACGAATGTTTGTTCTCCTTGACTCCCAGCAACCCCACTTGCTCATGGACCAGGTCATTTGACGTTTTGTCTCCCTCCCTTTTCCCTGGTTGCTTCTGACTAGGCTTGTGACATCTTTCCAGGATCTGCAGTGGCTTTCCCCTTGCCGTGCTTAGCCATTGCCTGGTGGCTGTTGTCCTGCTGTCTGTGTTGGGGCGCTCGTGGCAGCACAAGCTGGGCTTTCCCCCTGCCTCTGCGGAGATCAGGCACATCCTTCATTACAGCCGATAAAATCTGATGGTGCTCTGTGGCAGAAAATCCCCTGAGCTCAGTACTGCTTTTTTTTCCTCTCACCCCTTTACTATGTAAGTAAAAACCATTTTTGCCTTAAAGAGCGGGAGGGTGCGCTGTCCAAATTCCCTCTCTCTGCTCCGGCGCGGAGCGTGCAGAGCCCTCGGGTCGCTGTAAGGAAAGGAATTGCGGTCACGCAGCCGTGCGGTGAATATGTAAAGAGTGTTTGGCGTGGTTTGTACATTGTGGATTATTTTCTCTCTCCTTCTGACCCCACCTCAAATGAAATTCCTGCGGTTCATCCGTTCCTCTGGGTTGGGCAATCAGCAGATCGGCCGAGGGCTGGAAGGAGGCGGTGGTCTGGCATACAAAGCAGTCGCGTCAGGACGGGGGAGCCAGGGCTAACGGGGAACAAGGCTGGTAACGGAAGACAGAGAAGTATGGCGGAATAAGATTCATTAGGGATCAGATTCAATAACTGTAAAGTGATGAGAAGTTTATGATCAAAGGCTTACTTCAAGCATTTTAATGACACAGTCATTTAATCCGTTTAAAGCAGATAGATAAGGAGTTAAGTGAAATCTACAGCAGTCGTCTTTCTGAGCTGTTTATGAACCTGTTACAGGCTGCAGATCACTGAGAGAGGCACAGGATGGATGCCTGCTGTAGTAATTGGGTAATATATAATGGGCTACCAGTCTTTACAGGCTGATTTACATATGAGGTCGGTAAAACTTAATGCACAGGCTTGTGGTTTGTCTTAGAAGCGTGTGTGGTTCCTCAGCTATTTTTAATGTGTATGTTACTAGCAAGAGTCCTGAATAAAGGAAAGGGCAGAATTATTTTAAAACCTTTCTGTGCCAGGATATGTAATTCCCAGTGGGTGTCTCTCCTCTGGGAGTAGCATCAGTACAGACTGTTGTAGTGACAGACTCAGATGGGCTCTGACACTCGAACCACTGTGTCATCCACCATAGGAATTACACATCTGAAAAAAACTGGTGGGGTCAGGGGGGCACAGAATTTGTTTCTCCTCTATTTCCCTCCACTGTTGGACTTGTGCCACCCTCCGTCCCTCTCTTGGTGACTCTCCTCAAGTTAGTTGACTTCCTTCCCAGCTTGTCTTGCCCAACACTTCAGAGCTGTGTTTGGACGGTTGGGCAGCGTGTTAGACCCTTTGCAGCGTTGTGCTCATGGACACACTGTCAATCCCTCCTCTCTAGCTTTTAGCCACCTGGCCACTATGGAAGCCAGTTCCAGCTGGAGTGCTGCGTGAATGCACCTTTTTCCGTTTCTCAAGTAGTTGTTCTCCCCATCAAAACTCCTCTCCCAACACACATGCTCTTGGGTTTATAGCGTAGCTAACGGCTCCCGCATCCCACCTACCCCGTCAGTAACGGAGTGCTTGCCTTTCATTAAACACTTACTCTCTGTACATGCACTTTCCACAGCTGTGGAGAAGCAAGCAGAGGGGGCTCTTTCTCTACTCACAGCTCGAGGCTTGTTGAGCTGCTGGAAGCAAAGTAGTCGCTGCTGCTGCATTGTTGAAGGCCGTGTTTCAGCCCCGGCCGCGCATGCTGCGGGCACAGCAGCAGAGCTGGTATCAAGCTGGTAGGGAACAGGGAGATGGCTCTAGGCCATCTTGTTTTCTACTTGCACAGAAAGTTGCTGTCCCGCGGTGGTATTGATTAGTTTTAAAATAGGGAAGTGATAAATGGAGATTTCAGGTGGTTCTGGTAGATGTGACTGCAATGGATGGAGGTGTTTAAATCGAGCCCGGAATATTTTCCCCTACCTCACGCTGGTGTTCTTGCCCGTCCCGGGAGGGATGTGCTGCCGTCTCGCAGCAGCGTGGTCCCGTGGAGGGGACCTCTCAGCTCTCTTTGCTTGTGCTTTGCACAGGAACAAGCTCCATCCTCTTATTCCAGCTGTTTTCCCCCCATCCTCGCTCCCTTTCTGCTGCGGTGCATGGGGTGCCTGTGGCAGCTGCTCAAAGGGTTGAGAGAGACCGGCTAAGGCTGCGTGGGGCAGACCCCTTGCAGCGTGCCACAGCTGGATCTTGAAATCTACACCAGATGTTAAGCAGCCTTGGGTCCCCTGTCTGTCTGCACATTCCCATTTTCTGAGAGAGAACTGGAAAATATTTTCCTTGTTTGAAAATAAGTAATGTTTGTCTTTAAAATGTTAGCAGCCATCTCTCTCGTCACTCGCTTCCTCAGCATCCCTGGGTTTTTTCAGCTCCGGTTTGTTCCCGAGAGCTTAGAGACTGAGCACTTGAGAGCTCACTTGTAGGGAGCAATATATAAAAAACTGGTTTTTAATCCACCTTCTGCCTCCACGTACCTTGTTCTTTGAGGGTGCCTGTTGCACACTCTCTATTTTCACGTGACTATTTGAGAGACGTGAGTGATCTGGACCAGCAGCAGCTGCCCCGACGGGGGCTGGCAGTGCAGCACAGCGACCCAGGCACAACCAGAATAGTTTCCCACTTCCAACCCTCTGTCAGGGACACAGGAGCGGGTTGGTAATCTCCTGAAAGCAAAGGTTGGCTGGTTGCTGCGCTGCTCGCCGCACCATGGTGGCACCCCACAAACCCCATCCCTGACGGAAGGACAGATCAGCAATAACGGTTGCCATAAGAAAAAACCCAGGGCTCAGGCTCTCTTGTTCACTTGTTTATAAATATTTGGGTCAAGTAAGCTTATTTATGAAAAAGTAAAATGTACCACGTAGGTGTTCATGAGGTGTAAAGACAGGAGAGGAAGCTCAGCAGCAGTGAGAGGAAGATGGTACTGGTAACACCAAAGGGGTTG
This sequence comes from Ibidorhyncha struthersii, assembly GCA_013398815.1. NCBI lineage: Eukaryota > Metazoa > Chordata > Aves > Charadriiformes > Charadriidae > Ibidorhyncha > Ibidorhyncha struthersii. Next base: position 1,432,726 of record VZSZ01007750.1, read on the forward strand.
GGATGGGGCCGGTTTTATCGAGTGTGCCTGGGTCTGGCAGGCAGTAAGGAAGGAGGTGATACAAATCCCAGCTCTGTTGTGGGTATGACAGGGTGTGAGTAAGCGCCTCTGTGGAATTCATGGATAATTGCACTCAAGCCTGGTCCCTTGTGCTGCAAAGAGGATGCCCAGGGCCGTAGCAGGCCCTGTTGACGCAGTGTGGTTTGGAGAACACAGCAAGAGGGGAGCAATTAAATTTTGAAAGAAAATGGTTTTGCAGTAACAAATTTCCTTTGACCAACACCTGTCTAAATCCACCAGATTTGGTACATTGTCTAATTGCCTGGACCCAAGCAGCTTTGGCCCTTCTTGGGCACAGCTGATGGATCTTGAAAGGCTGAGAGAGTTGGGGGTGTTCAGCCTGGAGAAGAGAAGGCTCCAGGGAGACCTTAGAGCCCCTTCCAGTCCCTAAAGGGGGTCCAGGAGAGCTGGGGAGGGACTCTTGATCAGGGAGGGGAGCCATAGGAGGAGCAGGAACGGTTTTAAACTGAAAGAGGGGAGATTTAGATTAGATACTAGAAGAAATGTTTCCCTGTGAGGGTGGTGAGCCCCTGGGGCAGGTTGCCCCGAGAAGCTGTGGCTGCCCCATCCCTGGAGGTGTTCAAGGCCAGGTTGGACGGGGCTTGGAGCAACCTGGGCTGGGGGGAGGTGTCCCTGCCCAGGGCAGGGGGGGTGGAACTGGATGATCTTCGAGGTCCCTTCCCACCTAAACCATTCTATGATTCTATCATCTTTGCCACAGTTGAGCTCTTGGGGCCACGTGTACCTCCAAGGAGGTGGCATGGACTGCCCAACCAGGAAACCCAGTGTCTGCTGAGCATCTCACCTGGCAGGACAGTACTCCTGACGTCAACGGTTCTTTACCTGGTAGTGCTTCGTTTTGAATAGGAAACTATCTCGTTTAACAGCTTTTGAGAGAGGCAAACACATTTGTGTGTGGTTTAACTTAATATACAGGCTGCGGAGCTGCAGCGAAGGCACTGATCAGTTCTTACAGTTGAGATAGCATTCAGAAAACAAATTAGAGTTTGCAGTCGGTAAAGATCCAGCCAGAATTCATAAAATCGAATAGTATTCTCCAGTTCAACATGGACAAGCTCATTACTGATCCAGGGAAAGCAGGCGTGTATTGAGGAATCGGGGATGCCTGGGATTTTTGTCCTTTTTGTATTGACAGGCAGCCATGTTATGGTCTCAGGGCTTGTTTTAACGTGGATTAGAATTACAAGCACTGGCTAGGAGGTGGTTGCGGGAAAACAAGGTTAAGATTGGTGGGCTGGGTTTATCTATCACAGAAGACCAGTCTGTAGCTGACTGCTGGAGCTGGCTTTCTCCGTGTGCCAGCTCATGGTGTTCCAGGTGTTTCCTGAGGGCAGAACAATTATTATTTATCTGTCTGGACCTCTGCTTGATGGACATGAGCCACAATGATGTTATTTGTACTGTAACACATGCATGCTAGGACAGAGATAATCTGAGATCATGTGGGGTAAATTGTGCTTGTTCAAGCTGTTTGCTTCCCTGCTCCACTTCCACTCCGCGGTCCTTCAGGTGCCTCCTTGTTTCCAAAGGTGCTCAAAACTAGACGCTGCCTTTGAAGGATGGCATTGGAAGACGGATGGATGACTGGTAGCAGCACGTTAGATGGGAACATGAGAAACAGTTTGTTAAAGATCTGGCATTAATGAAGGTGAACATGCGTGCAGAATGGCTGTTTTACAAAGAATGTGTCTACATGTGGTCAAGAGGGATGTATGCAGAGATGTGTTCATGTTTTGTGACTGCTTTTCTTGAGCTTTCACATCTCAATCCAGCTTTGTTTCTATCTTCACCATCTCCCAGAAAAGCAGAAGTCCTTAAATTAACTTTATTCCCTTTAAATCAGGACAGAGACTCTGTGATTTAAAGCCTAAGGACCAAGAAAGATGGCAGGTGACAAACCCGTTTCCATTCTCTGTTTTTTTTGCACTCTAATCACCAAATAACCCTGGTAGTTTTCCAATGAGCTGGATTGCATCTGTATGGATCAGCATTGTGCATGTTCAAGTTGTCGTTACGACTGTGAAAAAGACATTTCCTTCAGGGGAAAAAAAAAGCACAATCTCAGTGGCTGTATCTTAAGTGTCATTCTGCTTTTCCATCACCTGAGGATTTGAGCAGCTCTGCCACTGTGAAATATTAAAATGAACATAGATTTGAAAGTATTTTTATATTTAGAGGCATTGATTCTAATATAATTTCTCTACAAATTAAAACTCTCCTTGAAAAAGATTAAACTGTCAGTGATAACATCTAGGTTCTTGTTATGTCTAAGAGGAATAAATGCTGAAGTTACAGAATTGTCTGGAGGCTTAGAAAGTAAGAGGGGGAATTAACGATATGAGAGCAAATGGATGAAAGTATTGGATAACACTGTTTTTGAATTGGAGGAAGTGGAATGAGTTGAATTAAGAGGTTTATGGCCAAAAAGAATATCCATTTAGTCTGGTCTGCTATATAACACAAAAAATACAGTTTTACTTAGAGAAATCTCTACCTAGTCACTAGTGGTTGCTCGACAACCTCTTTTTAATAAGATATCAAATATTGATTTAAAGATACTAAGCAATAGACGATGTATTGGTTTCCCTGGTTGGCCATCCCTATTAAAAATATATATTATTTCCAGTTCGCTGACTTCACCATGAGCTATTGGGTTCTCTCTACGCTTTTGTTTGCTAGATTAAAGAACCATCTGGTGTCAGATTTCCACCAAAGACCCTGATCAAATTGCTTCAACCTTCTCCGTAGTATATGAAATAGTTTGATTTCCATTCATTTCTCATTGTAAGATGTGTTTTTCAGACCATGAATCATTCATGGAAATCTTCTCACAACTTTCCTTAATTTTCAACAACCCTCTTAACGCACGCACCTCACCTGGATGCATTATCACCGTAGTGGTCTCATCAATGCAGCATTCAGAGACAATATTGTTTCTCTAGTCCTACTCGTAGGTACAGAAAGATTCTTGCTGTTCCTTTTCTTTTTTTTCTCCCCACAGCATTAAATTGGAGGTAACCCTTAGTTATTAACCGTGGCCAAAAGCCCTCCTCGCAGACATCGTCTTCCAGAAAGTGCCTGCTGTGTTGTGTACCTGCGACGATGTTCTGCGCTTTGGGATGTCTCATGATGCATTTGAATTCATGAGGAATGATTGTGCCCAGCACAATCAGATTTCTAAGCTATCTTTGTGGGCTTTGTTGTTCGCTACAATTCCTCCTTTGTGTTATCTGCATATTTTAGTAAGGTTTTCTTATTTTCTTATGTATCTTAGAGAACGTGTGCTGCATACGATTGATTGGCCACAGAAGCAATTCTTACTGGAGGTAACTGCAAAATGCCACTATTAGTTCATCAGCTTTTGGGCCGTTTAAAAACTGCCGTAGTCTGATTTTGCATCGTGCTAGCTTTAAAAGAAAATGCGATTCTGATACTGAGGCAAATATTTTACAGAATTCCTATTCTGTTATGTCAACACAGTTATCTTAATTAACTAGACTTGAAATCTCTTCAAGTCTATTTGACAAGACCTGTTTTCCATGAAATTGTGTTACTTGCTTTTTCTGATCTTTTCTTCTAATGGAGTTATGTATCAGTCCTGTCTTGCAAGTTAAGGGGATTCAGTTTGCTGCATTCTGGAAGCTTCATGAAAAGTGAACAAGGCAGCAGATAACTTGATCTGTAGGAGGCTCGCTGGTTAATCTCATTTTTCGGTCTTCACAGTCTATTCAGCAGCCAGTGCTGTCTCATTCCAACTGCAGTAAATGCAAAATGTGCAGATCAATACTGCCAATGGGTGATTAGTAATTTGCAAACTCCAGTAAGTGAATTCATCCGCTTCAAGGTTTTAAGTTGGAGGAGAAAGTAGAGAAGTAGTGATTGAGTGGGCTGAAATAACGGAAATGGATATTTCCTCTCAAGTGAAATGTAAGCATTGTTGAGCTCTGTTAAGCGAGACGCTGGCAGAGATTTGTACTCCTTTTGCAGCGATTACAGAAAATAATATTTTTTTTCTGAAATCACTAACATCAAATGTGCTTTTCCCTTATCACCTCTCTTGATCTTTTTTTTTTTCCCTGCTGTTGACCTGCTGGAGGATAAAAATGTATAAATTTATGCAAGTAAGATTTTTATCGTTATTCTTGAGGCCACTTTTTGCTGGTTCAGGCAGATGAATTCCGAGGTGCTCATCTACTATTCAGTATCAGTTTCAGGCAGAAACTCCCTGGTTTGTGTCAGTACATCCCAGATGCATCACAGACTATTTGGGGGTTCTGCCTGTCAAAGCAATTCCAAATAAATGCCTTTATCTCCCTCGGAGAACCTGTGTACCGCTGAAGATTGCAGCTGAAGTAGCAGTAAATTTAAGGTATTAAAACTGCATTAAAAAAAAAAACAGTAAGTGAAATATGAAAAATGACCAGGTAATTGCTAGAAAAGCCTAACGAAGGAAAAATGCATTCCTCCATAGCAAATGCAATCGGAGCCCCGAAAGTCGGTGTGATTGTGTGCCGAAAGATGCCATCTGAAAATCTGTCGCTGGTGGAGTACAGACCGTCTGTCTGTCCGGTTTGCTCAAAGCAAGTTGAAGAGCTGCCTTCTCAGCTGCGGCTAGTCTGTGCTTCTGAGTTAGGCACGTGCTGTCTAATTAAAACTTAATGGCAAAGAAGTAACTACCGCAGGGCAGGAGCATGTTGTGATAGCCGTTGTGTGAGGCTGAGCTGGCCTCTCCTCGGTGGTTGGTTACACCAAGGCTGGAGAACTGGTTTCCCACTGTGAGAGACACTAGAAAACTGGAATTGCTCCTCATTCACAATTTTCTTTCATAAAAATGTTGTAATTTGTGTTGACGATGAGGAAAGTGATGATAAAAATCAAAGCCTGAATTTTATACAGCAGGAAGTAGTGTATTTTGAACGAGGTTTTGTAGGGCCTTAACAGTTTATAGGTTGACCTGGCAGTCATAATTCTGGGAAAACTTGGCAGTAAAATTTGAAATCATTGCCCCTTCACATCTCTGTGCAAAATGTGCTTGTCGCTCTCCAGTCCATTAGCGTGGTGAAGTAAAACTGGTGAAATAAAATCAAACAGGAGACAGGACAGTTGTATTTCAGACCATTAAGTTGTGCACTGATGTCCAGACAGTTTTGTGTCTTCCAAATATATTTCAAGACAGATTCAAGTTGGGTTTGGCTCAGCTTTGTAGCAGTCTAAGCTCGAATAAAGAGGATGTGTTGTTGGAGATGAATTGATGTAAGACAGGTTTAGCGTGTTGACAGTCATTTTGCTAACGGGCCAGTGATCCCAGTGTGACGTTCCTACGCATTTTCCCATATCTTTGGTTCAAATCGCATTTAAGGAAAAATGGATGAATAGTAGTTCAAGCATTGCAGGCAACCAAGAAGTATTTTCTCCCTGTGGAAACCAAGAAAGTGTATGTAAGCAGATGGTTGTGCTCATGTAAGTCCCCCACGGGGACAACCTCACACAGCACGTGGGCTATGGCATGGGGGATGTAGCTTCTGTCACCTACAGAGGTGCAGCGTAAATCGAAAAACCTTCCCCTGTGCCAAAAATGTTTTTCTCTGTGCCACAGGAGTAGAAGGGTTTAAACTGAAACTTTTCTCCGTAGACAGGGCTCGGGTGGATACCTTGTGCCGTCTGCACAGTGTGGATGCCTGCTCCTCCTCTCCCCTCTGCTCTCTCTTTCCCTGCTGCCTTGCAGCTTGAAATTCCCCTTCTCAGCCCAGGAATTTATTCACCCATGGAGACTTTCCGGGTCTCATCAGTACAATGGGTAAAGCAAAACCAAGTTACCAGCTCTTACTTTTGCAGGCCGTACGTACCTAGCGAGGGGTATTGATTTCGGTTTGATGTGATGTAGTTTATAAATATGCATGAGGATTTAGGGTTATTTAACTGTGCTTTTTAATTCTCCTTGCATTGCTGACTCTTCCAGTCGAGGGTTTCTTTGTATGCACAGCAAGCTGCTCCATGACAGCCCCGTTCTCGCTGCCTGGGACCTCTCTAATGTTTGTTAATCCCAAGTCTGTAGAAACTTTTAATGTTCAAGGAATAAAAGGACACAAAGTGATGCCCTCCTGCATGGGGACCAAGGGAGTAGAGTCAGGTCCCAGGTAAGGAAACCTGGAACCAAAAGGCAATCATCACCGAGCAGGGAGGAGAAAGGAGATGGAGGAGACCTTTTCCATGCTCCTGAAGAAGGGGAAAAGAGCTCTTTTCATCAGGGATCCTACAACTTGCTCAAATAAGTAAGGAACCTGATCAAATGGTGAAAAGGGAGGGAAAATCAAACATTTGCCTATTTGCCCTGAGGAGCTGGAAGCGAATGTACCCTCTGAATCGATATTTGGATGTTTTAGATACTCAGGTCTCTCACTTGAAAAAGAGCAGAGCAAACAAGAGAGGGCTCTGCATATTCAACACATCTCAGTGAAACTGCAGTGACTCTTTCTGGTGAATAATGTAGGTAGCTACATGGATCATTGAGAAAGGTATGTACATGTACATAGGTTTTTCTGAAATGTTGGAAGCTCCCTACTTGTCCTCTCACTTCTCCTTCTACCAAATTATCCATTACTAGAGAAATTTCCACCCAGTACCTGGTTGGACGTTGAGTTGATACTGGGGGAGATGAGCTCTTCCCACAGGCAACCTGTGTCAAGACAAACACCCCATTGCTGAGAAAAGAAGTGACTGGGCCAAAAAAAAAAAAAATTGGCAGTTCTTCTCTAGCTCTTCTTCCCCTCGGGGTGTTGTGGGGACATGGTTTGTTTTCCCCATTTTCCTCTTCTGCTTGGCCAAAGCTGGAGGAGTGTGGGAGGCGATAACCTCTTGCAGTGAGAGGCTGCGGTGGAGCTTCTTTAACCTGGAGCATGTTTGCTATAAAACCCACTCAGACACTGCCCGACTGCTCGAGGAGACTGTCAGAAATGAGTCCTCCAAACCATTTGCGTCTGTCACAGTTTCTATATGATGTGAAAGGGAACTTGACTTGCTCTTTAAGTGGAACGGCTTCCAGCTGGAGGCAGGGAATCTGTTAACGATGGCAGGTTAGCTCGGTGGTGCAGCCGGGACCAAGGGGGCGCGTTCATTCACTGAAAGGCAGCGGAGCTATACAGGGTTTGCTTTGTACCCCGCTAGGGCAGAGTTATACATGCAAGGACATAGAATGGTACTTTTATATGCATTAAATTACAGGATCAAAACGTCCTGGTGTACTTGAAGCCATTAGGAAGTCTCAGCGTTGCTGTTAATGCTGTTGCGGTTCACCTCGGCAATGAGCCTCTGCAATGTGTTTGCTGTATAAATACATGACGTTATTGACAGCTCTTCTTGTCCCATAGTTTTCAGGCTTGTATATGCTCAGCTGAATTTTGATGCGTCCTGCCATCACATCAGATCACAAAGGCAGTGGCTTTTTACATAGTTTTTAATTATTCATGTTTCTTTTTATATAAGATACTATCTAAAAAAGAATACCCCTAGAGGTTTTGCTCTTTGATAATTAGATATATTAACTGGAAAATCTTATTATGTTGCAGTTTTGCTTTCCTTTATAAAAAGTCTTGGAAGACGGACCTTTGGTATTGTACTTCACTCTGACTCTTCCCTGCCTGTTTGAATTCGGCGGGTCCCAGGTCCACACTGCTTTTCTTCTCTGGGATCTCCCCTTGAAATCCCATCTCAGTTCAATCCAGAGTAGAGCTTTACATGGAAACACAGAGTTACGGAGACATGAAAGCAAGGTTTATAGAGCATTGTTGGGAGGGAAAGCTTTGAGGGCTTGAATATCTGGATTGGAGTAAATACTACAAAAAAACTCACTTCAAGTATCTTCTGTCTTTCTGGTCTGTTCGTACAGTGTCCATATGTGCCTGTCGCATGCAGAAGAAGAAAACGGAGCAAAGTAGTAGTTAATTTTTTTAAGAACTGTGTGTACTTCCTCGGAAAGCTAGGTTTGGTCTGACACTTCTCAACAGTATTCTTAACCAAAGGTGATTTCATTTGTATGGGAAAGTTGATGAAACGGTTTTCGAAATTCAGATCTGTGAGACCCATCATTTCTCACCATGACGTTAAGTCCTGTCTCTGAAAAAGAATGTTTATAACTCAAACTATAAGCTCTTCGGGGCTGTTTTCAGAACCTATGTACTTTTTATTTTCGGTGTCTTTATCAGAGGTTTTTGAAGCATAACAGGTCTCCTCTGCACGCTACCAGAGTGGAAATAATAACAACTTTTTATGGACTTTGTTCTCTGGAAAGACAGGGATCCTTGACTTGAAAAACCTAGTGCAGAAACCCTGGAATTCCAATCTCTGGGTGGTAACAAACCATCCTAGAATGGACTGTGATTTTCTTCCATTTCAGTAAAAGGAAGAGCAGCAATTGAAAAGGACAGTGAACATTTGAATGCTTTTTTTTTTTCTTCTAGGTTATCCCAACTCCATGCCATTCCTTGTCTTGCTGTCCTGACTCTTAACCTTCTTGTCACGTTTGTTTGCATCCCAGACCTCATCTAAATGCCTCGCTCAATGCAAATTACAGTCTTGCATCCTTCAGGGGATAATGCATTTGAAAGTGGGTATGGAGAAAAGATCTCCTTTGTAAAACTCTACCTGAAGGGCTTCAGCGCCACTGGTGAGACATTTTATTTTATTACTCCTATTGCAGCAGTGCCCAAAATGTGTTACATGTTGTACCAAAAGATATGGTCTGGTGTTAGAGCAGCGTGCTTAGGGTGATTAGAGCTTTTTGTCTGCGATACATCCCAGCTCCAACGGCCTCTCTGTCTCATTGCTAATTTGCTGTGGATGCTGCGGTAAAAGAGGGCCATAGGGAGGAATATCAATGAGTACATGTGGTGTGCAGATCAGCTCAGGAAGGAAAAGAAAAAGCCCTGTAGATGTTCCTGTGGGAGGAGCAGCTGGTCCAGGGGTTGGAGGTGGCGTTACTGCTGGAGTGGGGAAGGCAGTGTGGGATTACTCCTGTCACTGTATGGGAGGGCGAGGGTCTGAGATCTCACGTGCTGGTGGGAACTATAGAGGAGTTACCGGGGGTGAAGAGGCATAACTCAGAGTAACACAGATTATCTTCACCTCTGCTGTTCTGAAAATGGCGAACGTGGGAGTTCAGGAGGCTGTAGAAGAAGGGTTGCCTGAATCAAGGTGTACGGACGAGAGGTCACATCACTGGGGCAAGGAGAAAGATCTTGCTGTTTTGGGGAAGAAGTAGCAGGAGCTGGACTAAGAACTGGCTAAGAGAAGGATGAAGAGGTTGCCCGAGTGAATTTCTGCTGCCAGGTTTTAGGGTTGAGCGTGCTGCAGATGTACACACAAAGGTGATGGAGAGAGAAATGTGGGAAAGCGGGTAGGGAACCAGCATGAGACCTGGTGGGACCAAGTGAGCCCTTGCCCAACATCCAACACCTTCTGGTTTTTTTTTCCTCAACTATTTCTGATTTCGAGTGTGCGCATACTGGCAAAGCTCTGGGGAGCAGGTGGTGGTTGTTGCTTATTTGTTAGTTTGCTTTGTCTCATCTTTGCAATCCACTTTTGTTAATACAGCTCCTGTTCCAAGGGCTTTAAAGGTCCCTTGGTGTAGTTATCTTCTGCGACAGAGGGAGCCGGGGCTGGTCAGCGTGCTGCCTTTTGTGCGCTGGGTACAGAGGGAATTCTTTGGGATGTGGTTTACTTTGGGTTTTACTCTAATCGCTTTAACAAGCCTGAGCAAAGAAACAAACAAGAACAAAACCAAGAAACAGAATTTCCATTAAAATGGCTTTTTCTGAGGTAGGCTTAAGCTTACCGAGACTGCCTCATACTGGGTGCAGAAATGCCTCCTATATCCTTTTGTAGGAGAGAGTTGAGTAACCAAAATTATTTAAAAAAAAAAAAAAGCAGCTGTTAAAGAAAAAATAAAATAAAGGTAGACCAGGAGAAGCCGCTCACCCATATAGCCAGGCTGACTCTAGTTAATAAGCTACTGCAGCAAGAGCTATAGATGGGGACTTTGCATGCGCCTTTCGGGTGATAAATTCCAATTTTCCCTTCCCACTGTTTTTTTGTTCTCCATCTTTGACTAAAATTTCCAAGGGGTATTGATGCAGGACAAACAGCAGACAGTTCTTGACATAAGTGCTGTAACATTAACTATAAGCTGAAGATAAATACATTCAAAAATGACTTCTAATGATTTGTGACTTCTCGGCTTCCATAATTCAGTAAAAGCAACAGGGTATTTATTAGCTGTGTGCAAAGCCTGTGTTGCTGTGTTTACTCACAATTACCACATGTTTTTGGAAAAGCAAAACAGTTAATTCCTGAAACCTGAAGCCTTGGGTGAGGAGTGCATTCCTGTTGCAGCTTGAACTGCATAGAGGATCATCAGTCAGGAGGCGGCACTGAATCCCAGGAATGACCTTGCAGGTCCCCAAAAGCAGCGTTGGCCCTTCTAGCAGTGCAAGCATCAGAAACGTGGATTTTGTAAGAATTCCACAGCTGGAGCCTGACACAGCGAGAGACCGGCCAGAGGCCTTGGGTAACGTGTTGTCACAGAACGAAGACAGGAGATGGTCACGGGTGGTACAGAGTGAGCAGCACCCCATGGCATATCTGGACACTGGGGTTTATTTTAGAACCAATGAAATCAGACATTTTACCCCATTTTGTTTTTTCACATAGTTGTTTGCTCGCTCCCCCACCTCGGCGCTGTCTTCTCTTGGGCTCGACATCCCTTCCCGCAGGGAGACGGCTGCTGGTGTGGGAAGGCTGGGCAGAACGTCCTGTCTGCTGGCGGTCACCGGTCACAGTCCTTACCGGCCAAGGTCCCTGGGCATCCCCTGACCTTCATCCCTGGGCACCTCTCTGATCTCCAGGGCCTTCCTCCACTTCCAGCATCTTTCCTTCAGCCAGGATCAGCACCACCTTCTTTGCAGGCTCTCTTCTCTCTGGGACCACTTCTCTCTTTGAGAATTCCTCTTTTCGGCACCACCTTTCTTTCTGGAACCCCAGGCCCCTGGTTTTCCCCATCTAAATGGTCTAAATCATGGATCAGCTTCTGATCAGCCTCCAAAGCAGCGATTCTGTCTCACGTCTCTCTCTCTCTCTTTGACAGATTCAGGATTTGCCACTTCTGTTTTAGTCCAGGTCTTACCAAAATTGACAACCAGGCGGTGCTTGCAGTCAGCAAGTAGCATCTTCTGCTCAAGAGCTCTAAAGTTCAATTTCAGACATTCACCACATGCAGATACCCACTTACCTGCCGTGTGTTAGCGTTCACGATTTAAGCTACTTTTTACCTAGAAGAGGTAGCAAATGGAAGCCAGAGCATTCCCTGGCCAATTGGGTGCTTTTCAAGCACTCCCCTTCCACCACCCCTCCAACTGATGCTTTATGTTTTATATCTGTATTTAAGAAACTTTCCAATCTGTCTCCCACAGATAGATGCAGTCTTTATTTCAGATGTTCTTCCAAGGTAACTACTGACCCATTATTTCTTTAAAGCTGATACAATCTACTAAGCTCTTTAAATTGTTTCTGTTAAAGTTCCCTGGTATTGAATAACACGTCCCAGTCCGGGAACCTTGGAGATTTTTCTCTTAAGAAGTCAGCATGGAAACAAATTCCTTAGCTAAGAAAGCAGCAGTGTGTATTGCTTGTATTTGGGTGGCGCTCACTGTGTGCGAGAGTCGCACAAAGAAGAAATGGTCCTTTCCTTGAAAAGCTTCCAATCGCCAGCCTTTTCTCAGCAGGGGCAAGCGCAATCTGTTGCATTGCAAGCGAGTAGCGATTAAACTCAGCTGTCCATATGCTCCGCCAGAATTTATTGTGCTGCTCAGAAATCACAGTCTTTTAAGGTTGATAGACATCGAGAGTATGAAAAAATAAGGCACTTAAGCGCATGTCCACCTCATCTATGGCTTTTGACTTTGCTTTCAAATGCGTTAACCAGGAGGAGCCTATGAGGATGTGAAGCCAGCTGAAAATCCTTGACAGTGCTTGCTGACATTGGATCCTGACAGTCATTGCCTCCTTGGGACGTATGAACTATTTTAATTTCATTAGTGATGTTAGATAAACGTATTCACAACAGTTCAGTCTATTCCCTTTGCTCCCAGTTCTACCTTCTGATTAGAGAGATCTGGGGTAGATGAATAGATCTTAAATGGAGTTGTTAAGCGCTGAATGTTTCGTCAAATGTAAAGCAGTCCACATGGTTTTAAGTACTTTATTCTCACCTGTGGGCCTGTGAAAGTGAGTCGAGTAGAGCGAAAAGCTTTTATAGCTCTTGGAGAAAGACATCCCTGAATTGGGACTGTGCAGTTTTCAAAGAACCAGGAGAGATGCCAGAATAAGTTCAGGCCTTTTCAAGATGCTGTCACTGGCAGCTTTCATTGTTCTTCTAAACAACTCCTCTTCTAAAGGAAAAGTTTCTGTTTTTCAGAGATTAAAGCAATCCTGTCTTCATTCATTGCTTCGTCACTTGACTGATTCTTCCCTAATGGGGAGATTACTTAGGAAGTTTTCGAGCTGTAATTTCAACATGTAGACCAACGTAGTGACTGTTTGCCAATAATATAGTTTTAAAAAATGACACGTAGCATCAGCACAATTATCTCCTCGGGGTGTTTTTTTCAAGCTGGGAGATGGCAGTGGGAGGGAAGGCAGCAGCGTCTGACTTGAGCCTGTGCCTCTGTTCTAGATGGCAAATTGGCCCTGCTGCAAATTCCCTTTTCCATAGTCTTCTGTCAGAAAGTTTATTGATAGCCAGAGTCTGACTAAATAGTTCTGCCATGTCCCAGTGCTTGGAACATATTGCATTAAGACAATATTTGCGTGTTGCATCTGCGGTGGCTGTCTCACATAATGACTGTGCGATGGGGAGAGAAGTGGTGGGATGGTTCTTCTCGGTGGTTGATGTGAGTTTCCCTTGTGCATACCCTGGGGCATGTGTCTGGAAGGCTGAGAAGAATGCATCAAAACAACATTATTTCACAAATCGTAGAACATATTAACATGTGGAGTCAACAAATCATCTCCGTAAAATGTCCGGTGCCCTTCTGAGAGCACAAAAATGGTTTTGCTGCCTTAAGCACCAAATCAGCTAGTTAGCAAGATGCTTTCCAGGAATGAATAATTCACCGTACTACTAAGTGTCAACCAGACTTGGTTGCAATCAATCAAGATATTTATTGCTTCCTCCTAAATTGAAGCTCTGTGTACATTTTTCTGACAAATCTGAGTTACTGGCTCAATGTTATTCCTTGAAAAAAGAATCAATGAACACCAGCAGTTCTCTCTAGTTCTAGTTATTTACTCTTCAGCATCTCTGCAACTTCAAATTTTTAAAGTATTTGGGAAAATAGGGGTGAAGAGGGGGTGCTGCTGGGAACCTAGCAGTAATGTATCACCTTCGCTCTCCGAGACACTGGCCGTGATGTGCTGTAATTTAAAATCATCATTAAAATGATCTACCAAGTTACCTGCTGAATGAACCAGGGGCAGGGTGGCTTCCCAACAAAGGGACTGCCTATAGGTCATATACTGATTGCATCCCCCATACGTCTCTTATTTCTGTGTAAAGGCACAATGAGCTTAAGTGGATTCAGTTGATTCTCACATTCAGGCCAAGTTTCCAAACCTGATGCACAATTCTCATGCTTCTTGGAGAAACCAGGGATACAGTACCGTTCGTTGCAAGATGCTTTTTAACTCCGTTAAGCGATACCTCCTTGCCTGTCTGGGTTCAGCCCAGGAGCAGCATCTGGAGCTGCTCCTGGGCAGTTGTTCTGGGACTCCCAACTCCTGTTCAAAGAGCGTGGCCATCTCTTCTGTACCACACCTTTCAAATGCCACTGTTTGGTCTTCTTCATCAGTGGCCCTAGATTAGAAGCAACTTTCTAAATGGACAAGTCTGGTTTAGGTTTTCTTTTCCAGTGCCTGAAACGCCCTTTTCCAGGCTTCTGTTGCAGAGCTGAAAGGACAAAATTCTGGTCAGTGAGACTGATTTATTGTGAGGGGAAGAGCAGCTGATGGAGGAAAAACAGCAATTTACGATTTCCAGAGCTAACTGGATTCCTGGAGGAGGTTGTTTGCTTTCTTCACTCCCTGGTTTCTTACCAGCATTAGGGTTTCATCTCCTTCAAATGCTAGTGAGATCTTAATGCTGTTTTGCTGTCTGTTATATTTAGCAGTTTCCAGCCATGACTCTTCCTAGAGCCAAGCAAAGTCACTCCCAACCTTCAGAAATTTGGGAAAAACACTCCAAACGATAGAAGTTGCAATTCCGTTTTGGCTGTCTGGTATTACATACATGTGACTGATCCCTTTCCTCCAGAGCTGGCTCTGGTCTGCACCGTTTCCATGGAAAGCTTCCTGCATCTATTTGAAAATCCATAGGATGTCAGTAAATTTCCCAGAGATTTAAGTGACACTCGGCTTGGTGCGACTATGTAAAGCGGCAGGACGGTCGGGTGGGGAGGAGGGTCACCTCTCAAGACGTGCTTGCTTTCCCTTTCTGCCACAGTGCTGCTTGAGGGGCCGCAAACTGGGGGCTGCGTCTTTCTGGACCTCTGCTCCCTGCACATACTGACTGCATCTTCAGGCTTTGTTGTCTGATTTTGGGGCTTTAGGTGGTACTTTCTTGCGGGGTTTGTACAGGACCTAGCACACTGATCCCTGTCTCGCTTGGTTTCTGTAAGCATTACTATAATATAAACCAGCAGCACTAATATTTTAGCTGTAGAGAGAAACGTGCTGATTTGATGTGTGCTGTGGAGAATAAAGAGAAAGCTACTGCCCCTAGCCCAAAAATGAGAAGCATAGAAAATACGTTAGTGATCTCCCAGAAATGTTAAACGAGATGCATTCTGCCACAGCCTTTGTATCACAGTGGCTTTTTGAGAGCTTCAGCTGTCTCAGCTTCAGACTAACGTGCTCAGGAGCACTGGTGAGCCCCGAAAATAAGGCTGGGTGCAAGTGCTGAACTTTACAGCATGATTTTTCAAGGGGGCATGTTCTAAAAGGAGAGGATAAATGGGCTGAAAGAGCTATAAGAGCCAAAGCACTGCAGCTTCATGGCAGGGCTTTATAGAAAGGCCAGAGAGATGTTTTAAAAGAGTAAATAACGTGTAAAATAAACAGAGTAGCGCAGTGTGGGTTAAAGCGGTCTGGCAGGAAGGTAGCAGCAGTCTCCAGATTTGCATGGCCTTCCTCCGCACCGAGATCCTCCTGCCATCTCCTGCCTTTGCGTGAGCGTCTGCAGCGATGGCGCAGTATGAAGGTGCAGGAGATGTCTGCGCTGGGCGCTGGAGCCAGCACGGTGGTGGCAGCCGGGGCGAGGAGGTGTGATGCCTGCCTGACCTTGGTGCTGCAGCTGGCGACAGGGCGGGAGCCACCCTTCACAGCTTGTCAGAAGTATTGTGGTACGAGGCTGCGCAGGGAGAAGCTGGATCTGCAGCTCTGATTTTAAGAGCATCCTTTTGCCAGCCAGCGTAAACCCCATTGCAAACTTTGGGGTTGAGTCTCTTCCCTTGAAGGGCAAACACGAGAGGGAGGAGTGCCCTGACCTGTCTGGAGGAGTCCTGCAATGCAAATAGCACAAGAAGTTAGATAGCTGACTGCAGAAACAGGTTTGTAAATGCTAGTGTGTTGCTGGGGAGAATATATCTAATAAGGCAGTGTTACAGCTGTCTTCATGCTCCCTCTGTTCAACACAGAACCATAGAATGGTTTGGGTTGGAAAGGACTCTAAAGATCATCTAGTTCCACCCCCCTGCCCTGGGGGGATGGAACACCATGTCCCCCCAGCCCAGGTTGCCCCAAGCCCCGTCCAACCTGGCCTTGAACACCTCCAGGGATGGGGCAGCCACAGCTTCTCGGGGCAACCTGCGCCAGGGGCTCACCACCCGCACAGGGAAACATTTCTTCCTAATACCTAATCTAAATCTCCCCTCTTTCAGCATAAAACTGTTCCCTCTCATCCCATCGCTCCCCTCCCTGATCAAGAGTCCCTCCCCAGCTCTCCTGGAGCTCCTTTAGGTACTGGAAGGGGCTCTAAGGTCTCCCCCGAGCCTTCTCTTCTCCAGGCTGAACAACCCCAACATCTCCGAGCTGCTGCATGGGGTCCCAGTCCTTCAGTTCACTCCTGAATTTCTCTTGGCCAAGGCTGTTAGTGGGATTATTTCTTCTCTTGGTCCTGCTGGCCCATCTGTCAGGCCCAGGCTGTTTGTCTCATGCCGCTGGAGGAGTTGGGGTCACGAAGCCCCGTTGTTGTGGGGCTGCAGGACAGTACTGCCCACCCAGATGCGCCTGCAGGTCTGAGCACCACAAGGCTTGGGCAGCATGAGAACATGCATCACCTGGCCGGTACATGGCCGAGGGCTGTAAGACCACGTACTCTGACTGCAGGGAATGCAGGCAGCTAGGAAACGTACCCAAGGTTTCCATGCCTGAGTTCCCCCAGTTCTCTGGAGTGAGCTCCTTGGATCAAGGCAGCCCTTTGGGGTTCCTGTGTCTCCTGTGTTCGGGAGTTCCTCCCGCCTCCTCTTTGCCTGGGACGTACGGGTGCAGATATGATCTCCCTTTGTTTCTCTACTGACACTGTGAAATAGTGACCGTCTCTTCTACCCAGACGGGCAGATGTGGTTAAACTGGTTTCTCATGAGGAGCACTTCATTGGTTTCTCAGAGTAGTTATGAGGAACAACCGTACCCCCTTTTTTGTTCCTCTGGGACACACAGCAGTGAGAGCACCTGCTGGTTTCCAGGTACACTGGTGCTTTCCATGCCGGTCGCACTGGAATTCGAGGTTTCCAGTTGTGCAGTTTTAAATCTATTTTTGGTGGTAGATGCAAGAAGGCATTAACCTCATATTCTGACCAAAAGTGCTTCTGGACTTCACTCTACGTCTTCTCCCAGCTCTAAATGGCGGTTCCCTTTTGCCTGCATAACTGCCGGCGTCCTGCCAGCCTCAGCTTTGGCTGCGTCTCCTCCGCGGTGGGGCCCATCTGCCTGGCCTGGCCCTGGGCGCCAGCTGGCAGAGGGACAGCCAGCCGTGGGGACCGCAGCCCCCGCGCCTCGCTGGACCCAGACCCTGACATGGCTCATGGGCACCTGCGTCTCTGCGGGTGAGCACACCTCTTCCAGCTGCCTTCTGCCCAGGTAACGTCTAGAACGTGGGGTTTTGAAGGAGAATTGCAGTCTTGTTCCCGCAAGAGGGCACTGGAACAGCTGTGAGATGTATCAAACATTGCATGTGAAAATAAAAAGTGCCCAGTGCCCAGCTGGTCCTTACCCATGGTCTGTCCAGCCCAGAAGAGCATCTCTGACTGCAGTGATGGAAGATGCTCTTTTGGGAGAGCCCACAAACGTGCCCACGCTCCCCAGCACTCTCCCAGCAGCCCGAGATGCTGGAGGATGCGCCATGCCCTCCCCTGCCAGGGCCCAGTTACGGAGCTGTTGTCCGTGAATTTGTCAAACCAATTTTTGAACCAGCGCTGCGCCTGCTGCCAGGCTTTGGAGCGGCGAGTGTCAGCAGAGGTGCTTTACATTATGTGGATAGAGTATTTTCAATAAGGTGTTTGGGAATGGGATCTTCTGGGGTCTCTTACCAGCAATGACCGGCAATTCAGGATGAAGTTGCTCAGTCTCTGCTCTGGTTTGTGTGAAAAAAAAACCCACATAAAGTTCTAGCACATCTTTAATGAAAATGAAATGATAAAATTGGGATAATACCTACCTCATGCTGCTCTTGAGGGTTAATTAATGTTTACAAAATCACTTTAGGTCCTGAGATTTAATTGAAGGAAAAATATTACCATATAAAACGCCTTTTTATGCAGGCGCTGCTATAGGGTTTCAGCTGGGCAGAGTGCCGTGGAAGCCAGCATTAGCACATGCTTTACTACTTTTATGGTCGTGAGGCTTCCCGTAGTTTATATGAAAATTGTCTCTCTGAAATCACAAATGTAACATCAGTGTTTTCCTCTCACTTTGAAAGAATATTAATTTGCTATCTTAGGACTTGACTGACTATTTAAACTGCTATAAATACAACTCACCTCAGAGAAAAAAGTATAAAATGAAATATCTGTTCACTTGCTTGGGCTGAGCTGGTACAACTTGCTTATGACTCCACCACCGGAGTCATATGGACATTGCTGGCTCTTATGAGTAATAAATTAGGCTAGTACTGGGTGTCCTGCTGTAGTTTAAGGGTGTTTCTGTGTGTTCATTACGATCTCCTGCTATCAAGAGATTTAAAATACAGCTATAAAACTTCATTTCTGGAGTTAAATTTAACTGTGGAGGTGTCAGCCAGGGAGCAAGCTCTGTTGATTGGGGTTTGGGTTTTGTTTTTTTTTCTGAAAGAGAGAGTAGTAAGAGAAGGAGAAGCGATACTGGGTTTGGCTGACCTCACCTGCTGGAATAAAACATTATGACTGCTACGTGTCCCTTTTTCTGCTGTAATATTTTTTGTCTTCGCACAAAGAGTAGTACAGGTTGGGTGGACTTGGAGGCTGGATCAGTTACTCAATCTGCTTCTGTTGTTTCTGCCGCGCAGGGTGACTATGACCCCAGCAGAACCAAAGTTCTTCATTTCAGCATGAACCCGGTGAGCTTGGCCAAGCAGCAGCGCAAGGAGGAGCAGCAGCAGCTCCAGGAGGAGTGTGAAAGGCTGCGGGAGCTGGTGAGGGTGCTCGAAGGAGGCGGCTCCGTCCCTGGGAATCTGGAAGGAGTTGGGAGTTTTCAGTCACAGGAAATTGCAGGTAGGCTGCTGGCTTCTAGTCGTGAAGATGCACTTATTCATCCGTACTGCCAGAGGAACTGAGTGCCGAAGCAGATGGAGACATTACAGACAGCGTGCTTGATGGAACGGTGACAAGGCAGATGAAAAAAGCCGGCTTGATGGAGGAGAGAGTGAATGTGTGGTGGCAATGCTGTGGCAGTTTGGTACAGAGGGTAGGTGGTAAGGATAAATAATAATAATCCATATCATTTGCTCATGATAAATGAAATACCAATACAACAGCCTTCATAGGCTGCTGCTGCCGATGGAGTCAAAGGAAATATTGCCTTCCTTTCAGGGCTGGTTTAGCCCTTGAGGTAGTACAGAGAGCAGGAAATAACTTTCATAGCTGCAGGGAAGCAAGTGGTTGAAATCTTTTCAGACCTGGCTTAAAACAAATTAATATTGTTTATCAGTGTATATGTGCCCCATTAATCACAGCTACATTCAATATTCCATGAAAATAGAGTACATCTTTCACCAAGCTAAATACGTTTCATGGAATCTGCGGCTCTCCCCCGGTACAGTCTGTCTTCCCTTCACATACCTGAACGAGAGTTTTTAGTACAGTAACCCCAAAGTCAACACCTTCAGACATGCTCTCAGACTCTCTAAATCAAGGTAAGGATATCAATGAAACGTGACCCATCACCTACAACACTGCGAGGGGACCAGGCAGAGTCGAGTCATGCCGCAGAGCCCGAGAGCTCTTACTGCTGTAACTCTCTCGCAAGTACCTTGCCCTCAAGATGTTTTTGTTAGAGAAGAGAGAAATAAAAGAGAGCTGAAGGTCTGTGTGGACCTAACCTGTTGTGTTCCAGCAGCACGTACGTGGTCAGTGTCCGGCGGTCAGGATCCTCCCTCGGATGAGGCTGAGAAGGCAGAGCTTTCCTCGAAGGCTGGAGACTTGAGACCCACAAAATCACAGAATCCCAGACTGGTCAGGGTTGGAAGGGCCCTCTGGAGTTCCCCCAGTCCCACCCCCTGCCAGAGCAGGGGCACCTCCAGCAGTGGCACAGGACGGCGTCCAGGCGGGTTTGGAATGTCTCCAGAGGGGGAGACTCCCCCACCTCTCTGGGCAGCCTGTGCCAGTGCTCTGCCACCCTCACAGCAAAGAAGTCCCTCCTCAGGTTTAGGTGGAAGAGCCCGGGTTTAAAGAAAATACACAGAATAAAATATCTTTCACTGTTATGACACCAAAATTCCCTGAAAGTAGCTTGCTTGTTTTCCCGTTGCTCAAACAATAGTACTATATTACTGCTGAGACGTGTTTGTTCCGGCGTCTCCTAGTGGATTATGGTACTATATAGCCTTAAAAATATGACGGTGAGAAGTGTAGATGGGGCGGTTTATAAAGTGAAGAGCTGGCTGGGTGTCGGAGGCACAGTGACAGTTTGTCACTGTTGTTAGCGGATACTCTAACAAATGCGTAAGCATTAAACGTTTCCTGAGCTGTTAAGGAATGCTGCCTTTGGCCTCGGAGCTTCCAGTCTGAGACCCCGGTGAGACTCCAGTGGTTCTGGGGATAGCTCTTGCATTGCAATTTGAATTGGAAATGCACTGGTTTTTAAATTACAGCAGATGCTGCTGCCCAGTGCCCTTGTCTGTCGTTATGCCCCCGAGTAGCCCGGCACATCTACTGCTGCAGACCCGCGCGGCTGCCGGTGGCCCTGGAGCCCCGGGGAAGAGTGCGGCTCCGGGGCAGAGAGGATGCAGAGGTGAGGTCAGCTCCGTGGCTCTGCCGCTGATGAATGAACCTCTGGGGTATCATCTCCAGTAATTAGACCATTTCTTCTGGGGGAATGCGTTTCTCACGTATGCCTCCTGTGATTTGTTATTCATAATTATTATTCTGCTGCCTTTCATGCAGTTGCTTTTAGCTGTTTGTGAGGCGCTTCTGTGCTGGGATGTCACCAGGTTTGTCTTCAGCCTATAAGGGATGCATTTTTAAAGTTGTTTTCTCTTCTGCCTTTGATTCCAACAGGAAAACAAACCGCTCACTGAGTTTCAGGGTGTTTCCAGCCTCTCGCGTATGCGATGCTTTTTTTCCTTTTGCCCCAGTCCTGTGCTGCATCATTCTGACTTCTGGTCACCACCTCAAATGGGAGAGAGCACCAGTTGCAGAGCCTAGCAGGGTGGGAAATACTTCAGTGTCATTTATCACAGTCACAGGAGGACCCTTTGCATTCTCAGGGTGCCTGTAAATGCATATGGAAGTGGTTCATGTAAACGAAATGGGAAAAGGAGCTGTAAGTGAAGGATGGAGGAGCCCCGTGGATGACTTTGAGGCCAGGGCATGTGTATAGTAAGCCAGGTTATATGGAAAGGTCTTGGGTTTATTCTTGTATTTTATGTACTTGTGTGCATCACTGTCGTGCAGGAGGAATGTTGCCAGAAATAGTCCTAAACCCTCCTTTGTGCTGCGGGAGCGTTCAGTGATGTGGTCTGATGATGAAGCCAGTGTACGTTGGGATGTGCGAGAGATGCTGAGGGTGTTGTGGCACCGACGGCGAGGTTAGCAGGCGTCTCTGAGCTGGCTTTAAATTAGCCAGATGAATGCCAGGTTTGGCCTTTTTGCTAGGGCAGGGCAGAGCTCCTGGCGGGTTAGGGGACAGCTCATCAAGCACGCTGTGCAAGCTGCTTCCATTTTTGTACTGAGTCCGCAGGGTGGATGCGATGGCTGTTCCCGGAGTGGTTTAACAACACGGATTTGTGTGGCCAGAAAACTTACACTGTCTCTCTCCGGATAAGAAATGGAAGATCCAGCCCTCGCTGTTTTCTTAGGATCTCAACAGCTCTGCCCACAGGAACAGCTGCCGTATGCCTTCCATTTTAGTGTGTTTTCAAGGTGCAAAATGGGGAGCATGTGGCAGAAATTCCCTCTGCTCTGTTTGCCACTGTGCAATTCGCTGCCTTCGGGAGAGAGGTTTATTGTGCATAATAAAGGAGGGGGGTTCAGGGAGGTTTGTGGAACTGTTCCTGTACAAAAATACCAAGAATGAGAATTTTCCCTGCACCCCTTCCTGCCAGCTGCAATACCCTTATGTCTGTTTATCCATCTCCCTCTCGTGACACGTGCCAGAGCGTTCAGTTCGCTGAGCTTTCGAGGTGGGAGGTCCCTCGTGTCAGAGTTGAATGGGATGAAGGGAGACGGAGGGCAGAGCAGAAGTGTGGGTAAAAGCTGGGAAGACTACAAAGGTTGTATGTAAGTTTGCCTTTTGCCTTCTGACAGATAGAGGTAAATAAGATTTTATTGTCCCATTTTGCCATATACCCCGAATGGCTTATTGGCAGAGGTGAGGGATTTGGGTTGCCCTTAGGCAGTCAGCTTTGCTGTGTTCAGCAAGCTTATGTGAGCTGCAACAATTATGCTTAAGGTTCAAAGAATTATAATTATACGAACCAAAAAAAAGGCATTAAGGACAATGATGTTGATGGTTTTGATAATAATCTATTGGCCATTATTAAATTCGCTCATTGGACTGGAGTGCAGCACGTTTTTTCTGATCCTGGTTCCGACTCCTGGATAGGTAATAAGGAAATTATTACTGTGGATGTTAAAGCTCATTAAATGTGACTCTATTAAAAATCAAGGTTATGCTGGACTTTAAATCTCTTTGAGCATAACCGCTGGAGGCTGCAGCGCAACCTGGCAACTTGCCACATGGTTCAGTGGTCCTTTCCTCTCATTTATGCCGTAATGGTCTCTATTAAAATGGGTACCGGGGCTATTGCGAAGGAGAGGTTTGAACAATGGCAGCTATAACAACGTACTGTCCTTTTTCAAAGTACGAATTTGCGCGCGGGGTGGTGTGGTGTTAATGGGGCAGATCCGTGGCAGCCGCATTACGGGAATGGGCTGTAGGTTTATGGGTGTTTTGTTTCTCTCCCGGTGGCTGCCCGGGCCCGGGTTGTGTAAGAGGAGAGCGCACCAAGGTCAGGCAGCCATCTGGGAGAGTCCTCCTGTCTCTGAGACAGGGCTGCAGATGGGAACGGCTTTGGAAAGGTGGCGCGGGCCGTCACTGCCCGGACTTGGAATCTGTTCCAGTTCTGCATTGCTCTTTCCCGTACTCTTCACCCCTTCCCCCCACATGTACCTTTTGTATTTCAGGCTGCATCTTCTGTTTGGTTGTTTTTCTTCCAGCTCCATAGCTTTAACTGATTTTTTCCTGTTTCTCTCCAGGCCACTTCTGTTTAGATTTTCTTTTATGGTCTTGTCTGGTCCTGGTGGATCTTTTCATTTTTATTTTCTGGCGCTTCTAGAGATGGAGTTCGGTCTTAGTTGCAAGCAAATAGGTAGGTGGCAGCTAATGGGGAGCTGACAGAAGTAATGACTTGTGTACTGTAGCAAAGCGCAGGTAGAAATGAGAATGCTGCAGCTGCCGATGTTTTCCATTTGGGTTCTTATCTTGAAAGTGATACGTTTGATGGTAGGAATGGGCTGACTCATGGAAGCTGGGTCCTGACTAAAGAACGCAGTGATGCGGATTTTCCATGAGCTCTCATGATTTATTGCTATCCTGTAGGTACAGTGGAGCATTCCCTTCTTTCATGCAGCCTCTATCTGTGAAAAAGAGGAAAAGTGCTTTTAATATTCTTTCCGTTAAGAGCCAGGCTGGCACCCCTACCAGGAAGGAGGATGGGGAAATCAACTCTGATTTCAACCATCTGTGGAGAATTTAGCAAGTGAACTATTTTCCTGAACATAATCCCACCAAAAAGGAAAGCTGTTCATCCATCTCAATGGTTTCAGTGTCCTTTTTCCCTTGTTAGGGAAAAGTAGGGAAAGGGGTTCTGCGATGAAGGACTGGGGAATCTCACTCTGGGGCAGGTGTTTGACCCGAACAGACACGCTACATCTGGTGTTCAGCAGAGGCTGTCTCCAGCATCACCGCCATGCCAGGGCCTTGCAAAAATGTAATTAATTGGAATTAAATTGGTTAAAGAATTAATATTAAAATAATCTAATCTTGCTGAAGTGACAAGTCAGAGATGGTAAAATTTATCACTGTCCCAGCATGCTTGTGCTCCTGATGAATGTGTTGCTGAGTACAGAAGGCGACAAAAAAGGAGCAGATGGAATGTAAAAGTTGCCGTTCTCCATCCACAGTTGGCTGGGCTGTTGGTGCTTGGAAGCCTGGGTGCTTCCCACCATCTGTGTGTAGGAAATCCACGCACGATGAGGGCTGCACCTGCAAATGAAACCTGGGTCCACCTGATGAAGGATGTTTCTGTGACCTTAGTTGTGGTGGGTGCGCACGTTGAAGCGCAGCACCCATATCTCACGTTGTGCTGATGGCTCCCAGCATCTCGCTGGGCAAACAAGGTCGGGCCGGGTGCGTGCAGAGAGGACAGCTCTTCTGTCACATAGTGCCTCTTCCTAAAGCAGGGGAAGGATTCATTAGGTGGCACTTCTCTCGATGGTGTTTAACATGCCAATTGTCCTTCAGTGAGTACTGAAAGAATTTACTTCCTTCCAAAGAGAGGCAAAGTGAAGGTCCAGGGCGTTTGCTGTCTTCAAATGTTAAGGGACTTTTGGCGAGAGCAGGTTGTTAGCCTTTGTGCCCTGCCTGTATTTCAATAAAGTAATTGCTTTCTGCATATCCCAATTGCTTCTGAAGTTTATAAAGAGCTTGTCTTTGCCTCTGGTGTTTTTCTGTGCAGTGCTGAAGTTCTGTCCTCTGTCGCTCCGGAGATGGCCACGTGTCCTTGATGGGGGAAGAAATCCTTCCCTACTGCTACCTGCATCAGAAATGTTGCAGGGCGTTAATGGGCATGACACAACCGACATGGAAGGCAGCGCGCAGGACGGGTGTTATTAGCAGCAGTCCTTGGGAGCTGCTTTGCCTGACCCACGGAGAGCCCTCCTGCCTTCCCGTGCTGACTCTGCGGCTCAGCAGCGATGCCTCCCTGGGGCAATCCCCTCACCTCTCAGCTACTTATTATCGTTATTGTTTTTATGGTGCTACTTTCTCTACTGCAAGACATTTAGACCAATCTGGGACCTGAATAGTATATTAAGACTGGGAATAAGCTGGTAGTTTAAACAGAGCTTGCTTTGATTTCCTCCCTTATCAGCCATATCCCTTTGTCCCAGCCCGGCACTACAGGTAACGAGGTGGGGCTGCTAAATATACCTGTTTTCCTAAAAGACCATAGCCAAGTTGGGACCCCCTGTGCCTCAGTATTGACAGCATTGTAGTGGTTGGTGGGGAGAGTCTATAAAACCCTTTTACATTACAATGGCGTCAATAGATTTGGGTGGTCTGGCCACAGAGGAGAAATACCTGAAGCCTTGTGTGTTCTCACTCAGCACCAGCGTGGCCTTCGATGGTAAGTGCCCTGCACTACTGAAGTCAGGGCAGGCACCTATAAAGAACCAGGTTTTCTGGCTTGAATGAAAGTATAGTACCTCAAGAGGGCTGAAAGAAACATTCCCCGTTTAAAAAAAAATAATAATGCTTTTATCATCTCATATCATATTTATCATCCAGATAGATTCCCAACTTTTTTTGGAGATAACACAGATGCGAAGTCATGCAGCACTGATGTATTGAAAACAGCGTGCCCTGCCTATGGCAGCAGGCCATGAGTCTGTTAAACAACCGGAGAGACTTGCCCCCGAGCACGACTTAATGTGTGTGCTGCGAGCGGCTGGGCAGGAGCGGGCAGCCAAGGGTTGCGGACCGAACAAACCCCGCAGGATGCCCGAAGCCTGCAGCTTCTCATGAAACTGTGACGCGAGGTGCCAGTGAGACGTTGCTGGGACTTGCAGACTCCGTCTGCTGGCCGGGGAGCCAGAGGTTTGTAATAAATCCTGTAACGTAGTTCTGTTGTAGCTAGGGGATGTGTAAAGCTTGGTGTCAGTCAAAGGTTACTACCCAGACTGTACTGAGCCTTCACAAAGAGCAAAGGAGCTGCAAGATTTCTTCCTGGACCCTCTTTTCCACCCTGTTCACGTATGGAGTTCCTGGAGGCCTCAGTCTTTCTGCGTTTGTAAGAGGCGGCCTGTGAACATGCATAATACCTCCGTACAGCTCCAGTGATTCCTACAAGGGCTTTTGGGTTTTTTTTAAAGCATCTCCTATATCGTGCTAGGCGCCACGTAGAAGTTGATTACAAAATATTTGGTAGAAGCAGAAGCCTTGCTCCAGGGAAAATAAAGCCACTGTACCAAGAAAGAGATAGTAAGATAAGTTGGGAAGGAGAAGAAAATGGAAAAGAAGGTACAAAAGTATATGTGCTGAGGGGGACCAAATTTAAACACTGAGCTATGAGACCACCTACAGCGGTTTCTGTAGCTGTATGAGGAAGGAGGCTCCCAAGGGAAAGGTCCCTGGGCTTAGAGATGCTGCCTGAGTCTGGGTGTAATGGAAATGAGTAGCAATGCAGGAAAATACCGCTGGGGAGAAGGTTGCTTGTTTCCTAGGTGGACACGTTTTCCGTATTCGGTACTGATGGAGTAAAGTCGTGGTGTTACCTCTGAGAAGGAAGAGGTCACCTGTGCTGAGGTGGATGGGAAGGTTACAGATAGGCAGATAGCAAGGTGAGGAGTAACTTCTGGGACCAGATAAATCAAGAGAAAATATGTGGAGAAACCTGGGCTGACAGGGAGTATTCTGTCTCCTCCTGGCTTACTCTGTATGTGGCTTTGGAGGAGAACTGGTGATAGAAACAGTATTTTTAAGCCTGCTGACTTCGCTTTCTGGTTCCCAGTCCATCAGTAGCTGAAGGAACATGGAGTGACCGTGAGGAAGAATTGTTCTCACTACCAGAAGCAGCTGTGCTCCTTCATTTATAACCAGGGGCAGTTCAGAGCCTTTGCAGGGAGAGAAGTCAATGAGCAGCGGAAGGACCTGAAACCTTTCTTTCCCATGTTTTAACCCCTTCCCACCCCCAAATCCCTATAAAACATCATCAAATTTGTACCGTATGGAAACTGCCACATTGCAGCTAGCGCCCTTCGTGGCCACACTTCTTCTACATCCCTCTGGTTCTTCTCTGTCACTCTGGCTGATGGTTTCTTCATCAACCTGAGATGGGCCAACGGGCTGTTGAGCTTTATGGGTCTTAGTAAACTTTGGCAGTTGTGGTTTCCTGTTTGGGTGTTTGAGTCAAGCTCTCATTATTTGGTTGTTGCCGCTTTGGTGGCTACGTAGCAGTTGGGATGCTCCCGCTAGATCTCTCCAGTCCAGCATTTCTCCTGAAGGGAAGGAAATGGGGTATTATCTGCAGCTGCCCTTTGGATCCTGCGGGGTTGGGATATGAAGCTGCCTCTTGCAGCAGTTTGCATCGCAGAGCAGCTTTTGATTAGGACCGATGTGCCATAAGGCCTCTGGATGTACACAATTGAAAATGCTCTTTCATTCATCAGCAGGATTGAGAAGAAAGACTTGTGCTGATGTCTCAAATTCAGGCCGACAAGATTTCCCTGACATGAGAAAAACCGTCCTGCCAGCGTGGCAGAGCTTGCCGGCAGGGGAGAGCCTCAGATCTCTGCTCTGCATCTTGTCAACGCATTGTTTCTCCTGGAAATTAAGGCTTGATGCCTTTGTGGGCAGTAGAGAGGAGTGGAAACCTCGCCGAGGAACTTTGCGAGGGGTGTCGAGGTTACCGGGAATGTCTTGCAAAGCCTTGTGCTGGCAAGGTGAATGTCCCCTTGGTCGGGGATGTTTATCAGATTCAGGAAAGATGACAGGAATGGGAAAATACTGAACTTATTTACACTTTCCCTCTCGGTGCTATCCAAGATGGCGGTATTCTTGTTGTGGCAGGTTCATAATGGGGAAAAAAATTACTGAATGAGCTGGTTTTCTCTGGAGTCCTCATTTCAATTTCCAGGTAAGTATACGTGGCCGGGAGCTGAAATCTGACTGTCTTCACAGAATAAATAGGGACTCCTTAACACTGAATCCCAAATGAGGTGGGGTGAATGTGTAGAGACTGAGAAATAAAGTACCTCTACTCGTTCTACATTTTAAAGGGGAAACATGTGCAACTAAAATTTAGAAGCTGAAGGATAACTTTTTTGCATGGGCTGTTCTTCTGGTTTACCTGCCTGGCTCTGTGGGAAGCTGTTTTTCCTGGAAAATACTGTTTTCCAGTTGTGCCCCCAGTTTTTCTTTCCACTTAGTCTGATTATTTAGGGGCTGTAAATGAGGTAAAATAAGGCTGTTTCAGTACTCGAGAGCAGCGGCTGTATTTAAGAAGTTTATATTTGATGAGTAAGTTGATGACATTGCATTATGTGAATTTGATGTGCAAACTTGTCACTGAAGTGTAAACATAGTGACAGCAGGACCAGCAATTCCCAGCCTAATCAAGTAAGCCGAGTAACACAGTCTTTGAGCTATAGAGTAATAGAGTCTGATTTACATATTAAAATGAGAGAAGCTACACAGATCCAACAATTAAGTTGATATTTTAATTGCATAAAAGTCAGGAGATTCAAAGTTATTTTTCCTGCATCAGTTCATTTGTCACCCACATGTATTTGTAGTATTTTCAATGACTTTATTTGGTATGAAACTGATGTGGATTAAAATACATGAAATGTTGGCCGTGGAAGAAAGGAGAGCATTGGATTTGCTGGGTTAGAGAGCAGACTAAGGGAATTGAGAATTTCTTGGTCTGTTTAAAAATAGTGCAAACAAATTTCAGGTAATTTCTTTCTTAATATTCTGGTAGACACGTTGGGAGGAAGGGAGAGGGAGCTATATTCAAATGCGATGGAAAAAATTCCCATTGATCTCAATAGACCTTGAATTATATCCTTAACTTCTTGTTTTCTTTTTAAGGAATAAGCTTTAATTAATTGCAAATTCACACAAATGCGCTAGTACCACTAAGAATTACATCAATATATAGATTCTGTCCCTGCTGTTTATGCTGGTTTCACAGTACTGATCTTGCATTCAGATAAGCGTGCACGTATACAGCCACCCTTATCTCCTCACGCTGATGTTCTGATAGATGAATGCTCGTTCCCTGCGCTCACAAAGAGCTATTCACATGCCAAGTCTGACGATTTTTTTATAATCCTTCTTTGAATTAGACTACAAAAAGAATGTGTTTGAAAAGGTTAACTAATGGATACACTTTTCTTCCTGATGAGGAAAAGAAAAACGGTGAAGTGCTGAAACATGGTCAAGCAGAGTTTTGATCAGGCTTTTCTAATCAAATACATTCGAGGCGGTGAGCAAGTAGGAGAAATGTTAATCCATGGTGGATTTATTTGGAATGGAGAACATTTATTTGGGAAGCAATCAGCGTATAAAAGCAGACACTTGTAATTACTTTGCCGTCTTAATCATGGCGCTGACATCAGTACCACGATGTGATAACGTTGTGATAGCCTTTTGAATGCGGTGCTGACATCAGAACGTCAATAGGAAGGGAGAGGAGCCTCTCTTGCTATCTTCACACGCATCCGCCTGGTTTGCTAATGCCCAGGTGTGCTGGCCGGCTTCTCCCGTGGCTACTAGTCACATGGTAACCTAAACATAAAGGCGTTAAGACCTTCTCAGCTTGTTTGGAAAAAAAACAGCACCTTGCAATCCCCTTGGGAATCTGCCAGTGACAGTCCCGCGGCCGGAGCGCTGCCGTGACGAGCTGCCGGCGTGGTGCAGGGCGGTAAGTAGATGGCAGCATCCTGCACGGCGCTGGCTTTGGTGCGGTCCTCTCACACTCCTGGCGTGATTTTGTACCAAGGAGGTGAAGGCGTGGGGTTAAACATAGCGAGAGGTAAAGCTCAGGGGAAGGTCGTGCCTGTCCATCAGGGATTTCTGAGCATCTGGGAGCAATCCATTATTTAGACTAAACTAAAGCTGCCCGCTGTGGTTTACCTAGTCACGACAGCTGATGCAGTCAACACCGGTGATTTCAGTTTTTCCACATTTTCTCCATTTCACTGCCAGCTTATGTGGCATGAGCTCCGGTTGGAGGGCAGTAAGTCAATCCAGCCTCCATTAGGGAACAGCGTATTCATTCTTATATACAGCCAGCTCCAGCTCGATGGGTGAAAATCAGACGGAGGAGAAGCTGGTTGAAATCAGATTCGCAAATTGCCTTTTCACTTTCCGGCTGTCTAAGTGTGTTTCTGTCTGTATTGAATAGAAGAGTCTGGATGTGTCCTGTTGGAGTACTGTAGCACAGAGGGTTCTTGGGTAGGTATGCAGCTTTGTAAAGTTACCTTCTGCGATGATCAGATACCATCATAGGTGTGCAGCAGAAGTATTTAAGTTAAATAGATCAGAGAGTTCTGTAAGGAAGGGCCGGAGGCAGCGGCAGCATCCCCCTTCGCTAGGGACTGCGGATGTGTCATCAAAAATCTCGCCACTAGTGGCATCAAAGGCGATGCGCAGATCTGAAGGATTCAGCAAAGGTTTTCTGAATAGGCTGATAATGACAACGGCGTGAGATTCCCCTTTTAGACTGCCATATTGCGATGACTTCCCTGAAATGAGGCAGAATTCAGGTGAGGAGAAGTTTCCCTCTTGTTTTACAAAAGCAGTAAAAATAAATCCTAAGTTAGAACTGGTGATGTTAGATCTACGTAACAGATGGGGGTGAAAGGCGTTTTCATCAGCAGCCGCCATTCCAAGTGACTCCTGGTCAGGTTGTTTCCCTGATAACGTCCCTTCCTCGGGACGTGGGCAGTGTGCTGATGCCTTTGCAAGGTCCCTGCAGAATGTAGTTGGGCTCCTGCGGTGCCACAAGGAGTCGTGGAAATTACTCTCCACTTCCATTTCAGAGTACTTCTTTCTGCTATAGCATCCTTCATATTGAACAACCTGAAAGACCCACAGAAGGAGGAGGGGAGTGTTACCCTGTGCTTATATTCTGGAGGCCCTAGGAAGTTTTTGGTGAAATAAAAAATTTTAAGCAGAATGTTCCCACGTGTGCAAAGTCTTCATCCGCAAGGTGACGTCCTACGCCAGACGGAGAGGGTGCGCGCAGCACTTGGGAACAGATTTAAAGCTAATGGCATCTTAGTTACGCCTCAGGTAGCTCTGAATCCACGGCTGCTAACCCCAACAGTTAGAACTAAATAAGGTTAAAAATGAGAATGACGCCTATCCTACTTCTGGCAGCATGTTAAACGCTGCCGTTCTCTGCGGAAGGCGGTCCATAAAGCCAGGGCAGATGAGCAATTAGCAAGAGGTACAGAAATAGTGTTTAGGAAGGTGTAAAGTTGCTCTGAGAGCTATAAAATGTCTCTCCTTGTTTTGCGCATGGTTTAGAGTGGGACTGTTTGACACTTAACAAAAGCTGACTAATTCTTTGTTGTTTCCCTTTAATGATCAGAATTCGGGGGAGGGCTGGCTGTGACAGGCGGGAGAAAGCGCTGCCGTGGAAGTGAAGCTCTTTTTAATTAGAAAGTCCCTTGGATGATTTACTTTCTAGTGATCTGAGCGCTGGCCGGTTTGAACGTGTCAGCGACGCTGACCGGCGCGGTGCAGTCTTGACAGCGCGGGTTCTGTTTTGCTCTTCAGACATCAGGAGGTGACGCCTGCTTCACCGAGGAGAGTCTGCGACGAGGGAGACGATGACCGCAGCCAGCCGTGCGAGCGCCTTCACCATCTGCTGTGAAGTCTCTGGCTTGAACGCCAGCACTTGTGGCGGCAGCCATAACAAGGATAATATTTTCCACTTCTGTAGCACCCTCTGTCCAAAGGTCTCTGAGTATGCTAGAGATACTAATTAAGACTCGCAGCGCCCACGGGAGGTGGGCATGAGTCTCTATGTTTGCTCTTCTTGCTTGCAGAGTCTAAAGAGATTGTGGCACTAATCTTTGGGCGGCAATTTCTTCCATCAGGCAGCTCTGGAAGAACTAAAAACCTCTCGTACTGTTGTTAGTTTCAATCAGAGCTGTATGGCAGAGGCAGTCAGACACGTGTTACCTGCTGGAGTGTAAGGCAGGGAGTGATCCTCACGCTCCCAAGGGGGCTCGCGGGGGGAGCAGCAGAGGTTTGGGTCTGCCCTAACTGCTTCGGGGTTTCTTACACGGCTTTGTGCAACTCTTGGAGTAGGTTTTATTTACTAGAGTCCAGTCCTTAAAGTGTTGCCTTCTGGGGAAACTGGACTCTTAAGATCAGACTGCGAACACTCAGTGCAGTGCTCGGTACCTAAAAAATACAACCAGGACTCAAGTGCCTGGCAGATGTGTCTCCCGATCAGACTTCTTGCATGTGAAAACGTCCCTCCTTGAGTTGTGTGTAGCATTGCGCAGTGAGCCTCACGCCAGCAGCGGTGGGGACGGTGCCTGAGAATGCCCACAAATACCACAGGTTCACCCTGGCTGAATCCATCTTCTGTAGTGATGTGAAGAGTTCTTTTTCTGCTTTTTTCTGTCCAAAGAGGTTTTTTTTTTGGTACAGCTTAAATATTATTTTATAAAACTCAATCTTTCTCGTAGAAGACTAACAGGAAAGATTTTCCATAATCTGCATTCCCATAGTCTGCAGGAAATGGATGAATAACATTGTGTGGACCATCAACGCAGTAAACGCATGAGAAAGGGAGAAACTCGACCACAAGTCTTGAACGCGTGATCCCAGCACTCACACTCACGGACTTAAAAAAGTATGTTCCCATGAAGGTCCGCTTAACATACTCTTCGGTTGGGTAGAGATGCAGCAGTGAAGCTCTTCCTTCCACTGAGTGCAAGGTGTAAGATAAAACCTGCTGGTTAAGCTCAAAGATAGACCTACTATCCACCATCTCGAAGAGGAAAAACACTACTGTCAAGTATCATTATAGAGTGTGTAAGTGTATTTGAGGCTATTAAAGACAGTTATCCTCTGAGATTTATACATAACACGTTAAAATGGGGGAGGGGGAGGAACAAACCCTTGCTGTGTTTAATTATTGCTGGGTGCTGCGTGCACTCTTCTCCATTATTTACTTAATCTTAAATGCCAGATGCTAAAGGGCACCAGCATCAATTAACTGCTTAATTAGACTTGCAAAGAAATCATGTAATTTAGTTATAGGCAAATAAAAAAAAAAGAAAAAAACACACAAAACAGAAGCTCAGGGCTCTCTTTGCAATCATTTTTAAAGCTCCCTATGTCCATTGTTGGCTTTCGTCGCTCGCTGGAAACTCTTTGGAGCTGACTCTGTGCCGCTTGCCCTGTAGGGGGGCAGACGCCTGGATGCTACATCGCTGCTTCATCGCCGTTCGGAGTGGGTTTACCCATAGTTTGCTTTGGTGCGCTCCACGTTCCTTTAATAGAGGTTTGGATCAGCTGCCCTTCCTGAGGAGTTGTGGGGTGCCTCATCCGCACCCCCAGGAGAAGCTGTCCTTCGCCCCCTCCTTGTGACCCGCATCCCCTTCGGGGCTTCGGTGAAGAACCGGCCCCTGTTTCTACTAAGAGGACTTCTGTGGTGAGCGCATTTGTGCGTTTTGCGGTGTATTTTAGTGTGCAGCCAACAAAGCACCCTCTCCTTAGCCAAAGGAGCCCTGCTTCCCTCACTCCGGAATAATAGGAAGCAAGATGCTTTTATACCATTAGTTCCCACTCTGATGAATAAGAGCATTCCCAGGAGTGGAGTGTGTTCAGCTTTGTTTCAGCAAGGCCTGCAACTCTGAATGTTTATCTTGCAAAGAGAGTAATAATCAATGCCTTCTGCTTGTGTATACACCGTTTTTCTCGTGTATAGGTGCTGTTCCCACCATTCTCACGCCGGTGTCAGCAGCGTCATCTCAGTGCCTTTGCAGCATCCCGCGTTTTACTACTTTTGTTTCTTTCTTAGTACCTATGTGCTGGAAGCTGCTGACATATTTCTTTTTCTCAGATGTCCTGAAACCTTTCTGAAAACAAGGTGGTGTTCCGTTTCTCCGAGCTTTGCTCTCCCTCGGTGCCCGTGCCGTCTCAACGCTGCTCTTTCCCCTTCTGAAAATCCGACCGAGCCCTTCCACAGTTCCTTATTTCTTCAAAGCACTGTATAAACATTATCTAATTAAGTATATATAACATGCCCTAAAGTATGTTAAGGGAAAACTGCAGCGCAGCATTGAAGTTTCCAGTCACTTGATCCAGTGTAAAATCTGATTGAATCAGTAATTATTTTCCAAAACGCTGTGCCTAATGACATGGATCGGGAGGGGAAGATCAGAGCTGCAGCCAGAAGCGGCGGGAGCTGCCGCCCGTGAGAGAGGGGCAGGCAGGCGGGTTCTGGGGCGGCTCCAGGGTTGGTTTGGATATGTACACTCAGGTAAGGAACACGACAACAACAAAAAAAAGAGGAGCTGCGGCATTTGGATCTTTCCTGTTTTGATATATATAATCAGCTCCACATTTCCTGTTGAAATGTTCATTAAAATTGCAGCCCCTGTGATTATGCAGCTGCCTAATTCAAATCAATGGGGCTCCTGAAACAATTTCAGATATTTTTAAATACTGCTGTAGAACTTCCTTGTTTACAATGTTATGATTAAGTGACTTTTTTCTAAGTCATCTAAAGCATTAATAAAAATCTCTTTAGCTTTTCTCTAATTTTTTTTTCACTCTGAGCGGCTGCAAATAATGCGAACCTTGCTTTATGGCGTTATCTCTTACTTCTTAGTGCAGCGTGTCTATTTGTATTGATAACTAAATCAGAAGCCAAATTACACAAGTTCTTTATAATTCCTAGTAAGCCATAATTGACTTCTTTTGTTTTGGAATCCCAATACAAATAAATAAAATGAATAGAGCAGTAGAATAAATAGCACTGAGAGTACAACAGCCACGCCTGCTTCCAGCCTGCTAACTTTTGGAAGCAAGTGTTGATAATGCCTGCCAGCTAAAATACTTTGATGTTATAACTCACACGTGGCTGTCCATAAGGAAGATCGTAATATCCAAAGGGTCAAGAACCTTCAGTAGGTCTCATGCTGAGGGAGAGGTCATTTTAGTTTTACTGGAAAGATGCTTTCAAGGTGATTTCAGCTCTTCTGCTTTGGAACACCTCAGAGTGATGGCAGGGTTCTCCTAAGTTTGTTTTAATGACTTTAGGTTTATTAACTTTTTGCTTTTCCGCTAACTCCAATCCCTTTTACTGTTTCAGAAGCCTTGGCACGATTCTGATGTGTTTAAGTTGCAAACTTTACAGGAGAATACCTAAATCAAAACATTGTGGGAGAGAGACTGCGTGAAGGAGCAGATGTTTGCAGTCTCCGACTTCTGTGGCTGAGGAAAAGCAAACACGTTTCTATAAAAACGCAACGTGGGAAAAGCGTTTTAGTTGCCTGTAGTTTAGTGCTTCACCTGCCTGTGGAGGTATTTCTTTTGTCTGCTTGTGCTTTTATTACCTTACCCCAGCTGTACTTGGGAGCTCCCTGGTTCGCCGGGTTGTGGTCCCACTGGGGTGGCAGGAGCAGTGGCAGGGCTGGCACAGCTCAGAGCTGCTCTCTTGGTTCCTTAAGCCCTCGCTGAGCGCATCTGCTCGAGCTGGCGCTGCTAGGTCTAGCATCGGGCTGGCCAGATGTTGCCACTGCAGATGTTTTAGCACCGCGGTGTGGTTGAGCCCAGATGCTCTGCTACCACCCTGTCGGCGCTGCCGTCTCTGTTACGGCAGCGTCCCTGGTCACAAAAAGGGGATGAAATCATGGGAACTGTGCAGGTCAAAACTGGTCAGTGCTGACAGGCGATTGCTAACTGTACCGTTACTGGGTTTAGAAGCGGAGGAGGATTTTAAATGAGCTCTTGTTCTTTGGTGCTGAGGAAGTAGGATGCAGCCTAGGATGGAGCAGTGAGTGTTGTTATTTAGGTCTCATCCTGTGTGTCCTCTTGGTATTCAGGACTTGTGCACCTATTAAAAGTTGGAGGTAAATGCTTTGGATGTGGCCATGGGAAGGGAGTGAGATGGAAGAGGACAGGAAAGACCAAAGCTTTTTTTTTATTTTAACAGAGAATAGATTGAATGTGATTTGGCCACTGCATCTTAATGGGTAATCCCCACTCTGAGCCTCGGATGAAAAGAAAAAATCTCTAAGGCTAGGGATAATGCAAGAGGATTTTTGCAGACTTTTCTCAGATGTAAAGTGAGCTACTGAATAGCACAGCCTTTAATGATAACTTTTTCTTCGAGCACAGAGCTAATTCATTGATTTAGCCTAGTTGGGTAGATCTATTTTTCGTTACTTGCACGTCCCACGCACAGAGACCTTTTGTGTCTACCATTTTTTCCTCTCCTCACTTGTCCCTCAACATGTATTTTTCCTAAACCCCTGGCTGGCCTGTCCCAGCAGTGCCCTTCGTGCCAGCAGCACGGTCTCCGTGGCACTCAGTGTCGTTGGCCCCAGTGGGAAGAGTTCACAGCAGCAGAGAGTGAGATCTTCTCTAAACCAAAGTTGAAACGAAGTCTTCTCCTTCTCCTGGAAGGCTGCAGTGCAAGAGAGCAGATTTCTCGCGCGCTTGCTCCCTGGGTGTGGATCGTTGGAGACCAAGAGTCAAGGTTACCTACATGGTATGCTCTTTCCCTACACCAAAATATTCTCTTTGATGACTAAGCATCACGGATCTCAGTTTCCTGACTGACCTTATTTCAAACAGGCTGGGTCCTGCACCAGGGCAGTGTTGGCTCCAGAGCTCTCAGGAGTTAGAGAGATGGAAGAGTTCGAGCAATGCCAAGAAGCAAGAGGGTCTTCCAAACAACCAGGGCAGGAAGGAGGCATCAAGAGGCTGCGCAGAGGCGGTGCACATTGCAGCTGAAAAAGAAGAACAGTGATATTGGGGGGTAGGCTATTCCTCCAGCCTGCTGCCACGGTTGGTGTCGGCAGGGCTTGCTGCAGTAAGCGTGGCAGCCTCTCGGGACTGCCAAAGTGCTCCGTGAACTTCACAGCTACGGGAAATATGCACAGGGATTGCTGCATCCATCACTGAAATGCATCCACGGCTAGCGTGAAATATGGTAACCGCTTAGTGCCGCACAGGAACCGTCCTTACAGCAGAAAGTGCGAAGTGTCTTTTTAAGTTGAGAGTGGAGGAGGCAGAATGCTGTTACGTGATGGCGTTTATAGCGGACAAGGGCTGATACCTCAATCCTGGTTCGTGCCCTCATGTTCAAATAAAAATGCTCTGCCAGGAAAATGCTTTGCCTTTTCTGTAACGGTCCGGGTCTACGTTTCTTATCTTCTCTGAAAAACGGTATATCCACAGCACAGTGTGCTCCCTGCCATAACCTTTACTTCATTACTGATTCAGAGAGTGAGTGCCAGCTATTGAATCAGAGGGTTGGGACCGAGCTAAAGGTCAGCATTGTTTCTGCGTACATAAAGGCAAGCGTAACCTCTTCTTCTTTCCAAAAGCACTAATATGTGGAGATACAAAAGTTCATGTCTCTGAATTTTGCGGCTCTTGCGTCAGGGTTGTGAAGCGAACAGACAGGTAGGAAAAGACAGTTTCCCCGTTGGGGAGAATCACATCAAGGGACTGACGGAGTTCAGGAGGTAGTGGGCACAGGCATACGGCCGTTGTTATTCTCCGGGGTGGGAGAAACTGTGTTTCTGCCAGCAAAAGCAGACAATACCTGGGAGCAATTTGAAAAGCCAGGCTGACTGCCATAGCTTGCTGGCCTCCAAGATAACGCTTCTACCTGTGTCCTGTATCCCTCTGCAAAGATTTCTTGCTGCTGTGTTTTCCACCTCATGCTTACTTTCCACGGCCTCTGTGCCTCCAGCAGCTTTTCAGCTAACTTTGCAGTTCTTTAAACTTTTTTTGCCTTTTGTAGTTTGACTTGTGTGATAGAGGGCCGAATGCCTTGCGTCTGTAGGGAGAGACGGTCTCTCCTTCAAGGCACGCATGGACTTAGATACCCCTGCTGCATGTTAAATGGAAGGATTTTGCCTCTGTTATTTGGGATTTCTCAATTGTTGAAACATTTCGATGCCTGTCATTAGTAAAGGGGCATTAGGTTGACAGACACAGTTCCTCAATCCCCTGTATTTACTCACCTGCATCAGTTATGGAGTAATTATAATCCACTGGGTCACCTGTGCTCCATCAGACTCTTCTCTAAGGTTTTGTTTCATCAGAACTTTATTATAGAACTAATTTTTGATTTTTCAAAGCCGTCAAATTCAAGGCTGAGCTATGAATTTTCCTGTTAAAGAGGAAGACATCCCAGGTCTGTGCTGTGATTCAGCAGATTCTGCGTTCTCAGGCCAGGCTGTCACCACATCACTGCTGTCGAATTAAGTAGCATCCTTGACTTTCTTTTCCTTAGCTCCTCTATCTGTAAAATGGAGACAGTGCTAATCTCTCGTTTGTGTAACTGTAATGTTTGTCCGGCACTTCAAAGATGCCAAATACAATAAAGCTGCCAAGCATCCTTTCACTAACAGCACTGGTGATTTACACCCAAAACGCTCATTTTTGTGCTAAAACAAGATCACCTGAAAGATACTGCGGTTGGAACCAAACCAAGGAAGGGGGGAGGAGGAAACCATCTGTTACACAACAGCAAAAATGTTTCAGGGCATTCGCCTGGGAAGCGCTGGGTGACGAGTTTGGAATATGAAGGCTTATTTATATGGATGGAGCTAATTTTCTCTAAGTTATTCATTTTTCACTTAGGGAATTACCTAATCTTACAAGAGAGTCTAGGAGGAAAGATTCATTTATTCTTTGTCTCGTTCAGCCCCAGGCAAGCCTGAAGATGCTCTGCCTCTTCCAGTTCGGCTTTTTAACTGATTCTATTAATGGAGCTTAAAGATTTTCTTCTTCTGGGTAAAAAGGGTTAATCTGTGTCGTTCTCTCTCACCCTTCTCCTCCTCTTTTTCTGGAGAGTTCTTTTTTTGGCGTCTCTGGCTGTTTCTATCATCTTCTCCCCCTAATCTGCCACTATCTGAAGAATTCATTACATTTCAAATCAGAGGCCTTGCTGCATACATTAGCAGGTTTTAATAGACTTGCCACGACTCAAAAAGGAGGAAAAAAAGAGAGAAGATTTAAAACTCTTGTCTTGCCGAAAGCAGACAGATTGACTCAAAAATGACTCAGTCAATAAAAGATGAGTTTTGAAAAGGCTTCCCTCCGCTCAAAGGGAGCTCGTATTCCAGCGAATTAGGTTTTTCTAAGCCCACTGTCAGAAATTAATAATACATACAGCATGTAAAATGGATTTAGCCCTCTACAGCCTTATACAAACATATCTTTGACTTGCTAAATGTGACACGACTACCAGGATTTTCCAGCCTTTATCCCAGGAGTTTGTCATCTCTCCAGAATGGTGACCTCAGTGGAATTTTTAAGCACGTCCAAAAAAATTGCTAAATAGGATTTTCATTAAGAATGTATCTCTACTTCCCTCACCCTTTTTCTTCACCCAAACCCCTTCTGTCAGAGCATTTTATTATTTGCAGTCCAAATTATGCCAAAAGCTCTTGTTTTAAACTCTCAAGCCATGGAGTCCCTTTCCTGGGCGCTTGCAGTGGCCTTCCTTCAAAGAAAGAGATACTGAGCCTTCTGCATTGTAGCAGAAATCTGTCATTTGGGTTTTTCTGCTGCCATAACAAGGCCATTAAAATATCTCTTTCTTAGAAAAAAAAGAAAAGGCTTCTGTCTTATTATGATCCTATGATTATTAGACTTATCCACAAGTATTCTTTCGTGATTTGAGGTCTTCCCAGGTGGTCCTGCTCACCCTGCTTAAGGGAATTTGAACACGCAGGTGTGAAATCAGTCACCAGTCCCGTGTTCCTCAGCTGATAAGAATTAAAAGAATTTAAAGTGGTACTGATTTTACCCTGCTGGTGATTTGTCTAGAGCCTTTACTCAAACTGCCCTTGTTCTGCATTCGGGCAGAGCTCTAAGAATCCACAGAAGGTGTTGGTTTTAGCAGGTAGGTCCGTACAGCCTTCTGGGTGGCTGTGAGCTGACTGTATTTTTCCATCTCTCATTGTTTTCTCATTCTTCTGAATCCCACTATTTTATTTCTTTTTTTTATTCTTTAGGTTTCAGAGTGCTAGACTCAGTTCTGAAATCTTTTCTGCGTTCTCTCTCTCTCTGAAAATCTTGTTCCTACTCCTTTTCTTTTAATTATTTATTATTAATTACGCTTTAAGTTAACTCTGCAGAATCACCGTGTGTCCTTGCAGATCTGTTCTGTCCTCTGGCTGTGTTGTTCTACATGTTGGCTTTGTTGCCCTGTGCTTGTGGAAGGCGCTGTGTGAATGTGTGGCAGCAACATGATGCCTGGCTCTGGACTCTACCTCCTAGATGACACAGGGAAACTTCTTAAAATGTTGGTGAAGAAACATACTAAAGTTTCCATTTTGGACCATTATGTGCTGTACAGATGTTTCTCGGACTCAAATTGGGCAAAGCTCATAATTTTTTAAATATGTTTATAGGTTGTATGAAAAGACTGAGCTTAGAGTTGTTGACAATATGTACCCAAGAAGTGCAGTGATAGTTCTGTCTTTCCCGTTATCACAAACAGGAACCTTGCCCAGATTTTCTTGTGCCGCTCTGGCTCCAAAGAGAGGCTCTCCAAACAGGGGTGTTGGTGTTTAGAAGAGGCTTCCAGCAAATAGCACAAAGCATTTTTCACAGAGATGAAGGTAACAAACTATTTCAGCTCCAGCAAAAGTATTTCACTTCATAAGAAATTTTGACTTTTATCTCCAAGGGCGGACTGTTAGGTTGGTGGGTTTGGTTTTTTTAATATAATTTGGACATGTAACTGGAAATGACCTGTCCTCAAAGGACAGCCAGTAGAACGTCACCTTCTCCAGCACCATTTACCCCACTGCTGAAGGTGTGTGGGTGACTGGATCCCTTGGTCCTTCTTGCACAGGCATGGACCCTCCTTACTTATTTCTGCCCCAGAGCCATGAGTAATTGCGTATTTGAAATTAGACAGTGCTTTTGCTCTTTGCCCCACCTCACTCACA
This sequence comes from Ibidorhyncha struthersii, assembly GCA_013398815.1. Lineage (NCBI taxonomy): Eukaryota > Metazoa > Chordata > Aves > Charadriiformes > Charadriidae > Ibidorhyncha > Ibidorhyncha struthersii. The sequence continues at coordinate 1,473,500 of VZSZ01007750.1, forward strand.
AACGTTAGCCAAGTGAGTGCTGGTTTTTGGGTCCCATTATAGGATACAACCAGGAGTTATACAGCAATCCCAGGAAGAGAACACTTGTCTGTCTTGCAGATGTTTAGTCCGCGGTGCTTAAAAAGTGTTGGAAGAACCAAATGTACAAGACCAAGAAATCAGCTGGATATCTGCAGCTGCAAGAGGTGCCTGAATCATTCTTCCTCGGGGTCTTTTATTTATAACCTACCAAGGTCCTTCCCAGGATAAGTCTCTGAAGTTAATGTGCTGTCATATTGTGTCGTAATTGGGAGCTCTTCTGAAGATGTGCTGCTAATGTTGGTATAGAGATAAAACTGAAGGGAACAAGCTTGACTCTTCCTCTGGTTTTGTGTTTGTTTCCAATTTAGTTCATTTTTTAATCTGTTCCATGTTCTCTTGACTTGACAAAGGAGTTTTCCCAGTGAATATTATGTCACTTTAGCTTCCAGCTGCTGTGCTGGGACACAGCCACCCAATAATCTCCGTAGGAATAATTGCTGGTGTCTTTTCAGATCATTTTTGTGAAAGGTGACAAACTGCTTGCCACAGTGAGATGTTAATAACACAGAGATGCCCTTTGTTTGCAGGCTGGTGCAGAAATTACCCCATGCAGTTGTTGGAAAGTCAGAGTTGTAATGGTAAGAAGTGAGGAACAGATCCGTTCATTTGCATATAATTCCAGGGCTTATGTGTCATCTTTTGTGTAAACCATACAATTTCCAGCGCGGTGGGGAATGTGCGCTCATAAGACAGAGGGACAGGAACACGGGCTCGCTCTCAGCATGGATCGGGGTTAGAGATGTCATCTACGAAAAAGGAGGGGGTAGAAAAGAAGCGAACAGAGTCTGCAGGAGCTACATGGAGAGAAACAGGCATGGATATTTAATGAATCCAAGTTGTCAGAGCAGCTGAGGGGAAACTACATGTCCCATGGTCCCCTCTGAGCAGGCATCAGAAAAAGGGAAGAATCTGTCTCCTTTCAGGTGTGTCTTGAGCTCAGCTTTCCCCTGCATCTGCCCTGAATCACAGCTGAGACCGAGTGCGTGTTTTTCTTGTTGCTCTTGTAGACAAAGGCTGCTTGGCTGTCCCTTCACCGGTGAGGTACACTAAACCGAGGTGGATGTCCTTCTCTATATCACCAAAATGAAACGCTTAATGACTCTCTTAACTGCAGCTGAGGGCGTTCTAGCATGTTCCCAGTTTCTCAGCTCTTTCATCAAGAGGTCATTTTTTGGGGGGAAAATGAATGGCACAGGTATCTGTGTTGTCCTGTGATTTAGAGTCAGATGGTCCATAAATACTTGTTTTGCTTTTTTTCCCCTCTTTCATCTCTCTCTAGGAAGCCAAAAATTCTCTCTGAGTAGCCAGTCAGTCCCAATGATGAACTTAACAATTACAGCCTTAGTGCCCATCTTCCAAAATTTCTCATAAAATTGCATGAATATTTAATACCCAATTATTAAATATTTAAAAATTTAAAACTGAACTGGTTTGGAAGTTGGCACCTGATGAATAATTCAGAATTGGGAAAGGAGACTCGGCGCTTGGGCAGAGACAGATGTTCCCGTTCCCATCCACCTGCCCAGAGGTGGTTTCGGTGGTCCTGCCAGTCTTGGGGCAGGTAGCGGGGATTGCTTGGAGACTTGGCGCCTTCACCTCTTGCTCAAGAGCATTAGCACAAGGTTAAGGGAAATAACCCTCCCTATCCATAATAACACTTACAGACTCCTGTGATGGAGATATGAGCTCCAGAGGCTGAAATAATGTGATTGAAAGCCTGGTTATCCAGGAGATGGCTCTGTTTCCAAACATCTTTCATGCTCCAGGGAGAAAAGATTGCTTGTCTTTACGGCTGTGTCACATTCCTGCAGTTTTGTTATTTGAAAGCCCGTTTTCCCCTGTTGCTGTTCTGCTGCTCCGTGCTGAACCAGCGTTTTGTTCAGCTCCAGCACGATCATCTTTAAAAGATTGTTTTCATAAAGTGGCCACCAGAAAATGAAGTAGAACGTGAAAAATATACCAATAAAAATAGGGCAGAACCTGCTGTCCTGCGAGAGGAGGTCCAGGGCACTCGGAGGAGCGCACGGAGGAACGTCTGCTGTGATTTCTGAGCGAAAAGAAGGGTCTGGGGAAAGTTTGACTAGTTGGCATCCAGAGTGCTTTCAGGCCAAGAGCAATACGTTTGCAGTGCCAACACTTCAAAACACTATTAAGGGGATAAACGGGAAGAAAAAAAAAGATTGAATAGAAGGAGTGAGCGGAGGCTTTTTAGAGCTTAGTTTCCTTTGGAACAAAAGCCTTAAAACAAATTCCGCAATCTTCTCCCATTAAAAACACAAATAAGGTGGTGTGCTGCGGAGACTTCCCTTTCTCTCTTGCGGTGCAATTGTATTTTCATCCCTGCTGGCTGGCTAAAACGGCGTGTGTTTTTTTTCCTCGCCATCTTCTGCGCCCCTCCAGCCTGCTGCGCGCAGCGGCGGCGGTTCCATTAGCCTGGGCCCTGCAAACAAATGAAATGGCAAGCTGACCTTTCAGCAAAGCCGCCTTACTTAGGGAAGGGGGCACGGGGCTTTGTCTCACCAAAAAAAAAAAGAAAAAAGTGTGTTCTGGAGCCAGTAATGGTGTTGTGATGTCTGTCAAGAAGGGAGGCACTTCACGGGTAGGAAGGGAATTAGTCCAGCGCAGCGGCGTGTTCTTATTTACAGCCACCCTCTGAACAGTCAGGGACTCTGCATGGTTTGGCGTTCGGTCTGTGCATCCCAAATGAGAACTAAAGGATGCCTGTATGGGGCCCTGTCCCATCTCGGACTCTGTCTTGCACCATGTAGTTATTTGCTAAGCTACTTTAGAAATGATAGGGATCTCTTTCGGTGTTCATTAATTCTGTGTTTGGATCCGCCTGGCAGCAAAGCTGGGATATCTGTGTGTTGGGAGCGCAGACGTCACAGTGCAGGGGAGGGAGGGAGACAAGATACTGTAAGTAGCACAATCTTGGACACTGTCACCAAGTCCAAATAGCGTTTCCATGAGTCTCAGCATCAGAATTTGAGCACAGAAGGTTCCTGGAATAAGAGCAAAATGGCTGCACTCCTGGGAAACCTTGAAATCATCTCTTGCCAGTGGTGAAAAGCTCCTGCTCGTAACCTCGGTGGACATCATTAGATAATAAGCTTTAAAGCACTCTCTAATGCATGACTGAGCGTTGTCCACCCTGCATTGAGAATGACTATAACTCCTGCAAATAATCTTCACTTTGAGAAGGAGCAAACAAGTATTTCTGGAGCAGTTTTTCTGTCTTTGTTTTAGTAGCAGATGTTGGGTGCTGTTTCGGAGGTTTAAATAGCATCTGGTATTTTGGGTAGTAGTAATGGTGGTGATGTGCCAGTGGAAACAAGGTAATGGGCAGAGTGCAGGGGAGGTGATCAGACGGGATGAATTCGCCTATTAGATGCCTCTGCAGACCACCCCATGTGATTAACAATGCGTGTTATATATGTTAATTATGTTGTCCTTAGGATTATTTCTTACATTAGACACTCGAGTGGTTTCAAAACCACTCTTTTTCTTGGAAACGGCCTAGTGGAGAAGTGATTCTCCTTCCTCTGAGAAGCGATACAAGTTACGCCCCTGTTCGTGCTGCCGGACTTCCCTGAACTGCAGCCCAGGAGAAGTTCCAGTGACAGGGTGGGTTTTTTTTTTTCCTGATAACTCCAAAATAGATGACCTGGAAAACAGGTAGACTGGAAGACTTATGCCTAATATTTGCTGCCTTGTTCTAGAAGCAGAAGATAATTACTTTCCTGTAAATTTAAGTGACGTGGTATATTTGTATTTTTAAGGTGAAGCTGGTTTTTGCATAGCGGGTAGCTCCAGCGCCGGCTGACATCACTTTGTTCTGGGAAGCACCGTTGGTCTGTAATTGCCATATGGAAGGGAAATGTGGCTAGGAGACTTTAATCATCATTTGGGGGGTGGAGGGAGATGTCTTCCTGGTTGGTTCACAATTTATGACCAGGGTGACAATCCCAACTTCCAAAGGGTTTGTGCCATCTCATACTAATTGGTGAAGTCCACCTTGGGCAATAAATAGCTCTCCTGAGGTTAATTCATCCTGCGTCTGGGATGAGTGTTGCCATCCCCGCTGAGTTCTGTATTGCTGCAAGCGGGCTGTTCCCATCATTTCAGGCAGTGATTTTAAAGCTACCCAGGGTCTCTTTACACAACACTGCACTGCCTTCACCGAGAGCAGCACAGACACGCTGCAGGGGTGGCTGAGGAGCTGAGCCGGGCTTCCAAAAGCCCACTTGTTTTGTGTCTTCCCCCACTCCCAAACAGCTTTGCCAAGGACAAGGGCAGAGGAAGCTCCACGCAGTGCCCACGCTGGGATCCCCCAAGGGAGCCTTTCACTCGGTGGTGCTTCATCTGCCAGGGCTGAATCCTGTACCTCAGCCAACTGCAAGTGGGCTTCTGAGTTTTTCAACCTTGTGTTGTAATCTCAGCATTATTGGGAGAAGAAAAGAACCCTTTATGCAATCCTAATCCATATTATTTGTGTAGGTACTACAAGAGAAAGTTCATCCTCTTCCATAGCTTCCTCTCGAGTCCTCGGTGTCCTGCTTCTTTCACCCTAGCCTTCTGGTGTCCTCTGCCACTTTCTGCAGGTTATCCATCCAGAGGGGCCTGGACAGGCTTGAGAGGTGGGCCCATGCCAACCTCATGAAGTTCAACAAGGCCAAGTGCAGGGTCCTGCCTCCGCACTGGGGCAATCCCAAGCACAAATACAGGCTGGGTGGAGAATGGATTGAGAGCAGTCCTGAGGAGAAGAACCTAGGGGTGCCGACTGACAAGAAGCTCAACATGAGCTGGCAATGCGCAACTGCGGCCCATGAGGCCAACTGTATCCTGGGCTGCATCAGAAGTGTGGCCAGCAGGGCAAGGGAGGGGATTCTGCCCCTCTACTTTGCTCTGGTGAGACCCTACCTGGAGTACTGCCTCCAGCTCTGGAGCTCCCAACATGGGAAAGACATGGACCTGTTGGAGCGGGGCCAGAGGAGGGCCACAAAGATGCTGCGAGGGCTGGAGCCCCTCTGCTGGGAGGACAGGCTGAGAGAGTTGGAGGTGCCCAGCCTAGAGAAGAGAAGGTTCCGGGGAGACCTTAGAGCCCCTTCCAGTGCCTAAAGGGGGCCTACAGAAAAACTGGGGAAGGACTTTTTACAAGGGCATGTAGTGATAGGATGAGGGGGAATGGCTTCAAACTGGAAGAGGGGAGATTTAGATTAGATATCAGGAAGAAATTCTTTCCTGTGCGGGTGGTGAGCCCCTGGGGCAGGTTGCCCCGAGAAGCTGTGGCTGCCCCATCCCTGGAGGTGTTCAAGGCCAGGTTGGACGGGGCTTGGAGCAACCTGGGCTGTGGGGAGATGTCCCTGCCCAGGGCAGGGGGGGGGGAACAAGATGATCTTTAAGGTCCCTTCCAACCTAAACCATTCTATGATTCTGTGATCTGAGGATAAAGTTTGATTATGGACTTCTCTCCAAGAAACAGTACCCTTGGAAAGATATGTGGGTTGTCTGAAATGGGGGCTTCAGACAAGCATCTTCAGTGAAGAGATTTTCTGAGTGGAGGGCTCTTCTGCAGCGCAAGAGCCTTAGCTGACTGTGGTGGTGGAGACCTTCACTTGGAACATTCTGCCTTTGCAAACCCTTCCCTGAGGTGCTGGAAGGGCAGGCTGGTGGCTGGAGGAGCGGGCTGGGAGGTGCACCGAACCATATGGTACATACACAGTTTAAAAATAAACCAGTGTTGACTGATCAAATAAATACCACTTTAGGTTTAAAATTGAACAGCCAGTGCAGTCTGTTGAATGTAAAACTGTTTTTACCTTCAAGAAAAGTTGTAATTCATGGTTGTAATGTCACAAATTGCAAGTTTTGCAAAGAACAATTTGAGTCCGCCAGACCGTAAGGTCGGGTAAGCGTGGCACGGGGCTGCCGCACCGGCCGGGTCGCGTGGTCCCGCACCCCCAGGGCATAAAACACGCCTATAAAATCTAGCAAAGCGAATTTTATTTCTCAAAAGCAACAGTCATAAACTTGAATACATCAGAAAATGCTCAGCTCCTCTTCTGTTAGCCTTTATTTAATATGATACCATTTATTTTTATATTGTGTCCTTCACAGAACATCACAGAACTCTTTTCAGACGCTCTTCCTCGTAAACTGAAGCTGGAAGAGAAAACTTCAGCTCAGGGTTTGAACGGGGGAATGACTGGAAGGATTTTGGGCGCAGAAGGGCAGCGTTAAGAGTTGCAGAGAGTCGGGTGGGAAGGACAGACCTGCGATAGGGGTGTAATTAAATGGCATTTTGGGGTGACTGGTGGGTGACGTGGGACAGCAGGCACGGCGTTAGGGAAATGCAGAGTTGTGTGGGTGGGAGAGAAGGAGGGTAATTGTGGTCTTGCTTCTCGGGATTGGGAAAAGAGTGTTTCCTCTTCCCTTTATGGACTGTGTGCGAACAGGGTGGTACTGGCATCCATTGTGGAGGCTGGAAACAAAAATCTAAGCAGTCTGTTGTTAAAATAGAGCAGGGTTGGTAAAAACACCGTATCCTCCATAGCAGTGTTGGGTGGCATTGGTCTGAGAGATGCTGGCAGGGTCGGCGGGGACGGGAATTCATGTGTAAACGCTTTATCCTGTGTGTGCTGGAGCGAGCGACCCCCAGACACGTTACTGAGGGAGAGTAACCTTTAATGGAGAGTTAGAAAGGACTTCAGGCTTTTCTGAGAGAGACTGAAGATCGAGCTGGGATCGCAGCGGAATTAATGCAGCTACATGGCTTGTGGCATCTTTGAGGGTGGGCAGAACAAATTTGTGTTTTCCTGGAAAAGACTGGTGATACATTTAATTTCATGCCACTTTTGGCATGCTGAGAGCTACATTGTTTCCTCCTCTTTCCCTGGGGAAAAGGTTAAGCGCGGATTTGGTTTTCTTTGGTGTAGAGACTGCTCTTGCTATTGATTGACCTGGCTGAACTCAGAGCAGGAGCCAAAGCTGTGGTATTTCCAGGCAGCTGTGAACGTTTTCAGATGTAAGGAGTGTAAAAGCAGTGGAATAAAAAGCAATGACATTTTCAATATGAGACCAAAAAAGCCCAGCTCATATTTTATTTATTTATCCAAAATAGTTTGAATTATTCATTAAAGTCGATATAAGTGTGTGAAAATACAAGGTGTTTCAAGAAGCGGCATCATTAGGGGGAAGTTAATCATTTGGTAATATTAATTTTGTAACAGGTAATGATTTTTTTTTCAGTAAGGATTTTTTTTTCCCCTATCAAACTCTTCAGGGCAGGCAACTTTTTGTGCACACTCTTGGCCTGAATACAAAAGAGGCGGGGCAGTATGATCTCCAAATATTGTCATTTTCTCTCTCTTTTCCTCCTCTATTTTTTATTTTTTTTTCCCCCAGGCAAAGTAAACAGCCAGTCATTATCCCTGACCAAGGCACAACCTGCCAAATCTCACACTTATTTTCTCAGTTCTTATTTGTTTCATTAACGCTTCAGTGAGGGATGCTTTGGCATCCCATCTCTGGGATGCAGAATGTTTGTGGTGTGACTTTGCCCGTCTGTGGCTTCTGCAGAGCACACCTGCACCTTCTCCCCCCTGGTTTGTGAAAGTGTAACAGAGTTGAATGTAGGACCTCGCACGAGTGCTCTAAATACAGGGACTCTGGGTTTCAAACACTGCCTTTTAAAGATATAATTAAACCTAATTCTCCAAATGTTGTGAAAGATCTTAAAGGATCGAGACATTCAGTGTTCTGTAGGTGGTAGATAAACCGGGTGGAGGCGGTAACGCTGTCGTCAGAAACCTGCTCTGTTAATGCACCTCGACCCATCCTGAAAGGCTCTCCCTCTGCTCAGCGGCCTCTACGGCTGTGCCTTAAACACTGCTCTGAAATACGCTGAATTGCACTCTGTGCAAATGATGACTTTGAAATCATTTTTTCCTGACTGTGCTAGAAATTTGGCGGGAATTAGCGGTATTAGGTGAGGCTTAAGAATTAGTGCCGTCACGTCTTTGAATCCAGATGCAGAGCAAACAATGAGCTGCCTCTTAGCTTAACATCTTCACTTGGTGGGGGAAATATTAGAAAGATTAATTACTGTCCCCGAGTCGGTGCACATGCTGCTCGTGCTGTTCTCTGGGCACGGGGAACCTGCGGCACCAGGGCCATGCGTGGGCAGAGCAGTGGTGCGGAGTATCCTGTGCCTAAACACAGGCATCCCGTGGCATTTTAGACATCCCAAAGCATCTGAGACGTTGGCCTGGGGCTCGCTGGTACGACACGGAACCTGTAGGAAATCTCTTTCCTGCAGAAGCCTGGTGGGAAGCTGTGAAAGATACCCTATGGTGTCTCAAACCGCTCTGTTTCAGAAGCGGGACCCCATCCTACGTTTCTCAAGTCTCAGGTTATCTTCCTACCAAGTTACTCTCCCGTGAATCCTCCTTGCAATGTGGCTTCTTGGTTGTGTCGGCAGAGCCCCCAGCGGAAAGCGGGGGAGTGGGGCACAGTCCTGAACGCTGTCCTGAGTTAATCTGGAAACGGCCCCGAGCTGCATTGTTTCCACAGGGTGGATAAATACTGCAGGAGGTATGCATCAGCAGCGGGCACAGCTGAACTGTTGAGGACTGTGATTTAATTGGGCGTAAAGGAAGAGCAATTTCTGTCTTACAGTCAGGGTTCAACGGACCTTTTGCTGGGGGCAGTTGCAAACTGAACCATTCCTGTCATGCCCCTGTACCTGCTTGTGTTTTTTTCCTGCCCCATCCCCAAGCTGTGCCACTAAAGAGACGCTGTTGGGGAATTGCTAATGGGGCCGCGGAGGGGATGACGAGGCTTTATCCCATCCCTGGCCAGTGCTGGCACCTTCGGCTGCGTCTACGTGAGCAGTTACCGAGTTCAGCACCTTGTGCCAGTGACTGACACGAGGCATCTCTAACAGGGAGATAACGTTTTTTCATGCAGGTGAATTCCTTTAGCCAGGACGGCTGGTGCGGTAAGACACCCAAACTGCCCCAGGCGCTGGAAAGATGGCCGGGAGGAACGGTGGGGAGGAGGCGAGGGCACGCTGTCAGGAGTGAAGGCTTGCTCGTCCTTCGGTTAAACTGAAAAGCTCAGGATTTCTTGCACAAAAGACTGACTGTAGTCAGTTTTTCTTTTTTCACCCTGAGGGTAGCAGAGAGAAGCATTGCCACCGCTTAGTTGCTATTCTAGATGCACAAGGTTGTAGTCTAACTAGGCCAGCGCTGGTGGGTGGGTGCTAAGGCTGCCACCCAGCGGGTGCCAGGATGCTCCCGGTGGCCATGAGCAGTACCAAGTCTGAGAGACAAAACAGCAGAAAAAGGTGCTAATTCTTCATGAATAACGAAAGCTGTTTGAGGAGTTCATGAATTAAGGTGCCATCCACCTCCAAGGTTATAAAAGTCAGGAAAGGCAGCCTCCAAGATGCAGGAGGAAAAGGCAGATTTACTTTTCCAAGGCTAGGCTGCATTTATTAGGGAAAAAAAATATCGCTGTTGGACATGTGCGATGTATTAAAGGCAGTGCTGTCTCTGACAGTGGCAAAATGTTATTTACCACTGCGAATTTCTACTTTCATGTATAGGATTTTGTCCTTAACAGTTGCATAGCTGAATGAAGACTGTGAGAATATTGAGGTCAGAGCTGCCAATTAACCTCCTGATTTCAGAGGCTGATTACTTAATTAATCAAAGGCCCAGACCCAGCGGAGGTGATGGGGAAGAGGTGGTAACAATCCAAGGAAGGGTTGAGTCGATCACGCAGTGATGAGTTTGGTAGGAATGGGAAGGTGGGTGGTCAGGAGAGACACGGCCTTTTCAAGCTCTCGTCTATAACCCACAACCCTTTGGGCTCGCAAGCAGGGTTTGGATACCGTATTTACCCTGCCTCCCCCAGCAACTGGGGGGTTCCCTGCATAGCAGTGCTTTAGTGAACAAACTGGTACCTGATGTTCCCCAAGACTGGCTCACTCCCCATGGTGAAGCGAGGTAGAGCTGGGGGAAGACCCGGAGTAAAGGAAATGCTTTGCTAGTACATCGTCTGCACAAGCCGCTCAGGAAGGTGGAGGTGAATTAACCGAAGGAAGGGAGTTGGCCAACATTAACTCTCCCTGCGTGGATGCTCTCGCTCAGAAGTAAAGGGACATGTAGTTCTCTTTAACCGTTAAAGAGTTCCTGTCCTTGCCTGGGGATTAAGCTGAATTGGATTAAGGCCAAAGTACTTCTGAGCAGGGGCATCCTCAGTGGCATTTAAGGCACTTTAACTTAACACGTTGAATCATCCTTTTGTCCCACCCGGAGCGCCTAACTAAAGCAATACAGAAGATAAGAGGAGACTCTCGTTCTCCTGGTGCGCTTGCAGCTGCTCAGAGGTGAATCACAGGCAAGTCCTTGGCTTTGCAGTTACCGTCCTACGTGCTTCCTGCACTACGCTCGAGAGTAGTGGAAACACTTTTTGGCAAATACTTGTGCAAAAACTTTTCCAGCTTGCTTGAGAAACAATAATACTTTAGCGTGGGCTGTATAAGCCCGGACAAAAACCTTCCTTGGTAATCAAGCGGTCACCTTGCACCAAAGTTTATGCTATCCTAGTGCTGGACCCTGAACGAACTAAAATAAAGACATATGGCCTACATGTGCTGCAGTTATGTCTCTGATCACAGCACAGACAAAGCTGTAAAGCCCAGAATGACAAAGAGGTATCTAAGCGAGGAAGTCTGTCTGCTGTTAGAGTCAGGGTTTTTTCCAACCCCGGACTGCAGTGTTGATAAAACAGGCTGACTTGGGAGACATCTCTAGTGTATATGAAAGTAAAGCCAATCTCTGTAATTAATGGGGGGATAAATCGAGGTTTAATTACTCAGAAGGCACCTTGGGTGAAAGATTCATGGTAATTGTTGTGTATCCTCTTGAAGGATTCACAGTGCTGGCAGCTCCCTTTGTAGCAATAAAATATGGGGTGAGTGGCAGGCAGTCTCACAGGACCTCTCTTCCAGGGACTAGTCCAGTTAAGGCAGCAAATGCAAAGAGGCAGTGGTACTCTTCAGGCTTTTTCTCACAATAAAAGCCCCTGCCCAAATCTCAAGGGATTCCTGAGCAGTGTGTCAATTTGAGATCAAAGCACGTACAGTCAAATCAAGAGTACGTTGGAGGAGATGTCCCTTATAGGCAGCTTCCTCCTGATGCAGCCATACAGAGGCGTATTTCTTACCGGTTTTCCTACTTTCTTGCTTCCTGTAGCGTAACACCCTTCTCTTGGGTTCCATGTAGAAAATAAGACGGGACGGGGGGTGGGAGGATGCTCTAGCTTTGAATTTTGTAGGACGTAGTTAAAAGGCTGACTGAGCAAAAGAAAAATCCATCCCACCAGGACACGCCTGTTTTCCTTATTCCCCGGTTTATTATCTTTTGGTTTACTGGGACCAGGAGGAGAGGGTTCTAGCTTGCCTCTGTCTTTATTCTGCCTGCTTAATTCACTTCTAAAAAATTTAATTAACCTCTTCAATTCACTTAGTTTGACTAGCATCGTAAATACAATGCCAGGGCTCTGTGCTGATGAGATATAACAAAATACTCATTTTCTTCCCCTACACAGAGCTGAAGAAGCAAGTGGAAAGTGCGGAACTGAAAAACCAGCGTCTGAAAGAAGTTTTCCAGACCAAGATCCAGGAGTTTCGCAAGGTGTGCTACACGCTAACGGGGTACCAGATCGACATCACGACTGAGAACCAGTATCGACTCACCTCCATTTATGCCGAGCATCAAGGGGACTGCCTGCTTTTTAAGGTAGGTCTGTGCACCCCTCACTGCGCCTACTTCTTTGGGTTCGCGCTTTTCAGCATGCCAGAACGTATTTGCTCTTTCTGAGTGATTCGAGTGGAAAATCACCGCCCCCCTGCTACATGACAGTGTTCCTTATGAGGGAAGTAAAGATCCTTTCTTCTTTTAAAAAATGACCTTAGAAGGTTTGGCATTTGGTCTCCCACCTATACATCAAATTCAGGAGTAAAGAGAAGAGACTATATATGCATAATCCCTAAGGCATCTGGCCTTGCGCTTCACCTTTTTATATTATCAGTTATATATGCCGCGGCAATAAAACCTTACGTAACCATCAAGGTTTCATCCTTACTTCACTATGAGATATATGTCCTTACTGTCTTTGCTACCCTCTAGCTCATCTGCGTGTCATCATCTTGTCTTTATGTAAATTGGAATCCCTTTTGAGCAGCAACTCATCCTCGTGTGTGTGAAGTGCCATTTATGCAAACAGCCCAGATGAGTAGCAATAACAGTCTGTCTTCTGTCGGTCTGATACCTTTATTGGTCTACCTGGGTGGTCTGAGGTTGGGTTCTGGCTTGATAGGCTCTGTTTTTCTTCTGCGTCTCCTTCCAGCTAGCACAGTTGGGGTGATACATTAGAAAGCTGAGGTGTGACACTAGAGTCACCAAGCTGTTAAGTGCCATCTTTACGTTGGTTCAAGTGTCAACAGCCCAAGTTTACAGGTCAATGGGAGAACTTTCTCCTTCTCAGTGGCAAATGCAACTGGCACTGAAGATCATACCTGCCTCCCACTGGGCTCCCCGGGATGAGTCTCATTTCTGAGAAGGATGAGGGGTTTGGAGGGGTTCAGTACAGGAGGGGACTCTACAAGCAGGACCTGGAGAAGTTCTGTTTCTGCAGACCTACTGCTGTGTGCCACGTGTGGATTGCTGCAGTATTGTTTCTTTACCTAACAGGACAAACATTCTCCTGTTCTGCAACTTTAAAGTCTCAGAAAACAAAAAAAAAAACCAACCACTAAATAAAGCAAGTGAGGGTAAGTATAAGACAACACCTGGGATCCTTAGTAAAACTAGGAAAATAGTCCCCAAACAGTGGTATTACTTGGCCTCATGTAGTTTCTGGACTAACTGAGACAAATGGCAGCCAGAAAAGAAAGCTCAGTGTCCAGGGAGGAGAACTCTGTTGGTTTTAAGGTGCTGTCCTTGAATCCTGAAAACAGTTCCCCGTTGAGGTGGTGCGATGCTGTTAGTCTAAGACCTCCAGAGGCCTGTGCTCACACCTGTAGGGTTAAATGTTCAGTGGATGAAACTTCAGCAGACTGCTGGAGATGTCTGTTGGATGACATGCCCAGACAGTACAACTAGCGGTTCTTTCTGCGTCATCGGAGAGATGGCGTGCTTGGAGAAAGTTGAGAAAATTTCACACTGCCACATGAACAAGAGCTGGCTGGCTTCATAGTTTGTCTCCAGTGGCATCAAATCCTCCTTCCTGTCATGGCAATAGAAATAATTTACATGCAAGAGAATGAATAATCAAGTATGGATTCCTTTCCATAAACTCTCCTCTTGCTTCCTCTTCTTCGCTCAAGTCTTTATTCCCAAATATGTCCAGAGGATGGAGGTAAGTGTCACCAGGTACAGCAGCAGCAGTTCCGAGATCTTACACTTCCCAAAGCCAAAGGTGGATTGCTTATTGATTCATGGAATTCCTCAGCCTCTCTTACCTCAAACACCTCTCCGGATAAGAGAAGCAGACTTGCTAATTAGAGCTTGAACAACAAAATCTCAGTGTCTTTCTTCCTGTTCAGTAAATCGCAGACAATTCCCACTGTCTGCAGCTTAGAATAGCAGCAGAATATAAACAACAAATTATTTCCTTGCTGAGTCCAGGCAGCTGGTTCTCCTGTATGTACCAAGGCTTGAATCCTGACTCCGGCTTCCAGCGAGGTTCTGTGTTTATGCTATGGAATTCCTGAGCCATAGCAGACTGTGGGTGTTTGTGTGCATTTCATTAACCCAAAGAGGTCACAAAGCGGGGAATGCTATTTGTATTTATTCCGTTCAAGCAATTTATGGAACAGGGTCTATATAATTAAACCAGAGAAGTCCCCTGGCACTTTGCAAGCTTCTGTAGTTTGCCTGTAAACTTTAGAGCATATTTCAGTAGCACTGCTGGTGGCATTTAATTTTCAGCGAGGCTTCAATAGCAGGGATGCAATAGGAGCTACTGTAATGTAACCCCTTCAAAGCTAAATGAAGATGAAAGATGTGCTTGGTCTTCCTGACCAAGGTACGCTGTTACTGTAGTAGAGCTTATTATCTACATGCTGTAGGTGTCCAGCCAATTTGCATTAATTGGAATTACAGCTTCAATGAAAGGGTTAATCACGGTGCTATGCTGTGAATATAAATGACTGCATCTGAATTTCAGTGAAACCCTATCAGTATTTATTGGCGATTCCTATCAATGCAACAGATGAGCTCATCAACTTGAAGGATGTTCCAGTGATTTTTCAGACCCTCTGTGTGTGAGTGCGTGGGCAGCAAGGCGCATCTCAGACTTCACAGCTTGCTCTCGCTTGTTTGCTCTTTTTTATTCTTTTAATTAAATGCTGTGGAAAGTGGTGTTACAGATTCCTCACCAGGAGTTTAGTTTCTCATGCTTTTTCAGTGGGATGTAATGCATTATAGTTATTGAGGCACTTGACAGTTTGATATTCTGTTACCGTTGCTGGTACATGAGATGTGTTGGGCCATAACGCGGGTACTGCGTAACGCGTGGCTGGTGTCTCTAGGTCAGGCCACCCATGAGATATCCAAGAACTGCACTGAATCCCTTTAACAATCCATTAAAGATATCTATTAAAACAAACAAATGTTGCCGAGGAGCCTCAAAATCAGCTTAGCCAACTTGGAATGAAGCGGTGGCAAATCAGGATGTCATTGCTTGGCCGTGCGTGCATCACACTGTTTGCCCTTGTCTCTGGGTAGATCCTGGGCTGGAGTGAGGAAATGAGGCCTTTAGAAAGGCAATGACAGGGGTTTCAGACAAAGAAAGTCTTTTGGTAAACAGAAAGACTGGTCAAATTTGAAGAGGAGATGATTTGGAGACACTTGTGCAAATGAACAAACAGCGTAGAGAAATTAAATCATGGACGTTTTCTTTTTGTGTGCCTAAAGACACAGCCCCAGCCAAAGCATTTGAAGCCAGTCAATTTAAAATGAAAAGAGTGGAAATCTTTTTATCTTATAGACCCTACAGCTTCAAGGTGCTGCTGAGAGCAGAAGCTCAGTAGGTTTTCTAAAATGTTAAGATATCTTTGTGGACATATAATAATACCTAGTTTACATTAAACATTTACATTTAACTTAAGTAGGGACATGCAAAGCTCTCTGCTTTGAGGTGCAAAGGCAAGCTCTTACTACAGAGGTTAGGAAGAAAATTCCCGTGCGTGCTGCCTATTTTCTGGGTTGTGCCTACATAGGGTTTTGCAGCTGCTCTACCTGGCAGCATTCAGCTCCATCCTCTGGAATACTTTGGAATGAAGACTTGAGTGAAGAAGGGAGAGTAAGAAGAGCGCTCAGAGAGAGGAATCTGTGCTTGATTATTCCCTGTGCTTCAGGTAAACCGTTTCCACTGTTGTGGTATGAATGTGGTACTTGACAGGATCCTGGACTGCAACAGCAATCCCTCTGGTCCTGTGTCACAGCTACATCAAATCTGGTGGTGTTTGAAATCTTTCTGGTTTCAGGTTCCTCTCCTTTCTCAGATGGGTGTGCTCAGATTTCTTAGTAACTCACATATAAGTTATTTGGGTCTAAGTTGGTTGGTAAGGACATGAAAATGCACAAGCTCTTTCCAGTATCACAGCAGTGTTAAGTGTCTGAGCTCATAAATGCTCTTGGCCAAAAGGCTGCCTTTAGACAGGTCTTTTCTGTATCTGCAGAGCCCAGTCTTGCAGAGTACAGAACGCTGTCTGCTTCCAGGTCTCACCCGTGTTGCTATTTTCTGTCAAAATTATCAAATGAAAACCTAAACACCATGAGTAGTTCGTTGAAGAGCATCTCCAAGGTGGTAGGCTTGATGCCTTGAAAGATAACACCCAAGATATCACACAGCAAACAAAACCAGAAGCATCTTGACACAGCTTGAGAATGTTGCCAGCTACGGGGCTGGCACTTACTGCAAAATAAAACCTTTATTGATGTCCTCTTAAACTGGTAATACAGTAATAAAATCAACAGCTTTTCTGCAACCTGTTAAATTAACAGCCAATGTGCACACACTGTCTTTGATGCACACTGCTTTAAGGAGTTGGGCAAAGAGCTGCTTTGCAGATCTCTAAGGGGACTGTCGCTCTCAAACTTCAAGACAATCTGCAAAGTGAACACTTGCTGATGTGGCTGACCATGTGTGCAGAGGCAGAATATGGGGGATGAAAGGGAGAAAGGCTTTGTATGGAAGAATGGTGCAGCAGAAGGACAGACACGACCTTTACCTTCCCAGTCTTCTTTTGCTTGCCCCATCGCCTGCGTACTCTGCCGTCCTCTTGCCTCTATGTTGACAAGGTGCATAAAATGGGGTAGGGCAGCTGTGAGGGCAAGAAGTAATAATTTAATTCTCTCTTCTTGGGGAGGGAGATGAGGCTGGACTGAATAAGAAAGACCTCGGAGGCTATTTTTCAAACACAAAATGATGCTGACAAACTGCTGGCTGAAAGGGGGAGACAAAACTCATGCGGTTCAATGTGCGGAGAGAGTCCAGTCTGCGAGATTCCAGCACAGCCTTAGCATCAGTTTGGCCAGGACTCACCAGTGAACGATGTGCAGCTCAGAATAAGCAGGATGGTTAATACAGGGATTACTTTTACTCGCCTGAGTGCTCTTGTTTCATCTTGGAGCTGACAGCACTGTTGGGAGCTCTGGATCGGAGTCCGCATGCCTGGCGTACTTGCAGTTTCGCTTATTTCCTCCTTGAACCCAGCAGAGTATCTCTGAGAAGCATGTTCTAGCTGTTTGTTTCTTTTTGCATCTCTATCTTCTCCCCTCTCCTCCTCCTCACCCTTGATGAGTCTCGAGAGGAGAAAGAAATCACAATTTTGATGGAGTGCTATTCTTCCAGCAGCCGTCTCGCGCTCTTGCACACACAATCAAAAATAACAATGGGGCTCATTGGTGGAGCAGGGCAGGCAGCAAGAGATTGATTAGAGATTGTGGGCCTCTGTTCACTCCTCATTCTTGTTAATTACAACTTATTTTATTTTTATATTTTGTTTTCAATTTGCCCGTGTGGTTGCTGGAGACTTGATTTCTGCTCGGCTCCGGGAGCGCCTGCTGTGGCTGCACGAGTGTGATGCCTTCCTGGCCGATGGTTGTGCTGGGATTCCTGGAAGGGTCAGCAAGGATCCGTCTTGTGTTGCGCTAATCACAGCTCTGCAACAGGAGCTGTAGAGCAATCTATGGTGTTACAGCATCAAATCCTGTATTTGAACTTCCTACGCGTCACTTTCTTTCACATGTTGTAGCAGTCTGATGCATGTTAGGACCTAACTTTAATTCTTGCTGCTTTGTCTTCGTGTTATTCTGCTCTTTCTCATGTTTTTCTTCCTCCTGACACAGTTTCTGTCTTACTGCATGAGCTTCCCTAAACAATTGTCTATCCTTTAGGACAGGGTAGGGGTTCCNTCCAAACAAAACCTGTCACCTCGAGGGTAGTGGAATTGGGGGAGATCTAACAGAAGGTTTCCTTTTTACTGCAGAATTTCAGAGCAAAAAGATGCTGCTCCAAGATTGCAGGCAGCTGGGCTGAAGCCTCGTTCCAACTGAGCAGAGTTAATGCTCTTTCTCTGCCTCCGTTTCCCATCTGTATGAGGAGAACGATGTTGCTGCCAATGTCACTATGCTGCTGTGAGGATAAAGAGCCTGTGCTGATGGGGAATGTAGAGCAGTTTTGGGCTGGGGAATATGTTCCCCCGTTACCTGTCGATCTGGCACAATACCCATTTCCAGCATGTTGGCACCACTTGCTCCCTTCCCTGCCATGCCTGCGAGTCTGCCAGGGTAGACCCAGCCATGCAGGTAATTAATGCTGATGATGTTGGAGAATTATTCCAGTGACTGAGTCTTCCCTGACTAGCGGGAGGATGGTACATGTGAAGCTCTCTGAAAGGTCAGAGATTTGTCTTGCTGATGGGTGCAGCGGGTAAGAGAAATGAGTTCAGGCTTTCCTCTCTGTTGGAGTGACTGATGTGTTACGCTGCGAGGCAGATACACAGCCCCTCGCTTCAAAAAACAAGGCCTGGTTTTGGGCAGAAAACGTGAGGTTGGCTCACAGATGCCATCCGAGATTCAGGCTGTTCCTTTGCCTTTCCCTGTTTGCTTCATAATCATCAGCTGCTGGCCCCCGAGTTGCGTTGCAGTTTCCCTTTCCCGTGCTTCATCACGCCCCAAGGACACGGCAGTGCTGGTGGTGTACCCCTGGTTTCCCTCCAACAGCGCCCTGCTGCTGGTGCCATGAGCTCTGCCTCTCTGTCTGCACTCCCCCTCTCTTGACAAAGGAGTGGGGCACTGGAAAAAAGCAGTTTTCAGGTTAGAAAACTGGGCACCATCACTGACAGTGCTGCTCCTGGCCTCATCCAGGCAACAGGACACAGCAGCCAGCTGCCATCCCAGCTGAAGGACCTCAGCATCTGTTTCCCAGCTTCTGCAATAACAATAAGTAACTAAATTACTGGAATATTCCTTTATTTTTAATTAGTTTGCGATTCACCTCCCTCCAAATCCCCTTTTCCTCCATTAAAATATCTCTCGTTTAATGAAAAGGGAGAGACGGCCCATGCTTTCTAGGGAGAGTCACGTGCACCAACATGGAGCTCAGGTCACTGATGAGAATTTAATTAAACCAGAGCATCCGGGCTGGTGTCGCAAGATGTGTGGTCCTGGAGGGACAAGCGGTGTAGGACCTCATGCCACATGGCATTGCCAGGCGGTGCGGTTCGGCACTGCCCTGCGCCCAGCACAGAAGCTGCTGCTGTGTCAGTGTAAGTTAGCAGGAGGCAGAGCAGATCCTGCCTGACTTACCTGCTATAATAAAAGCCTTTCCTTCCCCTTCCCCCCCCACCATGTTCCCAGCACCCTCGTGATTGCAATTTGCTGAAGAAGAGTTGTTCTTGTAGTTGGCTGTGCCCGCTCTCCCCGTGGGAGGTCTCGGGAGAGAAGGTTGTCTGCGTCCACCCGCTGCTGTATTTGAACAGCTTACAAAAGACTGTGTGGGCTGACAGGACTGTGTTTACACACCGCAAGATGAAGACGGCGTGAAATAACGGATAAAGCGGAGGGGACATAAGCAAACCCCTCCTGGATTCGTGTTCCCATCTCTGCTGTGAAATGGCCGCATGGCTTTGCTCTAGGTCACTCGACCTTCTGGTGTGCACTGTCCCTCTCACCTGGGTGCAGGATATTGCTGTTCATGGACTTCCGCAGGGGTTTGAGAAGCTTTTCAAAATGTTCTGTGGTGGGGGAGCTACATGTGAACGGGTTAGAGATGTAACTGGTGCAGCCGCCTTTTGTCCTACATGAATGGACGCAGCACGTTGGCCCTCCAACGCGCAGTGCAGCCTGCCTGGGCCAGGGGGCCTGGGGCGGCACGGCTGCTTCTTTCCTTTCTGTGGGTACCCACCGCCTTTAACTGGCATTAAATATCTTCAATTTATTTTATTTACCTATTTGAGTCTCTGATGGTTTCAAAAGATGTTCTACTTGGAGCCTGTGTGATAGGCGCTCTTGAAGGAAAAGGCTGTGCCTTCGAGACCGGGCAATGGGGGAATACAAAGGCCTCGCTGCAGCATGCGTGAAATGGGTGTTAAAAAGCTTTTTTGACACAAAAAAAAAAAAAAAAAAAAANNNNAAAAAAAAAAAAGCTTTTGATGCACGCTTATTGATTTCCGTGGCTGCTCTGTTGTGAATTTGCAGAACATGCAGAGCTGCATCAGCAATGGTTGCTCGCGTATGGTGGTGTTCAAAGCTGCACGTGAAAAGGAGGGGAAATTGCTGGAGGTTTTTATCCTTTTGGGCATGAACAGTCCTGAGTTTCTGGGCACCCCACATCTGTGCCATCTTCTCTGGCTGCTCCACAGTCTTGATTATTCGTCTGTCTTTGGACATGAGGCAGAGGGGACAGGCCATCTCTCATGCCTTGGGTCAGTTCTGGGCCACTCTGCTGGTGTTGAGCTGCACCGAGGCCAGTGCGTTCAGTCACAGCAAGACTGTGTCACGGCATCATCTTTTATGCCATCCCTGTGTGACAAATGGTGTCAGTGACTTTGGCAACCCTTGTGGCCCTCTCCTCCACTCGTGATCCCGCATGGACATCCCTGAAGCCTCTTAGCTGGCTGTGAGAACTGGGTGACAGTGCAGAGGGTGTGCATTGCTGAGGGAGTTGGAGGTGGCTTTTGTACCTTTTCCTTGTATGCTCCAGGAAGAGGTTTGTGAGCAGACCTTTAGTAAAGCCTTTGACATGGTTTCCCACAGCATTCTTCTGGAGAAACTGGCTGCTCATGGCTTGGGTGGGTGTTCTCTTTGCTCGGTAAAAAACTGGCTGGATGGTCGTGCCCAGAGAGTGGTGGTGAATGGAGCTAAATCCAGTTGGTGGCCGGTCACAAGTGGTGTTCCCAGGGCTCGGCGCTGGGGCCAGTTCTGTTTAATATCTTTATCAATGACCTGGACGAGGGGATCGAGTGCACCTTCAGTAAGTTTGCAGATAACACCAAGTTGGGTGGGAGTGTTGATCTGCTGGAGAGTAGGATGGCCCTACAGAGGGATCTGGACAGGCTGGACCGATGGGCCGAGGCCAGTGGTGTGAGGTTCAACAAGGCCAAGTGCTGGGTCCTGCATTTGGGTCACAACAACCCCATGCAGTGCTATGGGTTTGGGGAACAGTGGCTGGAAAGCTGTCCGGCGGAGAAGGCCCTGGGGGTGTTGGTGGACAGCCGGCNTTCATTTCTGGGCCCCTCACTACAAGACAGACATTGAGGGGCTGGAGCGTGTCCAGAGAAGGGCAACGAAGCTGGTGAGGGGTCTGGGGGACAAGTCTGATGAGGAGCGGCTGAGGGAACAGCCTGGAGAAGAGAAGGCTGAGGGGAGACCTTATCACTCTCTACAGCTCCCTGAAAGGAGGGTGTAGCGAGTGGGGGTCAGTCTCTTCTCCCAAGTAACAAGCAATAGGACACAAGAAAACAGCCTCAAGTTGTGCCAGCGGAGGTTTAGTTTGGATATTAGGGAAAATGTCTTCCCCCAAAGGGTTATCAAGCATTGGAAGAGGCTGCCCAGGGCATTGGTGGAGTTGTCATCCCCAGAGGTGTTTAACAGAGGGGCAGACGTGGTGCTGAGGGACATGGGTTAGTGGTGGGTTTGGCACAGTTGGACTCCATGACCTTAAAGGTCTTTTCCAACCTAGATGAGTCTATGATTCTGTGAAAAGCAGTCAGCTCCAGGAAGCAACTCCGAGGTGTGGTACAGCTGGTAATGTCCAGCAAAGACCCACCAGCACGTGAAAGCCCCAGGTCACAGCAGCACGGCTCAGCCTGCACAAAGCCACCTGCGAGAGCGAGTGGCAGCTGCTGCCTCTCTTCTTTCTCAAGTAAGCAGCACGTTGTTTAAATACAGATATAATTAGGTCTTATCTCTTGCGTCGGGAGTTATAGCTACTACCAATGCTTGACTGGGGCAAAAGATTTTCTACTCTCCAGGGAGGAAATATAATTAGTGAGGGAAGAGGGGGTGTGTTTGTGTATATAAAACGCGCTTCAGAAATACGGAAACACAGCAAAAGATTCCCATGCTGGTATGGTCTTGGGACATCTGTCGTCTCCATCTGAAGATTGGATCTGTGCTCGTATAAAGGTCGTCTTTGTTTGTTGCAAATATAAATGCTCATGTTGTGCCATCATCTAGTCCCTTTCCCACAAGGCCTGGCAGGTGAGTGGGCAGGGATGTCATGGGGGAATAGCGAGGAGCAGGGAATAGGTGTCGTGGTCACAGGTCCCCTTTGACAGCCAAAAGGCCACCATCAGGGTTGAGACGGGAGCCAGGATCTCACAGCCGTACATTCCTCTGTCATCCTTCTGTTGGTTCCACACTTCAAAGTCTTAATGCTCAATTACTATATGGTTCTTAACCATGAAGTTCATGTTCCATAAACCAGTTAATACGCTTTCTCTCAAACTGGCTTGCTGGTTTTAGATAAGAGCCCGTATTTCAGAGCAGCTCTTGTTCATGGGATCCCCATCTCTGCTGCGTTTGGGTGTTCCCCGAGACCTTTACCTACACAGAGGTCTCTTACATTTTCATTCTGATAAACCACTTGTAGGAAAGCAAAAATGATAATTGCTACGAGTGTACCTTCTGCTTTGCTCCAAGGCATCCCACCTCTGTTTGGAGGCAGTTATTGCAGGAGAGGGTTGGAAGCACATCAAGCATTCAGTCATGGCACTTCTGGAGATTTGATGCACTTCACAGTATCAGGGAGTCTTAAGCACAATGTGCCACGTGGGCTCCCCGGATCACAACGTGTCCTGTCGGTGTTGCAATATGAATCTGTTAATGCTGGTGTCCTCGTCACCATGCTGGATCTGTGGAGCAGTGACAGAACGCAGCAGTAAGCTGAAAATCCTTATGGAGAGCTTTGTTACAGGGACGGGCTGCTGTGGTTCTGGTGGAGCCCTACTCCATGCTACAGAACAACAGGTTTTGCAGCTCAGCTCTTTACATTCTGTAAACTTAAGGAGTTAATACTTAACATGGATACAGATTAATGTTAGGGTTTAATAATGGATCAACTGTATTTATTAATGTACGTGGAAACGGTGAAAAGCCTGTCTTGTTCACACATTTGCTCCCAACAAACAAGTCTGTGAACCATCCTAACTCCTCGTACAGAAAATGTTCATTCTGCCCCACATGAACGTTAGTGGTAAAGGCAGGTAACTTAGTACTGTTTCAGGACTTTGGATTTAATGCATTTTCTTTTTTGCCGATTCAATGAGAAAATCCTTTAAGAAAGAAGTGTGGAAAGGTATTTTATGTCAAATCTATTGTAGAAGGATTCATAGTTAAATCACATTGCTGCCTTCTCCTCCACAGGGGAAGCAGGGAATTTGAGAGCTGAGGATGACCTCCAGCTTTGGGAACTCCCAAGATTATCTTTTGATGGCATCATTAGCTTCTTATAGAAGGCAAGCCTGTCTGCCTGTATCTTGGAGAGAATGTATCAAACTGAGGCTTGAAAATTTTAATTTGTCCCTAATCTGTGTTCAGTTTCAGTGAAAGCAGGTAGTTGGGAATGGTGGATCTCTCTCAGCTGCATTCTGGGGAGCTGACATAAATTTCATCCTTAAACTGAAGGGTTTGTCTTAATGGAAGGCTCGGGAGAGCGATTCGTGTGCTACATGTCACATTGCATTTCTTGGATGTATCCGACTCCGGAGAAGGGACTGTCTGCGGGTGATTTTTGTATGAAGCAGATAGTGGAAGAGGTGCGTGCAGCAGGAGGAGGGGGTTACGGTCACGTTGGTGCATTCAGTGACGAGTTCTCCTGCCGCGTGCAATGTAGCTACGGTGAATCTGCAGCGAGGGTTACCACTCAGCTGTCAGTTTGACGGTCCCCACAAAAGCTCTTGTGTTTCTGGTTGTTGAAAGGGCCCAGCTGACAGTTGCAGGGAGGCCCAGAGGTTTTGGACATGTGTGTATCCAGCTGTCCGTCGCTGTGTTTCCCAGGAGGTTGTCGGCCATCTGTGCGTGTCTCTGTCAGGCAAGAACCTCACCGCGTTGTCCTGGGAAAGCACAGGAGATGTCCTTGGCTTTTTTGGCAGAGTCACTGCAGTCCAAAGTTGTTTTTCTTCATATAATTCCATTAGAGTGATGACAGTTTCAAGTTGGAACCGAGAAAGACGTGATGAAAGGACCACTCTGTAAGTGGGGAAGATAGACAGAGTGGAAGCAGTAACTAGCAAGGTAATAGACGGTGATGGATCTATAATCTCTGAGGCTGCTGTAAGCAGTAAATTCCTAAATAGTGTCCTTTCAGCCTTAACCTATTTATTTGCAAAGTGCTAAATTTAATTTTCCTTAGTCTGCAGGAAAGCAGCATCCCAGGAATAAACCTTTAGCCCAGCCAAGAAGCGGTGCCAAAGTGCTTGTTCCAGCATTTCCATTTCCTCTCTGCCCTGCACGGAGCGTCGGGGCTGTGCGCCCCAGCACGTCATCTCTCGGTGCGCTGGTGTCACGAGGCTGGAGTCAATGCTGCTGCAAGGGGGGATGCATCCTGCTCTGGAGCCTTTTCAGAAGGGGAGATTTAATAGCCGTGGGCTCAGTCAAACCACCTGGATTCTCTAAGAGCAGGATGAGTGAACCTGTGTCCCGAGGCAGGAACGCTGGCACATGAAAGCACATGGGGGAGCTACTATTGCACGTACTGATGCTCTGTCTGTCCTGTAGATATGGGACTGCGGTGCTAAAGGCTCTCAGCTCAGAATAACTTCAAGAGTTGAACAGCAGATGAAACCCCATGTATTCTGAAACCTCCACAAAGCCACATCTTGAGGAAGAAAAGCAGTGAGTTTTCCAAGCAACCAACGTTCTGCACATTTGTCCTGCAAAGTCTCAGTGAATGTGGTAAAAAGTAGGTTTCCATGTGTTGCTTTTTGTTCCTGGTAGCACTGTGATGGTGATATATACAGCCTGTGTTCTTCGGAGCTAGCAAAAAGGGTTTTCTCCCAAATTGACAATATAGTAGAGTTTTTAGAAACGTTGTTTTGATAAAATATTTCATGAGCAAACGGACAGTGTCTGAATCCAGGAGTTGCCTTTGAGTGAGCATTCGGTGTTCCTGTAGTTGGCGTGACCCCAATGACACACAACATGGGCTGTCACTAATCCTGGTCCTTCAAAGAAAGTTGATTCTCTGTTTCAGAGCTCTGCTATGTTCCTGCCTGCAGAGGATTTCAGCAGAGTGCCTCGCAGCACTCCGTGCTCCTCTTTGTCCCTTTCTTATCCCCACGCCGGCAGCACAAGCAGCGCTGCATTGGCTGATGGGGAGTCTCCTGCCAGCGCTGCCCTGGGTTCCCACCGCGTTCTGAGCCCGTTGCTGATACGTGAATGGAAAGATGCTGCTTCCCAAAGATGGAGGAGTTTGCTGTCTTTATTCTGCTTCAAGGTTTAGTTGGGTTTTTACTCAGTAAAGTGGCAACCAAAAGGCAGTCTTATTTTTTTGTGTTAGTTCTATTTTGCCATTTTTTAGCACCTTAGGAATGATTTTGGTATCTGCAAGTTTATATCCAGCCCTTCCTCCTCCTTCTCTTATCTAAATCTGGAGAAAGGTTCTGAGCTCCTCAGCTCCGTGTGCTGCTCAGAGCTCTGACTTCTCTCTCGTGTTTGCTTTAAAATAAACAAAACCAACAGTGCCAGGAATTGAGGATGGAGAGTTACGCAGGCTTTTTGCCTGCTTCTTCCTTTGGTGCGGAGCTGGTGGGAAGGATAGCGCCACTGCAGCCCGGGAAAGGGCCGTCCTGAGCTGATACGGAATTTGCAGTGGGGGTCTCTGCTCTTCTGGAATGGGAAGAAATTGCCTGCCAAGGGGTGGGTGCTATGTTATCTGACACCCTTTCCTCACGAGGCTCCTTGGGTCTTGCTCTTTCCACTGGTAGATGTGGGTGCAGAGGAGAAAATGGACCTTGTTTGTGAGTCAAGAAGGTGTCTTTCTCCGAGGACCTTTCTCCACTGTTCTTTCACTTTAAAGCTCCATGTCATAGAAAACTTCACTTGCCAGACCGGGAGCCTCTCAGCCTGCAGTCAGTTTGCCAACGAGTGATAGATGTACTGTTGATTAATATTTACATTTGGAGATTTTCTGTTACCCAGGGAATCGTGTAGAAAGCCATGAGTACCTGAGCCTTGGAAGAACCTGGAGTTCGCTCTCTGCACTGAATTGAGCGTTGATAAGGTATTAAACTGAAATGGCTGCTCCACAAAAGCAGAACTTGGTCAACCTAAACCCCCATTTTCCTACCAGGTTTTTCACCCTTTGAACTAGGTCTGCAGGGAGGCTTCTCGCGCAAGGGGTCAGCAGGCAGCATACCAAAGGTCTTCAAACTGCAGAGGGGCATCTCCCGCTTGCCCGAGCTTCTTCCATCACTCAGGGACTGAAATTTTAATCATTGAATTAATTTTTCAGAAACCAAAGTGCAAATCTGTACCCCCAGTGGCATTAATAATGAATGCAGGGAAGAGAGACATTAGAAGGAGAAAGAAGGGCTAGGAAATTTGGGGTTGAGGAATGAAATTATTATTATTATCATTATCATCATTATTATTATTTTATTTTTAAGAGATAATGTATGGGCTGGTTCTCCTTCTCCCTGGGCCTTTTCTGCTTGTCTTGTCCACGCTTTGTCCAACAGAGTCCACTTCATTTCTGTCCAAGGCATTTTTTGAAATCCTTCCCCCTCTCGCTTATCTTCGCCTGGATTTTCTTTTCCAGGGTAAATAGCCAAGTCTGTACATAGACAGTCCCACTCCTCATCTCCCGAGCAGCCCCCTGGAGCGTTGCAGGGGCTTCGGCCGTGTGGTGGAGAGCGGAGCAGGAGGCTGCAGGGTTCACTTGCTCCCGTGGATTTAACGAGGACGAGGCCTGAACTGCGGCCAAGATGCCAGAGCGTTCTGCCTCGCTTTTGGCTCCTTCCTTCCTCTCTCAGAGAGCGGGCAGATTTTATTTCTTTTTTTTTTTTTCCTAATTAAAAGTATTATGTACCAGAAGATTAATTAGAAATGAAAGTGATTTTTTTCTCCCTCCGTTTGTGTCAGTGGAAAAGGCCTGTGCCAGGCGACTGCCAGAGGGAGCTGGGATTTCTCCCTTTAATGGATTCCAGGCAATTTGCCTCTGGACAGCTATCTTATAAATAATGAATTTTGCACAGATTTTCCCAATTCTTAGGCAGCGCAGGTGGTCTTCATTTCAACCATCCCAAACAAGTCTGGGAACAGCAGGGCGTTCCCATCCTTGGTCACCACATGAAAGGGGCAATTCCTCACGTTCTTCCTCCCCTCCTCGTCGCATGCGTCACGAAGCCTGCCTACGGTTACGGATTTGGGTCTGTCTTTATTTGAAATCCCACGGAGCAAACCCAACCGCGCTCTGCCATTCCCCCTCCCTGTGGCACGGTGCTGCCAGCAAGGCCAGTGCAGTGGCTGGGCACGTTTGCAGAAGCAGGAGGTCTTCTCGTGGTCAGATGGGCTGACGTTCTCCAAAGTCTGTAGGGTTGTTGCCAGCAGACGAGACACAAGCCCAGGTGCACACATGGGTGATCGCAGGATGTTTCCAAGGCCTTTGTGCTCCTCTCCAAGGCTCACCGTAAGAGGATGATTCTTTGAATTGTTACATTCATGTTCAGAAATGAGGATTTGATTCAATGGGTGTTCCACAGAGACCGGCCTAGAGGAGAAATCCTCTCCCAGAAGGAAAGCTGTTCTTGAGTTAAAGCACCCGAGAGCGATTTATGCAGCACAGGGACTTGTGGCGCTGATGCAGGGATGAATTTTAGCCCGGAGGAGGATGACGTAGCCTGAGGGTTTCTCTTCATGTCGTGCCACTTGCCCCATTTATTTCCTTTCCATTAAAATTGAAGTGGTGACTGCAGAAAGATGAAGGTGAAGGTCCCCAGCTGCAGAGATCTCCCGTGGTCATCAGCCACCTGGTTCAGAGAGAGGCTGGGGATTGCTCCAAGAACCTTTTCTGTGGCTCTAAATACAGCAGCTAATGACACCTTCCACTCAGCGGGAAGAAAACAGAATTACTAAACTTGCAATTTGGCACAGTGGGAGTGTGAGTTTGTCCTGCCAGTTTCTTGTTGCTATATATTTCAGAGACTTTTTTTTTTTATTATTATTATTATTCTTTTTTTCTCCCGAGCAGGTGGAATCCAGATCAGGGGGTTCATTTTAAGGACTCAAATTATGCGTGTGGAAGGCACAGCCCCAAAAGGAAAAGACTGATTGCTGCTTCTAAGTCATCCGGCATAAAAAGGAGAATGTGTGGGTTCTCTGGGAAATGCCACATGTCTCGGCCTTACGAGTAATGTGTAGTGATGTCCCATTAGGAGCCACGTTCCCAGTACGGTGTTGAAGGAGATGTATGTATTTCCATATAATTTTAATCATTTTGACTTATGGTTTAACTTTGTGCTAGGCAGGCTGCACGGAGGTTCCAGGAGAATACTGTTTTAGATGGCTTTGGGGGCAAAAGAAAGAAGACGACTGAAGGCAAGGTTAGAAATAGCTGAACGTTTCCAGTTGAGCAAGTTTTACGGTTGTGTGCTGTGATAATTGAAGGTTTGCTGCTAAATGCTACGAATCTGTGCTGGAGAAGAAAACATGTCCCCAGTTAGAGATTGCTGTGTTCTTTCGCTGCCAGTGTGAGGAGGGAGACTGTTCTTAGGGCAAGAGGTGGTGTCTGAAAGGAAACATAAGAAGCAAGGCCCAGTGCTTTTTGGGGTAGGGTGTGCTTTGTAGAGGAGCCATTTATCTCCAGGGGTTGTGAAGGCTCATCCTGAAGATGCATGAAAAATACAGGTGAATTTCTCCAGCAATGCCTGGAACTGTTGAGCTGTGCTTGCCCTGGGACTTCTGGGGGGGTGGGGTAAAACAAGTGAATACCATAAAACTGTCGGCCTTTCTAGTTCCACTTCTACACCTCTGTATGCTGTTGCCCCAAATCTGTGTCATAGCACCGGGGGACAGACGACTATCACCAACTCTGACTAGTGAGACGTGCTCAAAAGCTAATTTCTGCAGCCAGCGCCAGAGTGCTTAGAGCAAGCGAACGCGTGGTTTCTGGAGCAGTGACTTGCTTTAATGTTCTTATCAACTGTTTTGCAGTCTTTGTTAAAAGAGGTCAAAGCTCATCCCCCTGGGTGGGGACTTCTTGAGCACAGTACTTATTATTAGGGCAGTTCCATATCTTGTAATTAGGGATGTAATTCCCATCTCTGTAGAGAGCCAGCCTATAGCCTGGGTACCATTTAAGAGTTTCATGAGATGAATTAAGCAAGGATGGATTGAACAGTACAATGAATTTCAACAGAGATCACTTGCCTGAAGTCCTGCAGGTGTTTCAGGCGAGATATGAAAAGTAAATACATTCCCTCCTCTTCCTTCTCTTTCTTTTCCATAGTAGGTAGGGACAATCGCACCGTTCTGGGTGCCGTGCAGTAGCGACGGTCTGATGGCTTGAGGCCTGGTTGGTTGAAAGGTTACCTCGTCCCCTGCTCCCTGCTATGGCAGCCAGGAGAATCCGTATTTCTTTTCCTGTCTGACACTAAAGTATAAAGATATTTGCCTGCAAAGGACCCGTGTCTTAGGAAATTGCTGTTGCAGTACATCTGAAGCGTCAGATTTTGGCAAGCCTCAAAGTATGATGCAAGAGATTCTTACTTAATTTAGCACTTCGTTAACTTCACTATTTTTTCCCCCTTACCTACACGGATGGTAGCAGTGCTTATGGTATTCTGCAGGGAGTTCTATAGTTTATATGCTTTGTATAAAACCATTTACGTAAGTGCAGAATAAATCAATCAAACTTGAAAAAAAAAAAACCCAAAACCAAAAGCAATCAACTTTGGGTTTGGATAAAGGAATAGGTGAAATACCAAAAGAAAAGAAGGACAAAGATGATGAATTGAGAAGAAAAATAGAAACAAAACTGCCATACAAAAAAGGAAGGAGAAAAGAGGGAAAGAACAGTGGTAAGACAGAAACAGCAAGGGAAGGCCAGACATATAAGTTAATGCAATGTATTTTCCTCTGTAATTATATTAATTTGATGTAGATTTGTGCCAGGCACTTTACAGCAGTGTTAATGAGAAGAAGGAAGCAAGAGTTGATACCCATAGTGGTTTAAAAGATAGAACTCGAATCAAATTGCTGCCGTTCTCGGTGGGCATGGATATATTTAGCATCGCAGCATGCTGTATATAATATGCCGTTACAGTCTTACACAAAGTCTTTTGAACGAAGATCTGAAAGCACATTGCGTTAATTCCAACACAGTGTTTCCCAAATTATTAGACAGTCTCTGGTGTTGAGAGCTAGAGTTGCCAGTTGTTGCTGTCTTTGTATTTTTATACAGCACGTGTCAACGTGGAAGCTGGGTCAGATGTCCACTGAGGAGACTAGTCCTGCCATCTTCATGTAATTCTGATCCCACAACCTTCTTTGGAAAGGGTTTTGCTACCACCAGGTTATCTTCAGGTGTGGGGCTCTGCACCGTCGGTCTCAGAGGAAGGAAACACCGATTCACCTCAGAAACGGAGCATGTTCCCTCTGCAAGTTTGTGTTTTGCCTTCCTTGCTTTCACACATCATCCTCCAGCCAGATGATAGTCTCGCTGCCCTCGGCCCCCCATAATCCTGTTAATAACCTCGCTCTGATGATGCACAAAGTGCTGAGGAGTCATGGGCTGCGCTCATGATTTCTCAGCAGTGCAGCTTGCACCCCTTCATCCTGAAAAGCCACGGTATAGATTTTACTGGGAAAAAGGGGAAAGGAAAGGATATTCACAGGGATTACAGCAAACTTACCTGCCTGTACGTATGGCTCAAAGAAGTGGAAAGCTGGTGCGTGCATAGACTGCTACATTACCGACAGGTAGGGAAAATGCTTTGGAATTATTCACACTGGCTCCTGGCAGGAGCTCAGAGTCTCGTGGATTACCCACCGAAGCAGAGACGAGGTGAACAATAGGGGTTTAATTTAAGGAATGTTTTCCCTGCCTTCAGCACGTCTCTCCAGCTCACATCTCCCTGATTGCCCTGTAATCTCGCTCCTTACGCCATGGCCGTAACCTCCTCTCCCCCTTTCAGCAGTGGAGAACCAGCAGCCAATTTGTGTCCAGAATTAAGGTTGTGACCCTCTCCGCTCCCTTCCGCGCTCGGCAGCTGCTGAAGGAAGTACGCAAAGGCTCTCTACTAATTGTCAGAAAAGAAAAATTCCTGACCCTAAACTGTTTGCTGAGATATTCTGGAGTTTATTTTCCTCTGTGCAGCAACAGTTTTCAGCAAGAGCAGAGGATTCATTGCTCCTGGAGTTTATTGGAAGTGCCTGGTTTTAGAGGAGTCTGAAATATTATGGATGTCAGATAGGAGATGGCCGGTCACTCTCCCGATGAGGAGATCTGGTTGTGCTCGGTGCATTTCACCTGCCTTTTGGGGAGTGACAGTCATCCCCAGGAGCCATGGATGACACTGCATTTGCTCTTACTAGTTTAACTGGTAATGCTTCAGGTGAATTGCTTGTTAGGGAAGGCAAAATTGTAGATTTCTTTTCGGAAAGAAGTATGGGATTATTCTCCCAGCTGAATAAAACTGCAAGTTTTGGGCACAATTGACCCATTTGTACTCACAAACGTACAACGGCTTTGTAGGTGGTAATGACTTCTGTCAAATTCTTTTATTTTATTTGTCACTTTGAACTATCGGCTTATAGAGGAACCACAAAGGCTCCTTGTTGGTAGAAAGATGGCTTTAAGTTGCTGAATCATTACAAGCATCTTAATGCAGAAGGAACTAATCTTTTTATCCAGGGCTAGCTTTGGGCTCTGCTTTCCCTCAGGACCTGGATGTTGTAGAGGAACAAGAAAATTAGCCCTCAAAAGAATACTTTACTATATGTGAAGCAGTCCTCCACGCTCCCCACATTTCTGAAGGCTGCTGCTTGCAGTGCTGAGATGTTGCAGCGTGGAAAATATAGGTAGGATCTGGAGGAACACCCAAGATGTCCACAAGGACACAGAGGGCACTTCCCGTTGTTTTACGTTTACAAGAATATGTTGTATGTAGTGTTCAAAACTGTGGGTAATTATATTTTGCAATGAAGTCTGTGAACATCTGTTCCTCTTCCTTTCTGTGCCAAGTCCCAACCTCAGGAGCCCATGTTGTCTCCACAACAGTCAGATAGCACATTTGCCCCCTAAACTAAGTAGAGGTTGCAAGGCAAGGAGAAGAAATCTCCCAGGGCAAGGATTTTTCTTCTTAAAACTTTGAGCCGCATCCATGCAGGGAAGAGAAGAGGAATGCAGAGCATGGTGGCAAGCGCAGAGAAGGCACGGTCCACCGTGGTGCCCACGCTGGGCAACGTCCAGTTCTGCAGTGCCCTGTTGAGCTGGGAGCAAGCCTCATGCCGTGCTGTTCCCACATCCCCTATTGATCTTTGTCTTTGATCATTATGAAGAGCGATAGCTCAGGCTCTGGGCAGGGGGTTGCTGTCGGGGGGCAGAGTACTGGACGGAGCGCAAGCAAAAGTTCTTGAGATGAAAGAGCCTACCTCCTCCTGTTTGTTTGGCAAAACCTCAGCTGCACCACTAAGGTGGGCCAGTTGAACTGCCGTTGAGTGATGAATGATATTCGTGGATTAACAACTTTATCGGAGTTGGGTGTGTGCTTGGCTATGGGGTTCATAACTGCTGTCTCAATCAAAAAAAATAATATGTTTTTAATGCCTCCTGCTTTAGCAGAAGTTTGAAAGTCTGGTGGAATCCTGTGCTGTAAATATTTATCTTCTGGCTCCTTTCCCCCCCCACCATTGGGAAAGCTCTTGGGTGATGGCAGAGATCCCATAGCAACTGCAGCTTTTCTTCTCTTCGCAATCACAGAGGAACAGTAATGATGGCTAGCATGTTGCAGGGAAGAAGAATGTACTCCATCTAGGCTAGACTTGCAAAGAGTAAATTGGAGTGAAAATAGATTAAATCTTTCCATAGTTCAATGGCAAAAGAAAATCACCCATCATTTGCCTTCTATCTCCCAGATGCATTAAAATGTGGGAAATGCTCAATCTCAAAAACCCTTCATTTCTTGACAGGCTTTATTCACTCTCTTTTCTCTGCTGTTTTTATTAATTCATTCTTTAAGGCAGTTCCTGCTGTGCCAGCTCCTTTTACTGAGGGGTGTAGAGAGATGTTGTTCGTAGCTCTTGCACAAGGAATGCAGGATCCTGAACTCGGGGCTTGATGGATACTCTCCGGCTCGTCCATGTTTCTTTTCTGCCTTTTGCTTTAGGCTTTTGCAACATCATTTGAAAGGGGACAGAGGAAACAAAAAATCAAGGGTTCAAAGAGTTACCAATCTTTTCTGTCTCTTTTGTCACATGTTATAGAAGTCCAAACTAGTGAAGATAAAAAGGAAAAAAAGGAATCTCTCTGAACCTAGCCGTACTGTGAAAGACTTGGAGTGCTGATGATTAGTGATACAACAGGATGTTTGGAACGGGGGAGGTCCCGACCTCTTTGAGGACGCTGCCAGCTTGCACCTTAGGGTTAAGCAATTTTAAAGACACCTTCTTTGAAGGCTGTGACCTTGTCCTTCTCCTTCCATTTTCAGGCTTTAGGTTTATTACTCTCCCAAGGAACTCAGAACAGTTGATTAACTTGTAACTCACTAGTTCTTGACACATTAAGCAGCAAATTTGACTCTAATTAACAGCTTTTATTAGCCTGGGTTCCCCCATCCCTCCTCCTGTTTCACTCTAGAGACTCCTCAAGCCTTTACAGGTTTTAAAGTTAAATTCATTTCTAAATTATTATTTTTTTTTAAATCGTAAAAGCGAATGTGTGCAGACGTCGGATTGTGCACCTCAGCGGGAGGACGTGTGTCTGACAGAAGAACATTTGGAAAGCAAATGTGGTCACCTGGAGGGAAGCGAGGGGTTGGATTGTGGACAGAGCTGGTGGCTGGCCACAGGGTTGGCTTGACACAGAAGAGGAAACCATGAAGGTCAGGCTTTCCTCAGCAGTCCGGATACTGTTTTGAACAGTTGCTTCCTAGCTGAGAGCGGATGGGCTCGACCTCAGAGCTCCACCTATGTGCGCAACCTGGCATGAAAAGCGAGAAGGGGCATGGCTGGAGCTCTTGGCCAAGTTGGATGATGGCTCTTGTGCTCCTCCTGAGCCCGTCAGCCCTCTGCCGCCTGCAAACACCTGCAGGGAAATCGCCGTCTGTAGGGAACCGGGTGAGCTGAGAGAATTGGTTTTGGAAAGTTACGCTGTACGGAGTGTTCGTAGTTACGCTATACATATCCCAAAGGTGTGTGTGCTTCCAGCGAACACTGCTGAAGCGCGCGGCTCTGTGGGGAGCCCTTTGCCGCAGCGCAGAGCTGCCTGGATTTGGGCAACAGAGGTGATGGATGAGGGACTGAGGACAGCTGAAGATGCTCCTCTTCTTCACCACGGAGATTTCCTCTGCTGCTGTGCTTGTTTCTCCTCAGTCGGCAGATA